>VWZD01002252.1:279392-369036 GCA_013396695.1 Sakesphorus luctuosus | reverse complement strand
CCCCAGCACAGGGATGCTGCCCTCACCCCTGTTATCCACACTGCCAGCACAGGGATGCTTCCCCAGCCCCTATTACTGACACCTCTAGCACAGGGATGCTCACCCTGTTCCCTTTTCCACACAACCTCGCACAGGGGATGCTCAACACATCCCCCATTCCTGACACTCCCAGCACAGAGGTGCAGCCCTGCTCCCCATTCCCAACACCCCTGGCACAGATATGCTGCCTTGTTCCATGTTCCCAACATCCTGGCACAGGGATCCTACCCTGTTCCCCATTCCCAACATCCCTGGCACAGAGATACTGCCCTGTCCCCTGTTACGAACACCCCTGGCACAGGGATGTTCACCTTGTTCCCCATTCCAAACATNCCATTCCCAACATCCCTGGCACAGAGATACTGCCCTGTCCCCTGTTACGAACACCCCTGGCACAGGGATGTTCACCTTGTTCCCCATTCCCAACATCCCTGGCACAGGGACACTGCCCCATTCCCAATCTCCCTCCCTGCCACCAGTGCCCATCAGGGACAAGCCCTCAGTGCCAATGCCATCCCGTGTCCCCCATGGCTCACCAGGAGCGAGGGGTTTGGCAGCGGGAAGGGCGGATCCGGGGGAGAACACCTCGCCCTTGGATCCTGGCTGGCAGATCATGTGGTTGGTGACCAGGTGGCTGTACAGGATGTCCCTCGTGGTGGAGATGAAGCCGCAGCTGTGGCAAACACCTGTTGGGAACATGGCATGGGTTGAGTGGGCAGCTGGCAGGGCGGGAGGAGCCAGTGCCTGTCCCCAGGCTGTGCCAGAGGGGACAGGGCTGTTCCCATGGGAACACTCACCATTCAGGGTGTCCGTGTGCACCTTCAGGTGCCGCTCGCAGTTGGCTTTGGTGGTGAAGGCAGACAGGCAGATCAGGCAGACAAACGGCCGCTCTCCTGCAGGACACACGGAGCATCAGGAAGGGGGACGGGGACGATGGGGACATCACACAGGGCCCAATCCCTCCATCTTTACAGGGTTGAGATGGGGGAAGACCTACTACAAGTGAGCTGCCCCAAACCAGTGACACAACTGGGGAGAACCTCATCTAATTAGTCACCATCCTCCATCCCTGCCCCAAACCAGTAACAGCTGGGGAGAACCTCATCTAACTGGTCCCTGTGCTCTATTTCTGCACCTCCAGTAACCCAGCTGGGGAGAATCTCATCTAACTGGTCACCGTGGTGCCATCCCACAGCCTCCCTGCCCCCCCACCCAGAGCAGGGTGCCATGCCGTGCCGTACCGCTGTGGCTCCGCATGTGGATCTCCAGGGAACTGGCACTGGCGCAGCTCTTCTTGCACTGGGGGAAGGGGCAGACGCGCTCGTTGGGATACGTCTCCTTGGGCTTCTCCTCCAGGGCAGGTGAGCCGGCGCCGGCGCTCTGCCGGCTGGCACAGTAGTACATCAGGTGCGCTTGGAGGTTGCGCTCACTCCGGTACCAGATCCCGCAGTCCTTGCACGGGAAGACATCCTCTGCAAAGGGGAAGGGACAAGGGATATGCACCGCTTGTGTGCCAGGCTGGGGAGGCCTGGCAGGGCTGTGGTCCTGCAGGCAATGCCACCCTCTGCGTGTCCCCAGGACTCACTGTTGACCACGGCGGTGGCCAGGATGGCGGCCATGCCGGCCTGCTGTGGCAGCAGCTGGATGTCCGAGTGCAGCGCCGCTGGGTACGGGGACTCGCCAGGCTCTGCCTTCACGCCGTGGTTGGGGACAGCTGGTGGCTCTGCCACTACGAAGGCGCTCACGGGCTCGTCCTCCCGCAGTGCACGCGTAGTCCGGCACCACAGGGCTTCATCTGGAATGGGGGCACGGCAGTGGGCATGGATCCCTGCACCCCGTCCTGCTGCCCGTGTGCCTCTGGGGCACCTGTCCCTTGTGTCCCGCCTTGTCCCCGCTGTCCTGGCAGAGCCTGGTGTTTCCTCCCAGCAGTGGCCTGGAGATGGCGGTGTCTGCCCGTGTCTGAGCCCTGCATGGCCGTGCCTGCCCCGAGCTGCCACTCCGGCTTGTGCCAACCCCTGCATATATCCCTGCGCCCATCCCTGAGTCCACCCTTACACCCATCCCTGCATCCAATCTTGTATCATCTCTGCACCGGTCCCTGGGCCCATCCCTGCATCCACAGAAGCACCAATCCCTGAGTCCACCCTTACATCTATCCCTGTGCTGACCTTGTGCCTATCCTTATACCCACCCCTGTGCTCATCATTACAGCCATTTCTGCACTCATTCCTGTGCCAATCCTTGTGCCCATTCCTGCATCCATCCTTATGCCCATCTTTACACCATCCTTGTACCCACCCCTACGTCCATCCCTGTACCCATCTCTGTGCCTATCCTTACATCCCTCTCTACATCCATCCCTTAACCCACCCTTACAGCCATCCTTGTACCCATCCCTGTGCCATCCCTGCTGGGACCTTCCCCAGCCCCCTTGGCATCAGACAACTGGGGAGGCTGGGACAGGGGATGAGCCCAGGGATGAGCCCAGCAGTGGGACACAGAGGGCAGACACTGGGACTGGGGGCATGGACAGGGACCCCTTCCCTCTGAACCCCCACAGACCCTGGTACCAACCCTTCCTGAAGATGACGGCGTTGGCTTCGGGCTCTCCGGACACGAGGGGCAGGCGGGACAGCCAGCAGCTCTCGTCCCCCAGCACTAGCGTCACGGGTGGGCTCTGCCAGGGCAGGGACAGGGGGTCAGCACTACTCCCCGAAACATGACAGGCTCACAGTGAGGGGCTGCCAGGGGGGTCACAGCGCTCCCTGAAACATGCCAGGGTCATGGTGAAGGGGTACCAGGGTGGGGGCAAGGTGAGGGGGTCACAGCACTCCCCAAAGCATGCCAGGGTCATGGTGAGGGACTGCCAGGGGTGGTCACAGCACTCCCTGCTCAGCCCCTGCCCAGCTCTGCCTCCCTGCATTCTAATGAATATTAATGAGCATAAGGGGGGGCGAAATTAATCTCCCTGATCCTCCGATGGCTGCCGCAGTAACGATATGAAATCTAATTATCCATCCCAATATTTCCAACCCCTCCAACTCAGCCTGACAGTCGCAGCCAGTTGGGGCCTTATCACTGCCAGAAGCCGAGTGCCAGCAGTACGATAAACCCCCCAACACACGTGTGAGGCACTTGCACACATGTGTGAGGCACTTGCACACGCATGTGCACAGCCCTCGGTGCTGAGGGAACCTGCCTGGCCCTGTGGACATGGGAAATGGGGTTGGGGACATTGGGATGGGCACATGGGACACAGGGATGGGTGCTGTGGGCTGAGCACCCTCAGGGACCATGGTGGCACTGCCGTGGGCAGGAGGGAGGGGAGGGTCCCTTTGGAGTTTTGCTCTGTGCATGGGGGAATCTGTGGGTACCCCCTGATGGAGGGAAGTCCCTGCAGTGCCCAGGAGTCCTGCAGCCCCCAAGGTGCTCCCAGCACCCCAAAGGAACTCTCAGCATCCCAAAGTGCTCCCAGCACCCCAGGGTGCCCACCCTGGCTCCCCTCAGCGGCCCCAGCCCCTGTGAAGCCCTTCCTTGTTCTCCCTGGAACAAAGAGGTCGGTGTGCCTGTGCTCCTCACCGGTGATAACCATCAGAAACCCTATCTGCTCCGCATCCACCGGGATGGCGCATGGGCACGGCCCTGTGCCCTCACTGCACCCCGGGCTGGGCGGCTGAGGGGGACATGGGGCAGGCATGGAGTCGGGGGACAGCCCCAGGGGGGCTGCACAGCGCCTTGGCACCCCAACAGTGGCTGCCAGTGGGTTTCCACACCATCCCAAGCAAGGACATTTTGGGGAACCAACTGGGGGGGCAGGCAGGCATCTTCCTCCTCCTCCTCCTCCTCTTCCTCCTTCCTTCTCCTTTTCCTCCATTAGTAATCCATAGGCACACACGATGCTCCATGCCACCCAGTGTTCCCAGCTCCCACTAAAAGCCCAGGATGGGATGATCTCCCACATGGAGATGAAGAGCAGAGCCAGGCAGGATTTGGGGGGACCCCCTGCATGTCCCCCCCCACCGCCAGCGACAGAGACGAAGGGACCCGAGGGCGACAGCCTGTATCAGGGATGGGGCTGCGATTCCTTCCTCCCTTCCCTGAGCAGAGATAGGGAGGGAGGAGAGTGGCAGAGGAGAGCAGGGCTGGGAATCATCAGCCGGGCTCGATAAGGGAGCTGCTGAAATGGGAGCAAAAATATTTAGACAATAAATGAAGTATCAGAAAAAAGCCGCGCATATCTTTGAGGAATCAATCATCCTGTACCGGGTGTCTGGACACACGGCGCCAACCGGGAGATAGGGAGCCAAACTGGGCAGATAAGGGTTAATCAAGGATTTAATTCAGCAAAGATAAACGGGCCTGAGCTAAAAAAAAAAGAAAAGAAAAAGAAAAAAGAGCAAAGGAGAGAGGAGGAGGAAGAGGTGGGGATGGAGCCAGGGCTTGAGGATCCTGGGCTCGAGCTGTCTGTGTGAGGCTCGAGGTGAGTGTAGGGGCAAGATTGTGGCCAGGATGTGAGATCCAGAGCCTAAAACACACCCATGTGCACACTCATGGGCACACCCTCCCTCTCCTCTGCTGCTCACCGCAGTGATGGCACCAACAGCCCCTCAGTGCCACCTCAGTGCCTCCTCTCCAGCCCCTTCACAGGTGCTTGTGCCTTCCAGGCACAACCAGAGGCCCCAGGGAGCAAATGTGGAGTGGGAAATCCAGATCCCATGATTATGCACAGACAACATAAGCCACCAAGCAACCTGTAGCCAAGTGCAGAGGGGACAGGATGGGACAGTCAGCATCCTGTCACCCTGGCCATGGGAACACTCTCACCTCCACATGTGGCAGGGAAACCTCCTGAACACCCAAACTGGGAGATTCCCAAGGGGTGAGATGCTCAAGTAGGGCAAATCCCTCCCAGATGGGCTTATCTTCCCAAACAACTCGTTTCTTTGGGACTTCCCCACCTCACCATCTCTGTGGAGGTAGCTCCTTACCTTGTCCCCGTGCCCGGGCGATGCTGGCTCGCTGTGGATGCTGCCCTGGAAGGGTCCCCAGGAGAAGCCCTCGGGGAGGCTCCTGCGGGTTCGCACCCGTCTCTCCCCATCCTGCACCTCCAGATCCAGCTCATCTGCGGGGAAACAGGCACAGCATCAGCGTGACGACCCCCAAGCCCCAGTACCCCAGATCACCGGGGACATGGGCACCCAGTTGGAGCCAAGAGCTGCTGGGGGGTGTCCCAGAGCTGCGTGCCCGTGGTGGGTGGTGGGTGGTGGGATCCATCTGCTTGCCGGGGGGTCCCGGCACGGCTCGGGGGGTCCGGGCAGGACCGGCAGTGGAGCGGAAGGAGCATTTCCCATCCCCGCACCCAAAGTCGCAGCAGCTTCAGGGCTTAATGGCTTTGATTATCTGATAAGCCTCTGGTTTAATGGGTTAGATAACATGTTAATACACTATGAAGGCTGCTCTAAAATGTTTTAACTGTGCTTTTGTCTTTGGGAGCGCAGATAAGATGGCAGGTAACCAATACTCAGACGGATGAGCACCAGCTGCATTTGCTGCACCCCAAAAACAAGCTGTTCCTGGGAGACAGCGAGACAAACCCACCCCAGGCACCCATCTGTGACTGGGAATGCTCCTACCAACCCAGGGAATCTATGGGGTCCCCCCATCGCCACGCCAGGACAAAGAGCCCCCCATAAAGCCATGATGGCACCGAGGTGGAGGCAGACAGTGCCCGGGGCCGGTGGGTGGGGAGGAGGCTGCTCTTTCTGAAGGCAAAATTGCTTTTGGAGCTGAGAGCACGGGGAGGATAAAGAGATCCCATGGCTGCGGAGATTGAAATCTGATGTGTTTATTAGCAGGGCTGACATCTGGATCCTCCCGGCGCTGGGGTGAGGTGAGGTGAGTGACTGGAAGCGCTGGGTGGTGTCACCTGTGCTCACCCGAGTCCCACTGTCACCCTGGGTCCCCTCCACACACCCCGGGTTGCTGGGGACACAGCTCTGAGTGCATCCCAGGGGAGTAGCCAGGGCCCCTCGGCAAAACCTGCTGCCCACCAGGAGGTCTGTGAAGGTGTCAAAAGGTCCCTGAGGAGTTTGGGGCCACCAGGCTGGTCCCCACACTTGGCACATGCCACCCTCCATCCCTGTGCTGCAGCCTCCAGTGTGCTGGGGAAGGGAGGGATGGGCTCTGCCACAGCCCCTCTGTCCTGCTGGGGCTTTCCCAGTGCTCTGACTTCCCATCCCCACAGTCCTCAACATGGGAGCCCTTGGAGCTGGCTTGGAGCTCCAAAAAACAAAATGCCAGGAAAGCCATCCTGGCTGTGGGGATCCCAGCTCTGTTTCTAGCTGGGATTTCATCCCTGTAAAGTGGTTTTGGGAGGGAACATGGCACTGGCTGTGCCTGCCCTGCATTCCCAGCATCCTCCTACCCTGTATCCCCAGCAGAGTGACCATCACAGTGGCCTCAGGGCTGAGCAGGGCAGTCAGTGCACGTTGCTCCATGTTTCCAGTGCCCTCCCATCTGACTCCTGATGTGCTGACATTGGATTCACTTCAGCCTCAGCATCCTCTTGCTTCCCACTCTCCTTGCCCATCCCAGCTCTGAGGAGGTGATGGCCAATCCCCAAATTCCCTGGAGAGCCCCAGCAGTGGTGGCTCCCCCCTGGTTTTGTCACCCCCAAACATCCTGGCTGCTTTTGGGGAACGGAGCCCAACCGCCACCTCCCCCTGTCTGTGCCCCCCCTTTTTGCCCCCCTTCCCCCCGTCTCACTGGTAATCAGCAGCGTTTGGGTCAGGAGACCATGTCTCTGAGATAAGAGCATTCGCCTGACACTTCCCATGTCAGAGCACTTCATCTTCTGTGTATCAATCCCCAGCAGAGAAAACACGCAGGCGCTGATAAAGAGAAAACCGTTCCAGACAGGGGGACAAAAATAGTGCACTGGAGCCAGCCCTGCTCCCACCAGAGCCCCACGGCCACGGCAGTGGGCAGGGCCTCCAGCCACCTCGAAACAGGGTGCTGGGACCCTGGCAGGGCCTCCATCCACCCAGAAACGAGCTGCTGGGACCCTGCAAGTGCCTCCATCCACCCAAAAATGGGGTGCTGGAGCCCCAGTCAGTGGTGCTGAACCCCAGTCAGTAGTGCTGAGCAGTCCTCCATTGGGAGGGGCGTCCCTGTACCCAAGTGGAGTCCCTGTGGCACCTGCTGCACCCAGGAGGCAGCTTTGGCCTGTCCTCAGGGTTGGTTTGTGCCAGAGAATAAATCCCTCCGGCTCCTCAAAAGCCTCAACCTTCCTCCTCCTCCCTACCCCAAGGTGGAGCTGATGGGGGCATGGGCAGGGGGGTACTGGGGATGCAGGGTGGGAGGATGTTGGGAATGTGGGGCATGGATAAGCCAGGGATGCAGGGCAGGCAGTCAGTGCCATGCTCACTCCCACACTGACACAGCACCAAAGAGGAGGGAAAAGGTGATTTTTCCAACTAAGCACATGGCACTGCTGCATGGCAACAGGAAAAATGATGCCAAGAGGGATGGGGAGGCCTGGGAGATGCTGTGTGTCCACACCTGGGGCGAAGTCCAAAGCTAGCACGCCGTGTCCCCACATGGGGAGCAATCCCACCCCTCTGCTCCCTGCATTCAGTCACATTCCCCTGCCTGCACACTGGGAGGTTGGGAAGAGCTGGTGCCAGCCTGTGGGGTGTCCTGGAGAGTATGGGAGCAAAGTCCACGGGCTCCAGCTTCCTGTGGGATCCCCCTGGCAGGTGAACACCCCCCCAGGTATCTCACCTGGCCATCGGTCCCAGGCAGGCGGTGCCCCGTTATCGCTGGAGGAGGGTTTATCTCCCAGATCATTAACCAAATTGGGCAGGGACCTGACTGTTTGCTCTGGGTCAAGAAGAAAATCAGCAGGCAGGAAGGAAGGAAGGAAGGGGGGAAAAGCCCCCGGCAAGCCAGGTGCACCTGCCTGGTGTGACATGGACCCCGGTGCTCCAACTGCTGCCGAAACACGGGGTGTGGGGCTGCTCCCTACCCCTGCCTGGCTGTGCCTCAGCTTATCTCCCCATCAGAGATTCCAAAGGAATAGGCTGAGCTTGGTCAGGGAGCAAAGATTAATCCTGTCATCACACCAGGGCCGCGCACCGGGCGATCGATGGCTGTGCAGGAATGGCCAGCACCACGTCCCCATGGATCCTGAGGATCCCAGTGGGCACAGGGCAGGGAGGCAGCTGTGAGGCATCACTCTGACATGGGGCGTGATGGAGATGAACAGCAAGAGCCCCTCTGCAAGGTGACCCACAGCTTTCCTATGGCCAGGGAAATTAATGGCACTGCTGGGAGCAGCACAGAGCCAGGCTGCCCCTGCAGCCTCCTGCTTTTTCTCCTGGATGCTGTGGAGATGCAGCCACATCCAGGCACTCAGGTTTCCTGTCCTTGCAGGAGCAAAACATGGAAGGAAGAGTGGGCAGAGATGACCCAGACAAACCCACTCATGCCATGCCATGCCAACCAGTTCCTGCATCCCTTTGCCCCTGCTGCATCCACAGGATTTGAATCACATCGGAACTGCTCTGCCCCTTGCTGGGATCTGGGCTCGGAGGTCTCCGCAGTGTTTGCAGCTGCCTGGATACTATCAGGATAAATACTGCTATCGGGGTGTCATGGGATCACATCCCAGTATCAGCCATGCTGTTCCGATTAAATACAGTGCCTGTGCCAGCCCAGGGAGGTCACGTGCTGGGAATGGTCCCCACATAAGTTCTAGTGATGGAGAGACTGGGAAAACAGGGATGGACTGGTGGTGTCTGCTCTCAACCCAGCACGGGATGTCCCATGGCATGGGAACATCCAAGGAGGAGGATGGATGGAAAGATGGATGGATGGACAGATGGACCTCTGAGCCCGAATTCCTGCCAGGGGGGCAGAGCAGTTCATTTGGGTGTAATTCAAGTCCCATGGATGAAACTGAGGCAAAGAGATGTGGGAGCAGGTTGGGATGGGATGGCAGAGTTGTCTGGGCCCCCTCTGCCCTTCCCTCCTGCTCATTCCTGCAAGGAAAGCAAATGTGGATGCCTGGACGTGGCTGCATCTCCACAATATCCGTGAGCAAACATGGGTGGCCACAGGAGCTGGGCTGGCTCCGTGCTGCTCCCAGCAGTGGGATGGATCCATTCATCCATCCCTCCATCCATCCATCCATAGGTACCCAGCCTCCCAGGGCTCTCCTGCTCTCATCCAGGGAAAGCTGAGCCAGAGGAGCCCCAGCAGTCCCGGCCTGGCCCCGCCGCGTGCCCCAGCTGCTGTTTTTAGAAGCGGCGAGTGTGCGGCGGAAGGAATAAATCCTGACAACTCAACTAGTGAAATGATGTGATGGCACCGCTCCGATAAGATGGAGGGAGCCGATTGGGAAGAGTCTTAAGCTGTGAACACGCAGCATCTCCACTCTTCACCTCCGCTCACAAAGGGAAATCTCTCCAAAGGGGCTAAGGAGATTATCCCGGCTTTGCCGTCCTGGGTGCTCGAGTAATCAGGGCAGCCTTGGGGACGACAAAGGAGTGAGGAGGGTTTAAATCGAGCCTTGCTGGGCTGAGCCTGCTTGGGCTCAGCCTGGGTTTGCTCCAGCCGAGCCGCCATGGACGCAGAAGGGATAACTGATGGAGAGCTGGGCTCTGCCCCTCAGTCTGGGATGCAAGGGCCACCCTACTGCATGGGTGGGGCGGGAGCTGAGGGGGGATTTCTGCCTTTATCACTCCTGCCCATCGCTTGCAACTTATTGATTTTTTTTTTGCCTGAGTACAAAAGCGACTCGTTATCGGGCTGAACCCTGCCCCCGGATAATGGAGGAGCCGTGACCTGCCCCGGCACACAGCGGGCACCTCCTGCCACGCAGAGGGGCTGCCGAGGGGGTAGGGGCACCCAGGAGGTGCTGCATCCCGAAAGGGCCTGGCACCCGCTCGCCAGCTGTGGGGCACAGCTGGCAAGCGCTGGTGGTGGGGCGGGCACCGACCGTGCCACGTGTTGCCCAGGATTGCCCTTCCCTCGTGTCCCACATATTCCAGGGTGCCCTGCCCCAGCAGGATGCGGCCTGATAAGCCTCCCTGGGACGTTTGTGTTTGGGGTGTTGCTGTGCCCTGCTGGGATGGGGCTCTGAGGGTGTCCTTGTTTCCAGAGGGTCTCCATCCCCCGGGCTTCTCATGACAAGGGAGTCCCCATCTCAGGAGCTAAATGGAACCCGTGCTTGCTGCAGGGATGGGGCCATAAACACTGTGAGTAAGAACAGAAAAAGCTCAGGGAAGATGAGAAGGAGGAAAACTTCCTGGCTTCCCCGGGGCTGCCAGGGGTGGTGTGACTCCTGTGACAGGGATCCACTGTCCCTGCTCTGTCCCCTCTCCTGGTGCTGCTGGGACCCCCCAGCCCTGCCCAGGCTAGTCCCAAGCAGCGGGTGGGGTTGGCACTGGGGGGGCAGGAAGCCAGAGCTGGGGAGGAAGGGGAGCGAAGGGGCCCCCGGAGCCGATGCAGAGGGTTGATATCCCCTCCGGAAAAGGGGAGGGGACCACATGGGGGGGTCACTGCCACAGCCTGAGGCGCCTGTGGGGGAAAGGGAGGACCCCCAGGGGGCACCAAGAGGAGGAGGGGGGCAAGCCCCAAAACCCACCAGTCCTCAGATCCACCCAGGGCAGAGCAGCAAGGCAGTGAGTGATTGACAGCTGTCAATCACCACGAGTCTGGCAGCATCTCCCTGAGGGCTCTCATCACAAGAGAGCAAGACATTCTTCTCCCTCTCAAGGGAAATGGGAAAGGAGGATTGGGACAGAGGGGGAGACGCTGCCTGTACCTCTCTACAGCCTCTGGCACTGCCTGACGCAGGGATGTGTCTGTTCGGCTCTGGGAAAGGCTGGCCTGGGCGTCTCCAACATTGTCAGTGCCTCCAAAACAGCCCGAGTATCCCCACACAAACAGCCTGAACATCCTTACACCCCAATTGTGTCCCTAAACTGGTCTGATCATCCTTCACTAAGCAATGTCCCCAAACCAGATCTGGGTATAGACCTCAAACCTGTGGGTACAGACTCCAGCAGAGACAGGTCTCCTTTCATGTCCCAAATGCAGGACAGGTGCCACCACCACTGCTGGGATCATCTCCATCCCGATGTCAAACATCCCATCTTCAGCTTTGCTGGACACAGGCCAGGCAGGAGGGGATTTCAGGGTCCTGGGGCCCGTCTGATTTTGAAGTGTTGGGGTGCTAATTCCCTGAATCCCAACTTCTCCCTGTCCCACAGCAATCTCCCACAAACACAACTATCTGCTGCTCAGCTCCCAGCGATAAAACAGGATAGCTGGAATAATTTTTCCCACCCACACATGCCAGGCTGGAGGGGAAGGGGGAGTGATGGGGCAGATGTGGCGGGGGCCGTGTACCCCCCGGACGAGCTGTCCCCCCCCATTGTGCCCTGCTTGCCCCGATAATAAACCTTGAGGTTTCCAGACAAACTCCGGGCAGCCAGAGATTATTGAGGCAGGAGACGCAGCGCAGATAAACACAACTGAAGGGGACAGGGAGGAGAAGGGAAGGGGGAGCTGGGGGAGAAAGGGGTAAAAAAAGGAGTTTGGAGTTTTAATTAGATGCACCAAAAAAATGAGGAGTTGTTCTGTGTCCTCCTGATACCCCACACAGAGGATGGGGGGGGTGAAGATGGATTTGGGGGATCAGGAGAGGGGCCTGAGTCAGGCTCTGTAATTAACCCAGAGCCATCGTTACTGCTCAGAGTAAATATTAATATGGAATTAATATTTAGTAATTATTAAAAAAAAACCCAAACAGGCAAGACAGCAGCAGCGGTTGGGGTTCAGCAAGGTGGAGCCACACAAATAGTGACGCTGATACAGGGAAGGGGGTGAGGATCCCTTGGGAAGGTGGTGCGACATAGCTAGGAGCATAATGCAAAAACCACCCTGGGTTTGGCCCCAGTCTCTCCATCTCATCCCTGTCAGTGGCCCGTGGTATTCCCACAAGGACAAAAAGCAAAAAGCTTCATCCCACCTGGCAGAAAGGTGAGAGCCATCCAGGATTCCCAGGGTGTGCAGCCTCCCAGTGGGGATTCTCCAGTGCCTTGTAATGTGGTTGAGCAGCCTGTCCCTCATGGGGGCTCTGCTCTGCTCCATTCCTGCCCCAACTCCACATGAAACGTGTTGGAGCTTTTCATCTTATCCCTCTGGGAAAACAGGCTGGAATTGGTGAGGTTAGCTGGGCAGGGATGGGACAGCACTGAGATGGGAGTTAGAGGCAGTGGGTGGTCCTGAAATTCTCTGCTACCGGCCCTGCTCCAGAGCAAAGAGAAAAGAGTGGGAAAGATGGAAACCTGGGGCATGGCTGGCAGGGCTGTGGGGAATGGTTTGGGGGAATCTGGGATGGTCTGGGGGAATTTGGGGAAGACGGACATCCTGTCTCCAGTCCCACCAGAGGACAGACTGAGCACAAAGCATGGCCACGCTCCATCCCAGGATCCTGTTGGGAAGCAGAACCGAGTCAGGGTGTTGCAGCACCCTGGGTGAAGGGGCGGCACATCTGTGGAGGCCCCCAAGTTGAGGAGTTCAGCCTCCAGCTCCTGGGAATTTGCCTGTCAGCAGGACGAGCTGCAGCCCCCTCCAGGGAACAAGGTCATTTCAAAGATAAACCAAAATCCTCCTTCTCACTCCTGGCACGAGGGGCCAAGGAGGCCCTGGAATGCCACATCCCCTCCAGCACAGTGGGAAGCACTTTGGGAGACCCAGAGCACCCAACCACAGCAGGGGTGACACAGGGACCCCCCAAAAACCACCAAGGGAAGGAGGGATGGTGAACAAAGGCAGCCCCGGCCCCCCCTGGCACGTTGCATCTTTGCAGCTGCCATTGCTGACACACGGCGGATCCTGCCAGATAAAGAAGAAAATTCAGGCTGCTCCGAGTTTCCCTCTTCGCCAGCTCCATCCCTGATAAGTGCCGAGCCTGCAGAGCTCCTGATAGACGGGCTATCGCGGCGGTTGGTGCGAAAGGAACACCCTATCGCTGCGGCATCGCCGGACCGCCATCAACTCCCGCCACACCGAAATTAATACCACTCCAATTACCAGAATAGAGATGGGCTGGGAGAGGGTGATAATAAAATCTCTTTTACATAAAGAATGCAAATAACCCGCTCTGGCGAGGGGAGGGGGAAGGGAGGCACCACAGCCCAGGTTCCTTTGGGAGGCTGTGGTGCTGTTGGGATGAGGGGCTGTGTGGTGGGGTGATGCCCCTGGGAATGGGGGCACCCATGGGGTTGGTGTCACAGCCCCCTCCTGCTCTGCATCGGGATACCAGGAGCGTGGCAGTGCCGGGGGCAAAGGGCTGGGGAGCAGATAAGGAGGAGCCGGGGGTGGCCTCGCAGCTCCTTCCTGCCCGGCATGCAGGAAGGGCCGGGATATCAGTGGGGCCGGAGAGAGCTTCCCCTCGGATGGGGCGGGAAGGGGCCGTGGGGATTTCGGCAGCTGCCGGAGCACGTGCGCTGGCAGCCGGCACTTCCCAGGGCTCCTCCATCGCCCGTCCCACACCCGAGGCTGGTGGCCCTGGGGACACACTGGACTTTCCCGTGGCATCTGCCACAGAAGGGCAATTGCTGCCCTGTGTTGGGGTCATCTCTCCCAACACTACTCCAAAACCAGAACCAAAGGTTTTGCCCAGCCAGAAGCCCTCCTGGGAGGAGAAGGGTGTGGGTAACACCAGCAGGGCCCAAAATCTGGCATGTCCACCCTTGGGGGTCTCAGGGCCCTGGTTCCATCCCTATCCACCCACTGGAGCCATTCCCAGGGGAGAGGCACCCACAATCCCAATTGAGGAGCAGTGGCCATAAACTAAACCACAGGAAGTTCCACATCAGCATGAGGAAGAACTTTCCATGGAGGGTGGCAGAGCACTGGAACAGCTGCCCAGGGATGGGGTGGAGTCTCCCTCTCTTGGAGACTTTCCAAACCCACCTCGACGTGCTCCTGTGTCACCTGCTCCAGGTGACCCCGCCTTGGACTGGATGATCTCCAGAGGTCCTTCATACCCTAAATATTCAGAGATTCTGTAAATCTGTGTGGTGGGGCCCTGTAACCCCGTGGATTTGGAGATAGGGTGTGATAGGGCACAGGGTACCCACAGGGCATGCCAGGCCTTGCTGGGCTGCCCCGGTGCCGGCGGCCCCGGCACGGAGATGCCAGCAGGGAGATAGAGGCTGAATTTGCTCCTTGGGGTTATGATAACCATCACGAAACCGCGTGAGCGTCGCTCTTGTGGTTGCCAGGATGTTTGCAGAGTGCCCTGGTGTGATGCAGGATGGGTCCAAACCCTCCCTGTGCCAGGGAACACGATGCCAGACATGGGGATGGCAGCCCCATTGCTCCCAGCTTGGGTTTTAATGTCCCAGCAGCAACTCGGGGATGTGGGGCATGGCAATGACCTCCTGCACCTTGTTTCTCATCAGAAGTGCTGGTGTTTGCAGCCTGCCCAGGTCCCAGTGCTCCCAGTTCTCCTCATACTGGTGTTTGCAAGAGGCGAATGCTCGGAGGCTGCTCCAGCCCACAATCCAGTCAGGACACTGGGATGGAGTGGGATGACTGGCCACACACCAGGGACTCACCTGGCCCATTCCATGTGTCCAGCTCCTGTGTGTTTTCTCCAGGGTCCGGCTTCTCCAGCTCCTTTGGACTCTCTGGACCGTCTCTAGACTCTGCATCAGGAGGGGGAAGGCAGGAGGTCACAAGCAGGGAATTTCAGAGGCAGCATCCCACGGGGGTTGGGACCACTGGACCAGTGACACCCCAGGGCTGGGACTGGCACAGGGAAGGTGTTCACTCTTCAGGAAGGACATGGGACAATTCCCTGTGTTCAAATCCCCAGCCCCCCTGGGGATGACCCAGCCAAGCCCACCCTCACATCCACCCCAAGGACTTCCCAACACCCCCCCCAAAACCCCTTCACCTGCCTCCCCTCCCACAGCAGTCCCACGTCACCCGGCCCAGCCTTGCTCCCATCACGGCTCTATTTGTGGCGTATTCATAGCAACTTGATAACAATTATTTTCTCCATTAACTGCTGCTGGAGATGGGCTGATAAAGCCAATCTGCATATGACAGTGTGGAAGATTAGTGCCCAAAGTACATGTTTGCCTTGGCGTCCCGGGCGGATAACCAGCACGGAGCCCAATCGATCGGCGCCACCGCGAACGCCCAGGGATGACGTCACCAGCATTGGAGATTATTAATACAGGTGATAAGCGGAATGATTAACATCAAATAAATCAATCACCGGGTATAAAAGTCCTATTATTTTTGGCTATAAATCAAAGTGCCTGGCATATCGATTTTTATCCATCGCGCTGAAAGCTTTAGTGGCCGTTATTGCTGCTCGGCGTTATCTCTGCTATCACCTCTTTATCGAGGCAGGCCAGTGCCAGGTGCAGCTCCGCGCCCCAGCTCCCGGCTCTGAGCCCCCAGCCCGGCTCCCCCATCAGATAAGGACCGCTCACTTCCCCCGCTGCAGAGCAAAGTTTGCCAGCCAGACCCTGCTCCAGATAGCGGGGTCCCTTCCCTGCACCAGCTATCAGGGTCCCCTCCCTGTTCCAGCTATCAGGCTCCTTTCTCTGCCTTGGTTATTGGGATCCATTCCCTGCCCTGGGTATTGGGGTCCCTTTCCTGTCCTGGGTATTTGGGTCTCTCCTCGCTCCAACTATCAGGGTCCCTTCTCTGCCCCAAATATCAGAGTCTCTCCCTGTCCCACCTATTGAGGTCCCTTTCCTGCCCCAAATATTGAGGTCCCTCCCTGTCCCAGGTAGTGGGGTCCCTTCCCTGCCTCAAATATCAGGGTCTCTTCCATATCCCAGCCATTGGAGTCTTTCCCTGCCTTGGCTGTCAGGGCCCCTTCCCTGTCCCAAACACCAGAGCCCCTCCCTGACCTGGCTATCAGGGTTCTTCCCTGCCTCAGCTACTGGGATCCCTTCACTGCCCCAAATATTGGGGTCCCTCCCTATCTCAACTCTCCAGCTCCTTCCCTATCCCAGTTATTGGGGTGCCAGTCCAGTTCCCTGGTGCATCACAGCTTGGCTCCCCTGGTTTTGGGGGACACTTTGCCCCCCAAACACCCCTGGCTGGAGGCAGTGGGGGTTTTTGGGAGCCACGGCCGTGCCGGGGCCCAGCAGCTCCATGAGCCAGCCCAGCCTTGCCCCGGCGCGGTTATCTCAAAGGGCACTGCAAACATTAACTGATTGGGATTTGCCCCCACCTCCACAGGAAGGAACTTAAAGGATATCTGGGGACTGTTTCAGCCCGGCCCTGAATGGCAGCCACCTTTGGGGTGCGGCACAGCTCGGCACAGCTCGGCTCGGCACGGTGCCAGCCTGGCGGCAGCGTGGACAGGGAGGCAGGAGCCACGGCCCCGTGCCCCCAGCCCACCTGGGGCACAGTCAGTGCCAGCACCTGCACTCGCAGGGGCTGCTTTGCACCCTGGGCAGGTCACTTTGCACCCCAAGGGTTGGAGCTCTGCAACCCAAGGAGTGACTTTGTACCCTGAAAGGATGTGACTTTTGCCTCCAAGGGGTCACTTTGCACCCTAAGGAGTCACTTTGTACCCCAGGGATGTGAATTTGCACCCCGAGGGGTCATTTTGCATCCTGGGTGGGGGAAGGAACTTTGTACCCCAAGGGATCACTTTGTACCCCAAGAGAGTACTTTGCATCCCTGGGTTTGGGGGAGTCCCTTTGTACCCCAAGGGACATGATTTTGGAGTCTGGGCTGCTCCCAGTGGGCCCTGCTGCTGACTGGAGGGTGCCCAGAGGGACAGAGCACCCCAAGGACATGGGGGGTCTCACTAAACCAGCAGCCTTGCCGGGCGGGCAGCTGCTTCATTAGCTAATTCCCACCCTGCCCCACCAACAGAGATAGTGCCCAGGATGCTGCTGTGCCCAGCAGGTTGCTCTGGTGGCAGAGACCATCCCTAAAAAGTGGGGGGACACCACAAGGAGCCCCCAAGGCTCACCTTCACTGCCAGGGGGGCTGGAGGGGTCACGCTCGGCAGAGCCCTCATGGTCTGAGGTGGTCCCATCCCTCTCCAAGGGGCTCTTCTCCCCCACTGGGCCGTCCTCACCTTCCTCCATCGCTGCCAGGGAACCTGCCAGGACACAAAGAGGGTGGTTAGTGGGGGAGAACCAGAGGGAAAAGACCCCCAGTTGGGAAATTAGGATGCCAGTGCCCTGGTGGCTGGGAAGAGCTGCCCTGCAGCTCTGCATGTCAGGGGAAGGGAAATGAAACTCCCTGTCCAGCCATCCCTGTGGTCCAACATCTCCCTGGGGTCCTTTGTCCCCTTGCAGAGGTGGCCACTCTCCTCCTCCAGGTGTATCCTGAGAGAAGCCTGGTCCCACACAGACACTGTAGGGAATGGCCCCACACCTGTCCAGGAACAGAGTGGGGTCCCCAAATACCACAGGCACACAACAGATGTGGCATCACATGTGCTTCCCACCCAAAACCCCAGTGTCACCTGCCCCAAATAGGGACCCAGAAATGGTCCCCAACACCCCTTGTCTGAGGGACCCATGATACAAAGGGTGACGATGCTGCAGGGACACACAGGGCACAGACAGGGTGCAAAAGGGGTGCACATGGGGGACACCCCACCAGCCCTGCCATCCCTCCCTCTCAGTCGTTTCCACGGCAACACAGCATCCCTGGCCAAGAAAGGCTGGACCAGCAGCACACATGGCTCGTGCCGCGCGACGCCGCGGTGCCAGGGGCTGCCCGGTGCCCCATCCGGCACCGCCGGCACCAGGATCGGCGCAGGGACACCCCGTCTGCAGACCTCAGCTGCTCTCCGTGACTCCAGGCATGTATATTTACAGCAGGAGAACAAAGAGCCCATAATCTATACAAAGCAGACAACAATGAGCGTGAATAAAGAGGCTGCCGGAGAAGGGAAGGCAATTTATTCTAATTCTGCTAATTTCAGTTCCAGCACAATTAAAAAGGCTCTGATAATATTCAGAAACAATCGCCAGCTAACAAATCGTTTCTCTCGCCGTAAATGAAACATTGTTAGGCTAATTTCTTCTTTCACGCCTTCACGGCTCTTGGGCTTCTGATAAAGTTAACCCGACGCTCGCCTGTGCTGTGCCTTGGCACCTCCAGCCTGGCCAGGGAGGGATGGATGGGGCTGGAGAGGGATGGAGGGGGCTGGGAAGGGGATGGGTGGGGCCGGGATGGCATGTGGCATCCCCCCAGGGGTGCTGAGACCATCCGGATCCTGCCCTGAAACATCCAGGCCCAGCCGGGAGGAGGATGGGGATGAGTTTGGGTGCTGTGGTGCCACCAACTGCCTACAGGGATGGTGGGCAGCCAGCAACATCCTGGCACTGTGTCACCACAGATGTATCCTGGGATGACCTACATCCCACCCTGAAACACCGATCCCCAACATGGAGGGAGATGGGGATGCTCCAAATAAGTCTAGCTGGCGTTTGGGCACCATGGCATCACGCAGTGCCTACAGGGCTGATGGCCAGCCAACATCATCCCAGCATCATGTCACTGCGCTCCCTGGATGCATCCCAGGATGACCCACATTCCACTCTGAAAGTCCCATCCCCAACCTGGTGGAGGATGGGGATGGGTTTGGGTACCATGACATCACCAACTGCCTACAGGGATGATGGGTGGACAACAGAATCCCAGCACGGTGTCACCAAAGTCCCTGGACACATTCTGGGCTGACCCAAGTTCCACCCCAAAACACCCATCCCCAGCTAGGAGGGAGATGGGGATGCTCCATATATTCTAAGTCTGTAAAACCTGGAATTTGGGTTCTGTGGCATCACCAAATGCCTACAGAGATGATGGACAGCCAACAAATCCCAGAACCACAGCACCACTGCCCCTGGATGCAGCCCATATCCCACCCCAAAACATCCACCCCCAAACAGGAGGGAGATGGGGATGCTCCATATAACCAACTGGGGTTTGGTTACCGTGGCATCATGGAGTGCCTACAAGAATGATGCCAACAGCATCCCTGGTCCCTGAGATGCATCATCCCACATTCCACCCCAAAACACCGATTCCCAACCAGGAGGGAGTTGGGGATGCTCCACATAAATCCAACTGCATAAAACCCGTGGTTTGGGCACTGTGGTGTCACCCAGTGCCTACAGAGATGACAGGCAGCCAACAGCATTCCAAACTCATGCCACCAGGGACACTGGATGCATCCCAGCACCCAGCCTGCCCCCTGCAGCGTCCCACTCCCAGCACGCCCACCCAATCCCCAGGGATGCATCACTGGCGCTCTGGGCCCCGTGGGTTAAACGAACTACTGGTTGACTTAAAAAAAATAAAAAAAGGAGGAAAAAAAGGAAAAAAAAAAAAAGCAAGTGAGGGAGAGGGAGCGTGGAGCAGGGAGCGGAGCGTCACTTCTCCGGGATTGCTGGAAGCCCTGCACAGTTATCACCGCACACAGCCTCCCTCGGCTTGCCTGATCTGTCTATTCTTCATTAAGCAAATACGCTGAAATGGAAATGAAAACATAATAGCTATTTGATTTTCGGCGAGATATTTTGCATATTGGTTCAGTGCTGATAGTGGAATTTCATCAACTCCCTTTTTTCATGCTTTAAAACTGAATTACTGAGGCTGGTTTTACAGAGAGGGGAAGAGCCAAAAAACGCTCCCTTCCAAGATACTCCGCTTCGACGATTAACTCTTCTCCCTCCCTCCTTCTCCTGCTTTTTTTATTGATAACAAGGAAGGATTTCTTTTTCTTCTTTTTTTTACCCTCAAAAAAAAAAATTACAGTGACTAAAAACTTGCAGGAAGCTGAGGCAATGTGCCCATGTCTCCAAGGCTGGGGATGAGGGTCGGCATTCCCAGGGAAACCCACATTATCCAGGTAATGATTTGATCATTTCACTCCAATTAAGGTTCTCCCAGTGCAGGAACAATAAAGCTTTTCTTGATTCTTTGTGCTTAGCTGGTATATTAAATAAAAGGAAAAATAATATAGGGAATCAAGAAGGAGGGGGGACTTTTCCAGGCTGCCAAGAGAGAGACCCTGGGCGCTCCGAGAGCCGGCACGCAGACAAGAGCAAAGTGATAAGAGGCCCTGATAACAGATAGAAAATAGCAACAGCCACAGACTTTCCCACCAGCTCTGGAGTAGGGAGAGGGAGGAGGAGGAGGAGGAGGAGAAGGAGGAGGAGGAGGAGTTCCCGTGGTGGGAAGCAGGTCCTGGATCGAGAACACGTGCAGGCTGGGGGCAACTTGCCTTTGCTGTCGCTCTGTCTAACTCCCAATTTTTATTTTTAAATACAAATTTAAATAAAAATACTCATCCAGCTTCTTCCAATTGCCATCCCTGGAAGTGCTCAAGGCCAGGTTGGACAGCGTTTGGAGCAACCTGGGCCAGTGGAAGGTGCCCCTGCCCATGGCAGGGGAGTGGAACAAGATGAGTTTTAAGGTCACTTCCAACTCAAACCATTCCATGATTCTGTGATTATCTTTTATAAAAAGTCCCCCAAGTCCCCCTTGGGCAGAGGGTGAGTCCAAGGAGGGCTCCAGGAATTAGCGAGTGAGGTACAGAGCCTGGAGCTGGGTGGCCTCACACCCCAAACCGCCTCTCCAGGCAACTCAAAGTTCAGTCTTTGCTCTGGTGTGTCACCCCCAAGCACTGGGGGGGGACCCAGGGGATGTCCCCAGCTGAGTCAGGGGATCCTGGGGGATGTCCCCAGCTCCACCAGGCAGGCAGCAGGGTTGAGGATCCCTTCTTCATCCTTCCAGCTCCTCATCCTTGCGCTCAAACTGAATCCCTCTTTCAATTATAAAACCACAGTAATTAACCATAATAACCTACCCAAAACCAAGTGGGTGAGGCTCCAAACCAGGATTTGGGGTGCACAAGGCACCACCATGATGCTCATCCATCACCTCATGATGGAAACATGGGAGTTCCACTCGGGCCTTGCTTCCTTACTGCCCCTCAATCACCTTAGTTTCCCCCAGATTTTGCAGCCAAGAGCAAAGGGCTGCAGGAACAGGCACAGGGCTGGTGTTCCTTGGGGAAAGACACTCTTGGAGACAAGTCACAGCCGCTCCTGATCCTTGCAAAACCCTCTCTGGTGATTTGGTGGGATCTGGCACAGCCAGGGGATTCCCCAGGGTCTTGGAGTGGGATTGTGCCGAGTCTGCCCGGAGCGAGCAACACCCAGGGAACAACCTGGGCTGTAAATCCAAACCCTCTGGTATCTGATGGGACACCAGCCCGCCTCTTCTCACCCAATTTTTCCCTGGTATGTACTAATGTTTGCTTTACCAACGACCTCGGCTGCTCCCGAGTCTGATCCCTGGGGATTGGGAATGCCAAGAGAGGCCACGCGAGGTTTTGGTGGCCGGACAAAGCTGCTGATCCTCAAAGGTCACATTATCCAACCAGTTATTTTTCACTTCCCTTGGGGGATGCTGTGGGATGCAGCACTCAATTCCAACGGTCTCCAAAACAGGTCCATTTTGGAGGAAAATGGACTTCTCTGAGCACAAATCAACCCTCTCCACTATCAGCCCAGCTGCAGCATCCCAGCGCCAGGCTCTCCCCCTGGATATCGGCACGTGAAGATCAGCCCCGTGCGTGGAGCCGATAGTGGTTGGGGCTGGCCCAGAGGTCTTTATCTCAAATTTGGGGCCCTCATCCATCACCCCCAGATAAAACTCACCCTGATCCTTCCCATGGTGCTCTGTGGTAAAAGGGCAAGGAGAAAAAAAATATGGCTGGGGAGTTGGAAAGTGGAGTGGGGGGTTGGCAATCTATTTATTGTAATTTATTACTAAATCAACCCCAGCTGATCCAGGAGGGGAGTGGAGGAGGTGGGGGATGCTGTGACTGCTGATGGGAGTGTTTATAATAATTTATAAATTAAACCTATAAAATTATTATACTTATAAAGTATTTAGGCCTAATTTATCTAGGAAGGGGATAAAGGGTAGTGGGGGAATGGAGGTGGTGGAGGATGCTGTGATCACTCGTGGGGGTATTTATAATTATTTATTAATAAACTTATAAAGTATTTAGGCCTAATATATCCAGGAAGGGATGAAGAGTAGTGGGGGAATGGAGGTGATGGGTGATGCTGTAACTGTTGATAGGAGGATGCTCCAATTGTTCATGAGATGTACTTACAATAATTCATATTATTAAAATTATAGTGTTTTAGGCCTAATTTATTGAGGAGGGGAATAGGGGAAAGAAAGGACAGAGGGAGAATGGAGGTGGTGGGTGATGCTGCAATTGTTCATGGGGTGGCATTTATAGTAATTATTAAATTTATAATGTATTTAGGCCTAATTTATCCAGGAGGGGAACGAAGGACAGAGGTGGTGGGAACGCTGTGATTTCCCACAGTGGGGTGGGATAATGCAGGTCCTGCTGGGGAGCTGCTCCTGCCCACACCCCACAGCATCCCAACCACCACAACCTGCTCCCGTGGAACTAGACGAGCCTTAGGTGCCCTTCCAACCCAAACCATTCCACGATTCCAGCGACACCAACCACCCCACGGCCCCCCGAGCATCGCCCCCCGGGGCAGAGCAGAGCAGAGCAGAGCGGGGAGCGGCCGGGCCTGAGAAAAAGCAGCACTGCTGATATGGGAGAGATTGGTTTCAGCCGGAGCTGCTCCCCCTGCCAAGTCCATCTCGGATCTGCGCCGGGTGCAGTTACTCAACATTCATCACGGCCTGAACTCTGTAACTTTATCAGCGGGCGAGCGCGGCGCCATCGCGGGCACAGCCATCCCCAGCCATCCCCGGCGCGGCGATCGGCCGATAAACCGCTGATAGATTACGGCAGATTGGCTACTCCAGGGGCCACCATTCCCAATACTAATAGAGAGGGAGCCGGATCAACCCCCAGCTGGGGGGGGGACGTGTGGGACACGGGGAGAGCCGAGGAAGACAATCCAGGGACAATGACAATGGAGTGACTTTACGTTTCAGATGGGGTCGATAACGCCCTGATAGATTTTAAGAGAGGAGAGAGTCTAATAGAGCCGTCCCCGGCGCGGCGCATCAGATGGATGGGAGCAGATTGCTCCGGGAGAAGGGATGTGAGGCTGAATGCTGCCCTGCCTTCCCGGCTGGCAGGGAGATGGAGCAAGGAGAGAGTGGTCCAAGCACAGGAGGGAAACTCAGGCAGCTGGTGGAGCCAGCAGAGAGTGACTGGTCCTTACTGGGGGAAACTGGGGGCATCCTCCATCCCAACTGTAATCCAAGAGCAGTATGAGGTGTTTAACCCCATGGCAATTTGGGTGGGATTTGAGCAGTTAAGAAACTGGTTATACCCCAATAGTATGGAAAGAAACTCCATCCACAAAGATCAGGCTCCAAATGTGCACAAGAGTGAGACAGAAGTGGAAGTGGCCCCACCACTGCTCCCAGCCAAAGGGCATGTTTCTGGCTGAAAATCCCTCAGTTCTGGAACTTTTTTCCCCACCTAGAATAAAGACATTCCAGTCAGGAATGGCTGGGGTGGGGGATGCTCACCCAGGCCCACGGAGCCCATCAACGCCAGGTGACAGCAGGACAGAGGTCAAGCTCTTTGCTAATCTAGTGACAAATTACCCCGGAGATGCCACACTGGAGCCATCCACCAGCTCGTGGGAAGCAGCTCCAGGCCCTGCCAGGTCCATCTCACTGCCAAAAGCTGCTGGGAAGGAAACAGAGACGGTTTTCAACCTCCACCCCAAGACTTTCAGTCCATGACATTCCCAGTTAAGGACAAGGCTGGAGGGTTGGGACAAGGATTATGGTGGATGTGACACAGAAAACCACCAGACCCATCAGCAAAGAAGCCCTGGCTGGAGTGTCCCTGCTGCTCCCAGTCCCATAGGGTACCCAGTGTCATTCTGGATCACTCTGGAGCCTCCAGACAATGTTGGAGCAGCAAGCAGGAGCCTTGGGGGATCAAACCAGCACAAACCCCTCCATTGCTTTCATCCAGCACCCCAACCCTCCTCTTCCTCCAACTCCAACACCCTCACACTGGCTCTGTGGACGCCGAGTTTGCCTCCGTGCAAACGTGCCTGCTCTGCCTCTTTCTCTTTTTTTTTTCTAAATTTTTTTTCCTGTTCTTGGCATTTTGGTGGAGCGAGATAAGAGTAAAAAACAACAGAGCTGCTCGGAGAGTGAAAAAGGGAGATAGATAACGCAGATACCGACTCCTACACAAAACAGTCCTGGCTTTATCTCTGCTTTTTATCACAGTTCCCCTAAAAAAAAATAAAGAGAGCAGCCCAACTGGAATGGGGCAGCACATTAAAAAATGAACTTTATACTGTTTGCTCTTTAGTTTTATATTTAGATGAAACAAACTTAGATTCTCGTGGTCGATACCTCTTCCAGCACAACGAACCAAAAAGTCTGGGAGCCCCGTTTGCTCCAGTGGGGATGAGTGAGGAAAGTCAAGGATAGTATTTAAGCCTGGATGGGGCAGTGGGATGAGGCTGGTCCCAAAGTATCCAGGGGCTGGGCAGCATCCCACTGGACTGGGCAGCATCCTGCAGCAAAACTAGTGAGGCTCAGGCTGGAGATATGTACAGAAAAGCAGATGCTTCCCAAGCATCCCTGGGTCCTGCCAGCTGGCTGCCAATCCCTGGAAACAGCCAGAGCCCACCTGAGATGCCACAGTCAGCAGCAGGATCCTGGCCATGTTCCAGTGGCATTACTGCAGCGGGCAAAGCCAAACAGCCCCCTGATGTGAGCAGGTCCCTGGCACCCAGGAACAGCATCTCCATCCCAGTGCAGGGACACGACTGTACGTCCCATCCACGTGGCTCCCCAAAATTCCCTGCCCACTGTGCCCTCCCTGTTCCTGAGGGCACTGCACAGGGTTCTGCCCTCCCGCTGCCAACCTGGCCACAGGCTGGGAAGGGCATTTTGGAGCAGAAAACCCACAACTCACAGGGCACGGCCAGAAAGAGGAAAGGGAGAAAAAAAAATCATAAAAATGGACTGGAGGTTTTTCCCTCCCCTCGCACTCCCTTCCCTACCTTCTTTTTGAAAAACATAATTTATCTGTGTATTATCAAGAAATCCAGACACTTTAATCAGTGAGCTATGAAGTCAGTATTTCCATTCTTATCTAGCGGAGGAGTGGAAATGGAGAGCAGATAGGCAGCTCCGAGCCCGTCCGTGGTGGGGAATGTTAATGGGAGGAGCGGCGGAGCCATTGGCTACCGAGCTGCCGCTATCGCTGCCATTATCGGGGCCTTATCGAGGCAACCATCGCAGCGCAGTAATGGGGCCAGTTCAACTTTCCGCATTATCATAGGAGCTGGGAGTAGCATGAGAGGCCTCGGCTGGGAGATGGAGAAGGGAGAGAGTGGCCAAACTTCCCGGCGGAGCAGGGAAGGGAGGGAAAAGCAGCTCTGTCCCCCTCCGAGCTGGGGATGCGCGGGGTGATGCCCTCCCTGCACATTCCAGGGGCTCAGCGTGAGGCACAGCCCCAAAGCCTCGTGTGCCCTGGGTACTGTCCCAGAGGAGCATTCCCAAACCCCTGGGTACCGATCCCAAGGCACATCACCAAAGCCTTGAGCGCCCTGGTATTGTCCTGGAAGAGCATCCCCAAAACCCTGGGTACCGACTGCAAGGCACATCCTCAAAGCCCCACGCACCCCAAGTACTGCCCTGGAATCACATTCCCCAAATCCTGGGTACTGACTCCAAGGCACATCCTCAAAGGCCCATGCACTCCATGTACTGTCCTGGAATAACATTCCCAAAATGCTGGGTACTCACTCCAAGGTGCATTTCAAAAGCTACAGGCACTGACCCACTGAGCATCCCCAAAGCCCTGGGTATCAACCCTAAGGCACATTCTCAAAGTCCTGGGAACCCACCCTGAGAAGTACCCCCAAGACCCCAGGCACCAACCTCATCAAGTATCCCCAAAACTGTGGGTATCAACTCCAAGGCACGTTCCCAAAGCTACGGGCACTGACCCCATTGAGCACCCCCAAAGCCCTGGACACCAACTCCAAGACACATCCACAAAGCCCTTGGTACTGACCCCACCGAGCATCTACAAAGCCCCAGGCCCAAAGTCCTGTGCACCAATCCCAAAGTGCATCCCCAAAGACCAGGATGCCAAACACCCCCAAAGTCCTGGGCAGCGACTCCGAGGTGCATCTGGCAAATCCTGAAGCACAGATCCCAAGACACATTCCTAAAGCCAGGGGCACTAACCCCATCAAACATCCCCAACCCCCGGGCACCGACCCCCTTAAACATTCCAAAAACCCCAGACACCAATCCCAAATATCCATAAAGCTCCAGGCAATGACAACATCTAACATGTCCAAAGCCTTGGGCACTGACCCTGCCATGTAGCCCCAAAGCCATGGACACTGGCCCTGAGGCATATCCCTGAAGTCTCGGGCACCAATCCCACCGAACAGCGCCCAAACATCCCCAAAGCTTCAGGCACCGACTCTACTGAATGTTCCCCAAACCCCAGGCACTGACTCCAAGGCACATCCCTAAAGCTCCAGGCACTGACCCAGCAGAGCACCCCAGAAACCCCCAGCCATGATCCTGCTGAGCATTCCCAAAACACCAGGACACCGACCCCACTGAGCATCCCAACCCTGGGCGCCGACTCCGAGGCGCATCCCCAAATCCCGGGGCCACGACCCCCGGCTCACCAAGGACGAAGGAAAACAATGCATCTATATTTCATCAGATGAACAAATTAGAGGAGCACATTTCCTCCACGCGCTATCGAATGGGAGATGTCAAGAAAATATGTTGATGTGAGAAAGAGGAGATAAAGAATTATTTTGGAGGAAAAAAGCCGTGGAAGGCTCTTATCTGGAGTGACTCATAGGCACACACTCCTTAACCCCACTGCAGCCCAAGGTCAGCAGTTACATTCCTTTCGGCATTTCATCCCTTCCAAAAAAACATGTTGCTGCAGGAACAATGCGGAGCCTTTGCCGGGCAGCCATCGGAAGAGGGAACTGTATTACCCCTGAAACACTTGAACTTTCCTGATAAAATAAGCAGTGGGACAGTGGCCTGGCCAAGCTGGAGCGTCCAAAGCCCTGAGTCAGGCAGCAAAAACAGTCATGGGACGTGGCACAGAAAAAAAAAAGAGAGATTGGCCTTCTACTCTCATTCCTTCTCTTTTCCAAGGTGGAGGACCCGATTCTTTCTCCCCACAGGAAAAAATTCCATGCCCTCATCATGGAGCCAAGTTGGAGGGTGATGCAGGGCTGGCAGAGAGGTGTTTTCCACTTTTTCTTCCTAAATGTAGAATTCCTTAAAGCTCCAGGTTTCTCACCTGCCATGCCCCTGGTGCTTTGTCAGGGCCACTCACATCCCTCTCACTGGGCAGCCTCAGATCTCAGCCCTGGCTGTGTCTCCGTGGAAGGTCTGGGCTGGTCTTCCCTCCACAGCAACGCCCCATCCAGTGTTTTCCAAGGTGGATCATGTTTTGTTTTTTTTTTTTTGCAGTAGGACAGAGCACACATGGAAAACATCCTCTTCCTTTGCCCAGAACGGGTGTGTTTGACCCCAAATCCACCGACTCCATGCAGGGCCCAGCGGCTCCATCCCCAGCCCTGCTGCTCCCTGTTTGGACAGCACTGTCCCTTTCCCAGCGATGTGGGTGTCCCCCACCCTGGGGCTGGCACAGGGCTGGGAATATGGCAGTGCACAGGGTGCTCCAGGGATGCTGGGGACGATGGACCCGGTGATGCTGGTGCCACATTGCCTTTGGGACACTGCCGTGACCAGGTGTCTCCGCTGGGTCCCAGGGGGGCACAGGGCTGCCCCTCTCCAGGAACCTCGGATCACCTGTGCCATGGCACCTTCTTCCTTGCGCAATCCACTGCAACACCCGTGGGGAAAGGATTGCTTTCTTCCCCAGGCCTGATTGCTGAGCTGGCCGGCTCACAACTTGGCCAAAGGGGAACCTGCAGCCTGCTAGGTGGCCTCGTGATTCACGATGGAAAATAAGACCTTGCCCAACCACGCAACGTCAGATCTAGAGGTGTAAATCCCGGCAGGATGTGGCTCCCCTGCTCTGGCATGGGATGCTGGGGATAGTCCATCACATGGCTCCGCGCCCACTCGGCATGCCTGGGGACGGGGCAGCACGGGGGTGTCCCCTGGGGGTTCAGGAGGCGAAAAAGCAGCAGCAGACACAAACCAACCCAACCCTGGCGCCCACGGGCGCTGGAAGCAGCCGCCTGGCAGAGCCTCTGGAGCCTCCCTCACCGGCGCGGCTCCAGCTCTGCCTTCCCGCCCCACGGCCACGGCAGCCGGCAGGGATGTGCACCAGGGCTCTCGGCAGAACAGGTTCTGCTGTGCCCAGGGGTGCCCCACGCCTGGCCATGGCCAGCCTGGTTTCAGCACTCGCCCTCCGAGCATCCCACACTTGCCCTCCCTGCCTGGTGCGGAGATGGGGATGGCCGGGAAGAGCTATCCTGGGGACACACCCTGAGCACGGTCCCCAAACAGACTTGCAGGGTGCCCTGGCATCAAGGGAAGTGCCCAAATGGGACAGCTGTGATGTGCCCCGTGGCTGGTGGCACTGCCCACCAGTGGGATATTCATTATCCCTGGTGAATGGATTTCCTGCTCCGGAGAAAGGCCAAGGTGAGCTGTCCCCTTGGCCACCAGCTGCCAAGCACAGTGGCACCCTATCTCCAGGATGTGGAGCCTGAAGAAATGCTTACACCTGGACCACTGGCTGTGGAAAAGGAGGGAAACTTCTTCCAGCATCACCTGTGGCTGGTCCAGACCCTCCACTGAGGGGGCACATGGCTTATCTGTGGTGCTGCCAAGTTATTGCTGGGAAACAGTTGGTGATAGCTGGGACAACTCACCACAGTGAGTGGTGGGACCTGCTGGATGAATCCCAGCAGCTCTGCACAACACTCCCACCAGCACCACAGCACTGCCAGCCCATGGGTCACTCCCCAGTCCCGTCCAACCTGCAGGGACCATGATGGGTCCTTGCCTCTGGGAGCCCCTGCTGTCACCCACGGTACAGAGGCTGGTGACAGCCAGGATGGGCAGAGCCACTGTGGGGGCAGATGTGCCACAGGGCTTTGCCACCTGCATCCATGCCAGCTCCGAGGAGCCGTCACTTCAGGATGCCACCGAGTCAGGGCTGGCAAATGCCTTGGGGTGTTTGCACAAGAAGGGAGGGGTTGGCAGGCTGGCAGCACCCGTGGGTGTAGCAGACATGTGGGACACAGGGATGCCACCCTCGGGATGCCAGGTGTGGGGTACATGGGGGCTGGAACACTGAGCAAGCCCCCGGGAGGTGCAGAAAATACCGGTTTTGGGAGAGCAGCTGGGAGGCCTTTCCAGCACCCAGCTCAGCCCCAGGGAGCAAACCCTCCCCACCCCACGGAGCACCCCGGGGTGACACACCTCCCCAGACACCCCACCGCCCACCCCAGCCCGGGGCACCCCTGCCCTGGAGGCGTGGATGGGGAAACTGAGGCACGGCAGGGGTGGTGATGGAAAAGTGCAGCAGCAGAGCGATGGGGGGGGGGGTGGGGGAAGGCAACCAGAGGTGGTTCATCACCTGAAAGGGAAGTACCGACTCAGGGAGGGAAGGGAGCGGGAGAGGAGCGGGCAGGAGGCGGGCCGGGAGCATCCCATGGCCCCGGCTCACCACACCGCTGCAAAAAATAGAGCCTGGGTTGGCCACTGTCATTCTCACAAGAAGTGGGGTTTCCAAGCTCCCCGGAAGGATGGATCCCACGTTCCGGCCCCCACCACGACCCCCGAGCCCACGCGGGACCGGGGACAGCCGAGCGTGCAAGAGGAAAGGAAAAAAATAAAACCACCCAACCCAAGAGACGGCGGGTTTACCAGCGCAGATCACACTCGTTATCTAACACCATCTAATAGCAATTAAAGAAAATCCACATGCAAAAATACAGCGGTGTTTTCACCCCACCCCCCTCCCCACAGCCCGTGCGTTCGCTCGGTGGAGCAGAATGGGAGATAATCATCAAAAAAAAGTCAAAGCTCTCATCAAACTAATGCAACATCTGCAGCCGATAACAGGCGCTGGGGAGAGCTCGGCTTCTCAACCCAGCTCGTTTCGCTGAGCACGTGGAAAGGGGAAACCCACCCCACCACCTTGAGAAATAAAAACACACATGCAGCTGGCCCCCCATCAGATAATTAAAGCGCCCGCATTAATCACATATGCAATGGAACAAATTGTTGGAGCCCTTTTGCCCCTCTTTGCTGTGTTTGTTGTTGTAGCGAATCCTGCTCTGGTCTGGTGGGGAGAGATAAGTGCTGCTTATCACCCCTGGCAATCTCTATCAGGATGGAGATCGGGGCTTGGTGCTTATCAGCAGCTCAGATCTACTGTAGCTGAGAGCAGAATAAAAAGGGAAAAGGAAAGAAAAACACAATAAAAAATAACCACAAACAGGCCCCTGCAACTCTTGACAAAACATTCACTTCCAGCTCGTTTCGGAAGAAAAAAAAATCATAAAGAATACACGTATTAAAAGAACAAGAGAGGGAGAGGCACATCAGCACGATGAGATCAATCTCGTGCTTATCAGGCTCCTCCATCGCAGGACCCGGCGCTGCGAGAGCACCGGCAGCTGCCAGAGCCTCGCTCATCAGCTGGGCGCCCGCGCTCCCATGTTTGAAGTTAATAAATATAACAGGCTATCTGGGTTGGAGATCAGCTCCTGCTCCCTATCAGCCCCTCACATCTATCTACCAGCAGAACAAAAGACAGAGAAAAAAAAAGAGAGAGAGATGAAAAAAAAAAAATAAACCACCCCATAAAGCAGCAGCAGCTGCAGGGAGGGTGGTGGTACAGCCAGGGATGGAGTGGGGGGCGCAAACAAATGTCCTCTGAGGGCAGGAACCCCCCAAAATTAAAGGAAGAGATGCTCTGCGTGTTTTCTCTGCTATCAAAAGCCACCATCGAGATGAAATCTGCTTTCAAAGCCTTCCCACCGTGTGTCACCGCAGCTGCCGGGGGGGCTCGGAGGGACCGGCACCCCCAGCCCCTCCATCCCCCGGTGGTTCCAGCCCGGGAAGCCAAGAAGAAGAGGAAGGTTAAAGCAGCTGGTTAAATATAGTCCGGTGTCTGATCTTTGTCTTATCGCTGCTGGCGATCGCCCGCTCTCCCGGCGATCTCCCCGCCAGCCTATCTGAGCCTCGCATCGCGCTTCAAAAAAGAAAAAAAACTGCAAAACCCAAACCCCACAAGAGAAGACGAAGCCAGAGCGAGAAGAACATCGCGTCACCCAGGAAAATAAAATCAGCAGATACCAATCTGGAGGAGGTTTTTAATGCTCCAGCCGAGATGATAAGGAGGATAGACTTTGTGGAAACAGGTCCGGTCTGTACATGAGAGGAGTCTGGTTACCGGAGCCCTGATTCATGCATACCTTCCTTCCCTCGCGGAGCGGCGGAGCAGCGGCAGGAGCTCTCGCCGCGCTCGCCGCCTCTAATGACTGTTTTCATGTTGACACATACAGGAAGGGTTCCAAGCTTTCAGCTTTTAATCAGTTTTGGCCATCGCCGGCGGCCTGAGATCAGCCTCCCACTTTATCATTTCTTCACATCTCTGCAGAAAAGCAGCAGAGGAAGGAGATACGAGGAGCCGCCGCCGCCCGGCCGAGCTGCCACGGCCTCATCCTGCCCCACTTTCCCCCACCCAAATCCATGCTGGGGGGCGCTGGCATCGGGCATCCCACCACCGGTGCGGCCCCCACTGATGTCCCCGCGTTATTTCGGCAGCCGCGACGCTCCCGCTCGCTCCGGTCCCAACACTCCCGGTATAAGGAGCTGGAGTTACCCAGGGAGGGATCGCCCGGCTTTGTGGCGAAATAATGCCGCGGAAGTTGGATAAAGCTAAAGGAGAAAACTATCCCCTCAAAAAAATAAAAAAATGAGAGAGGCAGCTGGGACTATTTTTAACTCTACCCGGGTAAAAGTCTAGCTGAGCGTTATCACCAGAGCAATCACCCCAGGCAGGGAAACAGGTAGGTGCAACTCAGCCTTGCAATTATTTCAGGAGAAAGATAAAGGTAGATTATCACATGGTGGCCAGCCTTCCCTATCCTCCCATCTCACTCTTATCGCCAGCTTCCATCGACTCGAAGGGGAAAGAAAAAAAAACACACACCGGGGAGGAAGGAGGAGAGCCAAGCTGAGCCCGGCACCGAAAAACTTCCAGCACTTTGCAGGATTTTGGCAGCCTGGCTGGTACATCCACGCTGGAGCCAAACAAGCTCCCGGGCGATGGGTTGGATTGTGGGGAGTGCGACCCTCTGGAACGGTGTCCGGGCTTGGGGCAAACAGGGATGTGGCCAAACACCCGTGAGATCCCACGGTGCTTCCCCACGGCCACGTCCCACCTGAGCTGGGGTGCCAAGTGGGACTTGGGGGGCCACCGGGCAGGGTCGGGGACAGCACGGCCAGCAGGGACGCTGGCACCATGGGCACGATGGCACCACGGGGACGATGGCATGGCGGGCATGATGGCACGGCGGGTCCAGCAGCACCCTGGCAAATGGGGGTCCCCATGCGGGCAGGGGAGCCCGTGGCACGGTCAGGGGGCTGTACCCGGGGTGAGGAGCCCCCGGCAGGGTTGGGGTGCCCCAGGGTGGATGCGGAGCCCTGGGGAGGGGGCTCGGAGAGCCCCTGGCAGGATGAGGGTCCCAGAGCCGGTGCGAGGAGCCCATGGCACGGCTGGGGAGCCCCAGGGAGGATGGGGAGCCTCGGGGGGGAGGTTTGGGGAGCCCCGAGGGGTGGTTTGAGGAGCTCCTGGCCCCGGCTGCCGGCGCTGGATGGGAGGCAGGCGGGGGAGATAAGATCACAATTTCAGGCCGTCNGGAAGGCGCTGCTGTTATCACCACCAGTCTCTCGGAGGCGGAGGGACGGAGCCCGTTCCCATCCCTCCCCGTCGTCTCAGCTCACCCCAGCCGGGCCGGGCGCGGAGCCGGGACGAACCGCCACGGCAGGGCCCCTCTCCTACCGTCCGGCAGCTCCACGGTGCGGGCGCGGCGCAGGGACCTCGTCAGGCGGTTGAGCTGCTCCATGGCTCTCTCCATCCTCGGAGCGTCCAGCCTGGAGCCGCAGACACCCCCGGACACCCCGCGCCGCCGCCGCCGCCGCCGCCGCCGCGGGATTTTCTCAATGGGCGCCGCGGGAGGATCAAACCCGCGGAGCGCTCCGAGGGGGCGGGGCCGGCCCCGCCGCGCGGCCGCCCATAGGCCACCGCCCCCCGCGGGACACGCCCACCCGTGACGTAACGGGGCGGGGCTTCCAGAGGGGCGCGGTCCCCGCGGGTCCCCAAAGCGTCCCGCGTGTCCCCAACCACGCGCGGGGGCTTTGCCTGGTGTGGGGCTCTGAGTGTTCCCCTGTGGGTTTGACATCCCTCCCAACCCCTCCTGCATTTCCCAAACTTCCACTTTGGGGTCCGTGACCCTCCGTTGTGTCCCCCCATATTCCTTTCAATTCTCCAGCCCACTCCTTTGAGACTCCAGACACCCCTTGGGGTCCGCGACCCTCTTTGTGTCCCCCAATATTCCTTTGAATTCTCCAGCCTGCTCCCTTGAGGCTCCAGATGCTCCTTGGGGTCCGTGACCCTCCTTTGTGTTCCCCAATATTCCTTTGAATTCTCCAGCCCACTCCTTTGAGGCTCCAGTCCCCCCTTGGAGTCCTCATCCCCCCTTTAGGCTTCCTAAGCCCCTCCTTTTGGACCCCAACTCCTCGTTTGGTGTCCCCAAGTCCCCCTTTGGGGTCCCAATCACCCTGTGCACCCTTGTGTCCCCTCTGGAAGCTTCTAAACTCCCACAGGGCCACCAATCTGCCTTTCCGAGACTCCAGTTCCTGCATTGGGGTCCCAACTCACTCTTTGGGGATGCTCAAAGCCTCCTCTGGGGCCTTTCTATGTGGCCCCCAGGGCCTCACTTTGTAATCCCAACCCCTTAAAACCCCTCTCATTTCTAGGCAAATGGCTCAAGCTTGTGACTTTCATTGTCACTGTGACCCTGGCTCGGGGTGAGGGGACACCTCAGGACACCCGGGGGTGGTGTGAGGGTGCTGGGATCCCCCCTGGCATCATCCCAGCCACGGGGTCCATGAGGATGAAGCAATTTGGGGCCTCAATGTGGGCTAAACAGGAGCTGCTTATATTTTGGTTCTATGATTGGAATATTTTCCTGTGAAAAATTACCATTTCTGCCCAAACCAGCACTTGTCCATGCCCAGTTTTGGCTCAGGGAAGGGGAGGGGTTTCCAGTGGTGAAGGCTGGTGGTCCCCATTAATCCTGTAATTTTTGGAACAATGGAGGTGGAAGGGGCTGGTGGACTGCAGGAACACAGCACAGCTTGGTCGTATCCCTTCTCCATCTTTCCCTGGACATGGGATGTGCTTTTCTTTTCCCTTTTCTTTTTCTTTTTTTGAAGGGTTTTTAATTAACTTCCTGTTTCAATGGTGGGATAATGAGTTTTAAGCAGCACATGATTCCAGTAAAGAGGTCAAACCGGCAATGGGGATGTCAAGAGAAATTAAGTTAGAAATTAAGAAGAGATCCAGGGGAGAGAAAAAAAAAAACCCAGTGAGAGAGGGAGATGCTGCTGAGGACAAGGCTCTGCTCCCCCTCCTTGGCTGACCACCCCCCAAAACGATGCTGACGGCGCCTTTCACCTCGTTTGGCCCCGAATCGCCGCCTTCCTGGAGACCGTCACCCCCCCGGGCTGCTTCCAGAGCCTCTCCCTTCCCGCCACGGATGTGCCAGGTCCGCCCCAAGTGGGCTCTGCTTTGCCTCAGCTGTGATGGGTCTGACTCCTCCAGGGGCTGGAGATGGGCAGCCCAACTCTGCCCTGGCCATCTGGGGGGCTCCAAGCCCCACCCTGGCACAGCTGTGACTGTTCTGGGGCTGAGGGCACTGCAGATCCAGCCGGTTCCAAGGCACTTCCAAGGCATCGCTCCCGTGGTGTTTACCTGGCATGTTTGCTTATGGCAAGATAATTAGACAACCATTTAATTAAACACAACATCGTTAATTGCGTGAATTTGAGGGACTGGGGGTGAGAGAACACCAAGAAGGTGCCTGAATTTCTGCTCCCCAGGAGGGAGCAGGGGGATGGCGGCTGTGCCTGGCTCTTTGTGCTGGGAGAGGCAGTGACAGCCTCCCTTGAGGGGTGGGGGACGCTGTCACACCCTTGGGGGGCTGCACACACCCCAAAAAGATGCCCCAAAAGCCTTGATGGAACTGGTGGGTGCTGGACATGGGGGTGTAGCCCTGCCTGGCGAGCTGAGCTCCAGGGAACAAACAGGTTGCAGTCCTTTCCTGGTGCATTCCTTCCACCCCCCAAAGGATCCTAAAAAGCCTGGATGGAGCTGGACACTGGAATGCTGCCCTGCCCTGGGGATGGGATCCCAGCTCCAGGAAGGAAACAGGTTGCAGTCCTTCCCCTGGCACATTCCTTGGCACTGGCCCAAAAAGATGCCCCAAAATCCTCAATGGAGTCGGTGGGTGCTGGACACAGGGGTGCAGCCCTGCTCCAGGGAGGAAACAGGTTGCAGTCCTTCCTCTGGCACATTCCTTGTCAGTCCCCTTTTAATTAGCTATTTGGCAGCATCCCAAAGCCTCTTAGATCCCCCCCAGGCCTGAGAATTTGCAGTTGCATCAACCAACCTCCAAAGGGCCGGATCCCCCGGCGTGGCACCATCCCCAAATCCCACATCCCTCGCCCCATCACCAGGTGGGGCCGTGGGTGCCCCTGCGTGGGGACAAGTGTCCTGGTGCCGCTGGCAGTGGCATGGCTGGGTGTCTCCCCGCTCCCTTCCCGCTCCCGTTGTGTTTGCAGAGAGATTGTTATAGGGGAGCCGAATAAATAGCGTGTTTTCCCGAGGAGTGAATTACACGCCTGCAGAGCAGAGATAATGCGGGAGCAGCCGTTTCCCCCATTGTGAGCGAGGTGACATCTTTTTATGGAGCTGTGTACATTTGTATTAGTGCCAATTAATCTGGGCTGATATTATTAGAGACGCGGGCAGAGGAGGTGGCAGCGCAGGAATGTAAATGGGAAGAGCCAAGGCGCTGCCTCAGCTGGATTTCAGGGCTGAGGGGTGGGTGGCAGCGATGGTGGGGGCTGCACTGAGCACCCTGAGGGTTCTGGGTTACCCAGCTGCTGGCACTGCCCACAGGCAAGGCTGTGCCTGTGTGCAGAAGCAGCTTTTTCCTGCTCAAAATGTCCTGTTTAGTGTTTTTTGTCCTAAGAGGAAGGACTGGCACCTCAGTGCCCCACCTGTGGAGGGGCCCTGCCACCTGCTGGCAGAAGGACCTGGCCCCGGATGCCACTTGTCACCTGTCTAAGGCTCAGCCCCAGGCAGCTGCCAACAGTCCAGGATCCTCTGCAGCCTGGGCATGGATTGGGCATGGCTTGGCACATGGATATAACATGGCTTGGACATGGATATGACATGGCATGGGCATGGCTTGGACATGGCTTCAGCAAAGCCTGGGCATGGCTTGGGCATGTCCCTCCATGACTTGGGCATGGCTTTGGTACACCTTGGGCATGTCTTGCCACCGCTTGGGCATGCCCTGTGCAGAGACACTGCTGTGGAATTCAGGTCTTAGGGAAGCTGGCGTGGCAACATGGAAGGTTTTGGGGTTAAAACCAATCCGAATCATGGAATTGTTTTGGTTGGAAAAGCCCTCTAAAATCATCGAGTCAACCATTACCAGCACTGCCAAGGCCACCAGTACAACATGTCACCAAGTGGCACATCTGCACAGCTTTTAAATCCTTCCAGGGATGGTGATTCCTGTGCCAGGGCTGGACAACACTTCTATAATGAAATTTTCCCTAATATCCAACCTAAACCTCCCCTGGCACAAATGATGCTGGATGCCACTGAAACCAGGTGGGAATGTGTGGATAAGCAGGTCCCACACCCCAAATTCAAGGCTGGGATGTCTCAGTGCTTGTTTTTGCCTCCTTACTGATCTCCCACTTTAGAGACGATGCTCTAACTCCCTGGGAAATCCCTGGGCAGAAAACTGGGCTTCAGGATGGCATTCCTGGAGGGGCACATCTCTCCTATGCCCTTGTTCCCACTTTTCACTGTCCCCAGGGCTCTAGGTTTTCCTGCCTGAAGGCAGTTCAGCATCAGGGATGCAGGATCCCATGGGTGAGTGTGGACCCTGTCACACACGTACAGCCGAGTTGGGGAGGAGGGAGCTGCTGTTTAAATTCCTGCTGTGCAAGGAATGGCCAGATTTGCCTCAAAAGCAAGAAAAAAGATTCTAAGTCTTCAGCCCCTGCTTGCAGTGTGACAACCATGGTGGATCCCGTTATGCTCCAGGCTTTATGGAGAGGCTTAAAGCACCTCCAGCTCAGAAACTTGTATGTGGGACTGAGAAAAGGCTGCCTGGATTTGAGGGGCTTGAAGAGGAGAGAGCTGGAGGAAAATTTAGGGTGGTGGCAAGAAGCCAAGAAATTCCCCGAGGGGCACCGTCTGTCAGACCCACCCTGCAGCCCCTCCAGGGCCAGCTGTGGAGTCATCTCATGTGGATTTGGGCTGAGGGTGGTGTATCCTGGTGGGGTGCATCTCTGGGACCCCCAGCCCTGCTGGGTCCCATGGGTGCCCCCTTGTGCTGCTGGCACCCGCTGAGCAGGGAGTTAATCTGCAGCCAGAAGCTGCCTGGCTTTGCATCCTTGCTGGAATTATGTTGACAGGGGCCTGCAATCTTCCCAGTGACAAGAGCTGCTGGATAATGCAGGACTCAGCAAACTTGGGGGCTTTAGGGAGCTGAGAAGATCCGATGGATGGGGGGGTCGCCCGCTCAGCGGGAGGCAGATGTGAGTGAGAGCAGGGGGAGAGCAAGGGGAAAAAAACTACTCACATTTAGAGGGGAAAGAGATTAATTAAATACTTCAGCCCCTGGAGCTGTGGGGATGATCCCAGCATCTCCCTGGGGTGCAGTGTTCCAGAGGGAGTGGTACCCAAGGCAAGCATCACTCATGTCCTGGGCTTCAATAAGGTGGGTGCTGCTTTGGGATGGTGTCTCTGCACCCATGCCAAGGCCCTGGGGATGGATCCTCTCCCTACAGCATTCCCATGGCTCCCAGGGGATTCATTTCCAGGTGCCCAGGTGATGAATCTGGAGGTGTGGGAGAGCTTTGATAACAACTAGGCATGAAATATTTCTCCTCCACCCTGTGGGTTTGCTGCCCTGGTGAAATATTGTAGAGGGAAAACATAAAAGTCCCATTTCCAGCTCCATAATATTTCCTGCCAAAACAAAGTAAAATGTGCTGCCTTAAATTTTCCACAAAATTCTTTTGAGGTTATTTTTTTCCCTAAATTAAGCCATACTAATTATTTTCAGCCACTTTATCTCCACTCTGCAACACACCAGGAGGGTGCAGGCGGCAAGCATTTTAAGCCTCCATAAACAAAAGAGTAGTTTGGAAAATAATTCTATCAATTAATCAAATTAATCCTGCAGTTTTAGTTACAAGCCCCGAGTGGCGAAGATCCCAGCCGGCGGTTCCGAGCTATCTCTCATTGACAGCGACTCAATGTTGTGATTGCAACAGTAATTAAAGAATATAATACACTCGGCTTTGTGTCAGTGCCTACCCCCAGACCTCAGCGCTGCGCCCGCAGAGGTCAGCTTGAGGACAAAGTGGGGATGAGCAAAGTGGGCTCTGACCATCACCATCATCACCATCACCATCATCACTGCCACTATCATCACCATTACAAATGGGTGGTGATCAAACTGGGCCATCATCATCCCATCACCATCATCACCATCATCACCAACGCCATCATCACCAACACCATCACCATCATCACCATCATCGCCATCACAAATGGGTGGTGATCAAACTGGGCCATCATCATCCCATCACCATCATCACCAACACCAGCACCGTCATCATCATCACCAACACCATCATCATCACCATCACAAATGGGTTATGATCAAACTGGGCCATCATCCTCTCACCATCCAACACCAGCACTAGCACCATCACCATCACCACCATCACCATCAGAAATGGGTGATGATCAAACTGGGGCATTACCATCACCATCATCACTATCACCGTCATAATTATCACCATCAAAATTGGAGATGATCAAACTGGGCCATCAGCAGCAGCAACACCAACACCATCACCATCAACACTAGAAATGTGGGAGGACCAAACTGGGCCATCATCATCACACTGTCAATGCCTGTATCATCACCATCACAAATTGGGGATGAACAAACTGGGCTGTCACCATCACATCACCAAAACCATCAAAAACACCAACACCATCACCAACATCACCATCATCACCAATCACCGTCACAAATTGGTGATGATCAAACTGGGCCATCACCATCATAAACAGGTGATGATCAACCTGTGAAGTTACATCAGTATTTTATAATGACCAAACTGGACCATCACCAGTTGGTCAATGACCAAACTAGGTATCACTGTCAACAACTGATGATGACAAAATTGGGCCATCACTAATTGATGATGACCAGACTGGACCATCACCATCATCTTGGGCTTTTTCCCCCTTGGGACAAGACACTCCTGCCATGAGTAGGACTTGGGCAAGGTGTGGTTTGAACAGAACTGCACAAGCATCTTCACTGTTGAGAAGCTCCACTGCTTTGCAAACAATTGAGAAGTGATGGCAGTGGCACCAACGTCGTCCTCCTCAGCCACTTCCCAGAGGGCACCTCACAGGGAGGAACATCCCCCAAACATCACACAGACAGGGAGTTTCTGTGAAAATATTGGAATATATTTGAAAAGATTAATCAGGTATGACTTTACAGTACCACCCCATATTTTCATCTCATACTTTATTTTAACAATATTAAAGAGGCACTTTAAAAGCACACAGACAACATCATAAAACAGCGTTTCCTGCTCTTTCTCTGCTTCTCTGGACAAAATATCAAAATAAAAACTTTTGACAGAACACATTGCACCCAAGGTAAATTACCTACAATATTTTTTTATACAATACAAAGAATTGTAAAGATACATATTAACAGAATAAAGCCTCTTTTTTTTTTTCTTTTAAATCTAAAACAAAACAAAAAAATCATTGCAGGACAGACGCAAAGTACTCTGACTGTTCATATCACATCAGTGCATTACTTCACCTCCTTGACTTGGGAGTATTTCAACAATATCTTTCCATGTCCTCGTTTGCACCTGAGATTTCTTTCTGGATTCAAAAGTTTGGTTGTAGAACGTGCTCATTTAACATGACGGAACCTTTTCAACACTACGGAGTACCAGCATACAGGAATTTTTTCCCCTCATCTTTTCCCCCTAAAGGTGTTTTGTTTTTCCCCCCTAAATTGAATTTTTGTTTCCTAAAGCTGAATTTTTTGCTCCTATGTTGGATTTTTCCCCCTAAAACTGAATTATTTTTCCTTAAGTTGAATTTCTTTTCCCCAAAGCTGATTTTTTTCCCCTTGAGTTGGATTTTTTTTTTAAATTCTCTTTTCCTGCTTCATTTTTTTGACAGGTAACGGCTACTTCCTAACGATTCCCTTTTATTTTTCAATCAAGGAAGTCTGTATTCACATTACAAATGAAGAATAGCACCAGTAACTGCATAGTAAAAGCGGATACCTATAGAGCCACTAACTCAATACAGTAAGATAGTTAGAAGTGATACTGTTGAAGGCACTTGGCCAGTACCAGTTCGCTGCGGTAAATTGGCACAGTTTTCTCGTTGCACAAAACATCCTCCCCACAAAGAAAACACAAACACACACACACACAAAACCCCCAAACCCCTAAAAAAATCAGAGTTTGTCACAAGTGTCAAGGTGCAGTTTGCTCGTGGTGACGGTTCTTCTCCGGTCACATCGTCTACAGTGGTCAAAGAGTGGCAGCATCCTCTGAAAGGCTCTGACAGCCCCAGAGCCCCAGAGCTGGTTCCTTATTCTCTTGACGATGTAGAAACAAAATCCTTAGGGATGGCTGTCAAAATATAGGACACTTGGTTCTTAATTTAATTTTTTAATTGTATCATCTCTTAGGCCAGCTCCCAATTAAATGAATTGTACGGGATTATTTGTGCAAAATCTTCAAAAAAAAAATATAAAATTTGCTTTCTACAGTGTACTGCACCTTCTGAATAAGACGTCTACGGAATGAAGTTCATCTCTTCAAGTACTTTGTACAAAGATAACACAGACACAGACTCAAAAGGGTCTGAGATTTGCAAGTATCCTTATAACCTCAGCACTTCTGCAATAAAGCAATTGCTCTCGACGATTCAGTCTGCCCAAAGCGATTACAATTTCAGTTCATGAAAATCATCAGCAACATCAAAGTTCTAGCATTTGCATGATAAATCAGGTGAATTAAAGTAGATTAGTAGACACAAAGCAAACTATTTCACAGAGGCTGCAGTGCAAGTTCATTTAAGCTAGACAGAGAAATCATGCTACACAAACGAATTTAATGCTTTGATAATTTTTCCCTTGCAAACCCCATGAAAGCAGCTGAGGATCACCATAAGTCACTTCCATAAATTATTCTGAAGTATCTCTTCTTAGAGGAATTTTAAAGCTGGTTAATTTCTGTCCAAAGAGTTGGCTGAGCAGGTTGTTCTGTGACTCGGCAGTGCGGTAGCTGGCGGTGCCGGCGGGCTTGGCGCCACGGGCGCTGCGTGGGCCGTGCACGGCACCGCGCGGGGACGGCGCCGGCCCCTTGGCCAACACTTGGTGGAGGCTCTTGCCCAGAATGGCCTTCCTGCGCTTCACATCCCCGTTGGCGTGACGGAGCTCCCCTTTCTTCTGGTTGTAAGTGTCCAGGACCATCTTCTTCAGCTGGGGGCCCGTTTTGGGTTTGGGTACCAGCTTGTTGCAGTGCGTGTCCCTCCTGCCTGGGGACAGGGCAGAAGCCTCGGCGTTGCTCCAGCCGGTGTGTTTGAGCTCCACAGTGCTCTCGCTCCTTGCTGGGCATGGAGGCCGGGCTTTTTTCTTCTTCCCATCTCCCTCCATGTTCTCCTGGGAGCCAGAGCTGCTCCGGTGGCTCAAGGACTTTTGTTCTTTCCTTCTCTTGGGATGAAGTTTGCTGGTGGCTTTGCTTGGCTCCACATGGCCATGCCTCGTGGTGTTAGTGGCTGCCTCAACTCTGGGCTGGTGGCCAGTGGATTTGGCTGGGTTGCCACTTTGGTCTTTGGCATCCTTAGCCTCAGGCATGGGTTTATCCCTCCCTGAGATGTGTTGTTGCCCCTCCTCAGTGCTGCTGCTGGGGCTGCCTGCACCCGGAACAGCCTCACTGCCGGGCTGGCTACCTGCAGTCTTCTTTGGTGGGACCAAATCTTTGGTGGCCCTGTTGAGCGTGGGCGATGCCGTCTTGTCCTTCAGGGGCAGAGAGTGGTTGGCAGCTTCTGTAGACATGGCCTTAGATTCACCTTCCCAAGCAGAGGCATCGCTGGCACTGAGGCTGCCCCATTTGGGGGTCTCCTTGGCTGGTGGAGACTCTGCCTGAGGGGAAGGCAGCTCTGGGACCTTCTTGGCAAGCTGCAGAAATGGGATTGCATCCATGGCATCGTTGTCTGTGCTGGGATTTTTCAGGACACACGCTCTATATTCATCTTTGCTGCCTGTTCTTTGATGGGCATTGGCACCTTTCTCAGTCAGGTGAGGAGGAGAGAGTTTTTGGTCTGTGGCCTGGTTACAAGCCAACGCAGCAAGGTCCATGGTAAACTCAGGCGAGTCCAAGAGAGGAAGTGGTTTTCCATCAAAAGCTCCTTTCTCCAGCTCCTCGATAGCCAGGCCAGCGATGTGGTTGAGCTCCGGGCTGCCCACAGCAGCCTGTGGCAGGGACAGGGACAGGCAGGGGGGTGGTGGCAGCGTGTCAAATGGGGACTTCTCCATCTCTGCCAAGAGGTCAGAGAAGTCACCCACCAGGTCTTCTGTTTTCATGGAAGGTGGGAGTGCTCCTGGATCACCAGGTGCTGCTGGGAAGGAGTCAGTGGAATCGTGCAGGCTGGGGCTTACAGCCTCTACCAGCTGAAGGTCACTCATGTGGTGCAGGTGGACTGGTGACCTGCATGGGAGTGAGCTGGCATGGGGAGCAACCTTCCTCTTCTTGCTCGGTGGCATGGCCTCCCGGAGAGATCCGTCCTCTTTGCCCTTCTCCCTGCCCTCCCTGGAGGCAGCACCAGGCCTCATGACCCCTCTGAACTTGAAAGTCTTGTTGCTTCCCGCCAGGTGCTTCTCCATGTGCCGGTCATACTGCTCCTTCTTGGAGAAGGTGTAGTTGCACATGCTGCAGATGAAGGACTTCTTGATAACGTGCATGACATCGGCGCACAGCTCGCAGGTGTACAGGGTGGTGTGCTTGATCTCCTGCTCCTCCACTACGCTGTGCTCCTGGCTCAGGTGGTTTCGGAGCTCTTTGGTCTCCTGGTAGAACATGGGACACCTGTGGCACAAGTAAATCTTCTGCAAACTGTGCACAACCAAGTGCCGCTGGAGCTTGAAGGGTTTGGGAAACTGTTTGCCACAGTGATGACAGTCCCTGGAAGGATCTTTGCAGTCTGGGTGCATGGGGACAGATTTTGGGGTGCCTTCACTTTTTGCTGTGTGCTCTGGAGAGGCTTTAGAGGAGCTGGGAGCAGCTGGCTTCACCTTGACATTGCCTTCCAAGGGGTCTTTCATTGCCTTGGCCTCCTGCTCAAGGGGCAGCTCCTTGGGGCTCTTGCTCTCTCTGGGGACCACGTGCCGGCTGCTGGGGTCGGCGTGCCGGGAGGACCTGCTGGGCTTGTGGTACATGATGGTGTTGAGGAAATGGGTGACAGCAGCATTGTCCTCCCCAAAGCAGGCTGGCAGGCCCATCACCGACTTCTGCGCCTGCCCCTTGCGGGCGAACTGGGTGGCGTGTTCCCGGAGGTGCTCATTGTACATCCAGACGTCGGAGATCTCCTTCAGGCACATCCCACATGTCCACAGTCCAGCTTTGTTCTTGGCATGCTTCTCCTTCAGGTGGTCCCTCAGCTGCTCCCGGGAGCTGAATTTGCGCTGGACACACATGTAGCAGGTGGGTGGAGGGGAAGGGTTGTGGGAGAGCTTGTGGAAGTCCAGCTCCCCTAATGTCAGGAACCACTGGAAGCAGACTTTGCATTTGTACTGCTTGTCTTTGGTCTTGATGGTCATCTCACCGCGGTTTTTCCCCAGTTTCCCATCTTCTAGCTTGGTCCTGTGCTTGCCTGACTTCGGCTTCAAACTCACAGCACTGTCCTCCCCATGCTCAGGAAGATCTTCGCAAGGGCTGAAGAAGCACATGTCTCTCATTTTGAGCTTTGTGTTCAGCATCTCGATGTCAATGGTATGAAACTCAGGAGAGTCTGAATCCTCATTATCCTTGCCATCATAGGGCTCCTCTGCCAGCTCAGGGGGCTCGGAGCTCGCTTCCCTGAGCGAGTGCTCATCCTCAAGGTCCATCAGAGGCTCAAACATATCCTCGGCAGAAAGGCTTTCTCCCTCCTTCTCCAGACTCCCCCAGATGTTCAAGCTGGGGACTCTGTCCACTTGGCTGTTTTGGCACAAGAAGTTGAGCATGTTGTCTTCCAGGTCAATGTCCTCCTTCCCTTGGTCGGGTGCCTCGTGGTCCAACCTCAGCTCAATGCTTTTAGATCCATTTGGAGCAGCTTCTCCGCTCTGTGCCTCGCTGCCGTGACACATGTTTAGCATTAAGGCGTCATCAACAGAGATGGTTTCATATTCACAAGGGTCCTCCCTGGTGACACAGAAGGAGCTGGTTTTGCTGAGGTCAGAAGCCAATCGGATGGTGAGGAGGTCGATGGCACCCGCTGGCTGCAGGTTGACCTCGGTGACAGCCTTGGGTTTCTTGCTGCGCTTCCCATACACCCTCGTGCACTTCCGCCGGACAAACTGGTCGTCCCGGGGGAACAACTGGGAGAATGTGGAGTCATCATCAAAACAGCCCCGGAGATCTGAGGTGGCTGCACTCTCCATGCACTGCTCTCTGCTTGATGGCACGTCTGCCTTTGCCCATCGCTTCGGCTCTGCAGGAGGAGGGCTGGTCTGCAGAGCATCTTGCCTGGGAACCTTTTGGGCAGTTCCCAGATCATGAGTCTCCAGTGGCAGAGCCCCTTTCGCAGGAGCTGTGGGACCCTGTGGGGCACCACTCCAGTTCCCAGTGTTGCTGCCTGCTGTAGGGCTGTGTCCTGTCTCAGCATCCATCTCCTCTGCCTCATCAGCACCACGATGCTGCTCTGTGCTTACCCTGCCCAACCCCTTCACCATTTGCTTCACAAATGCACTAACCCAATTTTTGCAAGCCTGTGTGTCTTCCACTCCATTTGGATCTTCCATCTCCCCAGCGTAGGTGACTGTGTCTATTGCTGGCTCCTTGCTGACCATTTCCTTTGAAGACACCACCCTGCTGCCCATGTCTTCTGCAAGCTCGGCCTCACAAGGGGACTGTTTGGCTTTTTGGGAGTGCTGGGTCCTATTTTGCTCCTCTGTGGAGATGCAACCACCTGGCTCATGCAAGCCCTCCATGATCCTGGGCAGACTGGAGCTGAGGACAGCAGGGGGAGGACCTGTGTTATTTTCCAGCTCACATGGATCATCGGGCTCATTTCTGCTGGGAAATATCTTTGCTTTCCTTCGTCTCACTTTCCTGTTTAGCTGCTTCTCAGAACTGCTGTTGTCTTCTCCAGGATCTTTGCTTTTGCTCCTTCTGCCCTTTTCTCCCTTCCTGACTTGCCATCCCAAGTCCAGCTTCCCAGGCACTGCCTCTCCTGATGCCCTCAGCTCGGAGCGTGGTCCCTTTGCCTTCATCTCCCTCTGCAGAACACGTGTGCAGTGCAGCTCTTGGGACATCTCGAAGGAGATCACACTGAGGTCACTGAGCACTCTGCTGACCACCTCTTGCATCTGTGTGTTGGGCTCTTTCTCCAGGTCTGGGAGTATTTTCTTGGGAACATGATCAGTGTTGGTGGTTGGCACCTGTGAGCTGCAGGTTTTGCCTTTGACTGAAGCCTTCAGGCTCCTCCTGGGCATCTTCTGGGCTGCTTTTGATGTTTTGTCTGTAGAAATTGAAGGGGACCTGGAAGTCTTGCCGGGCTGTGGCACACCACCGTTCTTCACCTGGTGCTTGACAGCTTTGTGCCTGGTCAGGCCACGCTTGGACCGGAAAGTGGCTGAACAAATGTCACAGGTCACTGGGAGCCCACTTGGCTTTCTTCCTTTGTGAAGTTCATTTTGGGAAGGGTTTGGGGTACTGTTGGGTGTGTTGTTCTCTCCTTGGTCCACACTGTTTAACACACAGCTTCCATCTTCTCCAGCCCTATGGTTTTTGGATTTCTCCCCTTTTAAACTCTTTCCTTCACTCTCTGTGATTTTGGAAACACCAAGCCTCACTTCTGCTGCCTCTGAAAACTCAAGGCCATTTAATTCACCAGGACCAAGATCTCCAACCCTTGTAAGATCTCTACTGACAGCAGCTGGCATCTGCTGAACAGCAAAACCATTGGACAATGCCTCTTGTTTGCTTTGATGCTTATTTCCATCATCGGAGCAGCTTTCAAGCTTGTTCTCTTGGTTCAGGTTGATCTCTCTTTCACTGATGGGCAGAAGATCCACTGTGAGCTGGGCTGGGTAAGCTTGGGTTTCTGGAGGAGTGGAGTTAATTGTGTCTGTGGTGGCACACACTTGGTTTTCTTTCAAATCTGACAGCACAGCACTGGCACTTTCATGTACCTCTTTCCTGACACCATTTTGGTTGAAAGGTGGCGAACAGGGTAGTGAACAGTCCTTCCCATCAGGGCCCTGGTGACCATCCCTCTCCAAGGCAGAGCACACCAGGCCATCATCATGCAGCAGAGTGCAGGCTCTCACCATCCCTTCTCTTTCAGGTGGTCCACAGTGACCCAAAACACCATCAGGGACGTGATGATGATGTTCCTTAACCGATTCCATCAGCACGGCCCCACAGTGATGCAGTGAGGGAGGAAAGGTGGGTGTCCTTTTCCACATCCCTTGCTCTACTGGGCTTATGGTCTGGTGATGGATGTGATGGCTGTTGGCCTCAGGAGGACACCTCTTCATGACTAATGAACTTGATGCATTAGGCAGGGAGGTGACATATTTCTTCTCATCTGAAAGCCGACTGCCGAAGCTGGCGATATCTCCCCCCTCGGCCCCACTGCCTTCTAAGCATTTGGGGTCAGCAAATTGGGTTGGCAGGAGCAGGCTGGCTGGAGATTCACCTGTGTGGTGACAGCCATTGAGGGATAACTTACCATTCCCTTCTCTGGGAACCTTTGCACTGACTGTGCCAGTTTTTGTCTCCATCACCAAGTGGTGATCCTGCTGGAGATCCTCCTCAGTGGGACTGGGGGGGCTGATGGGACTGGCAGGAGCACTGTGCAGGGGCTGTGCCCCCTTCCCCACCTGATCCCTTTCCAGTCTCTCTCCCCCTGCATTGCCCAGCGTTTCTTTCTCAAGCAAACTACAGCTAAAAGGGGATTGCTCATGTTTCGTAAATGCCAAGGTCATGTTGTTTTTATCTTCCTCCTGCTCTTCCATGAGCCGATCAGCTTTCCTTCCTTGCCCTGGCAGCAGGGTCACCACTGTGTTTTTGAGTGGCGAGAGGTCATTACGCTCTCGGGGAACACCATCTGCAGGGATATTAATGTCACTCGGCTCCGCAGGTTCATTTGCTAAGTGCTGCAGCTCCGTTACATTATTTGGCAGCTCCAGCTTTGCAGATGTGGGTTGTTCTGCATGGTAAGAGCCCACTGCACCCAGGGACTCCAGCTGCTCACACCCCCCGGAGAAAAGCACAGCCTCTTTCCCTGGGGCAGCAATATTTTCCGTGTTGCTGCCCACAGGGATATTCCCCTCCCCTTGGGCAGGGCAGGATGTCTGATTTTCTCCTTCCAAGGCACCACTGCTCTCCTCCTTCTGCTCTGGCTGGACATGGGTGGTGGCAGAGGGGTGGCTGGGAGCCAGCAGCATGGGGAAGCATGGCATCAACAGTTCCTCTTCATTGTTCTTCACTGTTCGGGCAACAAAGAGCTGGAGCTGCTGCAGAGGGTTGGCAGATGTCTCCTGGGATGTCAACAACTCCTGGGAGTCGTGGTCGCTCTCCTTGGGCAGATTCAGCATATCAAGCAGCAGCACTTTTGGCTTGCTGCCCTTGTCGTTGGGTTCGGGGGTTGGAGAGGTGGTGGGACTCTTCCTGTCCTCTGTTTCCTCCATCAACACAGACCCACCACCATCCCCTTTGAAGTCCATGGCACTTTTCACCATTTTAGGTGACTCAGTCTGGATTAAGGGTCTTTCTTCTGTATTTGGGATCTCTTTGACCTGAGGTGAAAAGGTGAGATCCAAGACTGGGCTGGGACCCTGATGGAAGCCAAATTCAGGTTTATGGTTTGGAAGATGGGCATCAAACTTCTCCAGCTTTGCAGTATTAACATCTGCTTTGCCTGGCACAGGGAAGTTCTCAGCACCACTCTGGCATGGCAAGGGATCTTTGGCTGCTTCTCCTGCCTCCATAGTCTTTGGGCACACGGAGTTGGTGACAACAGAAGGGCTTTTTGTCACAGGCTCTGGGTAGACAGGAGTCTCTGTCTGGTCAGTTGTTTTTGAGCCTGGTAGACCTTCAGAGGATGACCCATTTTCCAGCTTTCTGGGATCTCTTTCCTCAGCAGACATAGTTCCCTGGAGCTGCTCACCACCCTCTTTGGAGCAAAAATGGTTTGTGGTGAGCGGGGCTGGAACACACATCCCAGTCTCCAGGGAGCCCAGTTCCACTGGGCAGGGCCAGGGCTCCCTGGGTCTCTTGTAGTCCTCATGAGGGGTCATAACGCCCGGCTTCTCACCTCCCAGCCTCTCCCCAACACAGAGGCTTGATCTGCCCAGCTCATCTGCCAAAAACAGTCCTTTCTCCCGGCTTGCCTCTTGCTCACCTGGCAGTGGTGGGAACCGCTCAGCCCCCTGTCCTTGCAGGTGCTGCTCAGGTTTCTGGAGGCCGACGGACTCCTCATTATCCAACTTGCTGGTTTGCAGTTGGCTTTCCAGCTCTGTGACTAATCGCTTGATCTCCAGCTCATCGTCTGATATGTTGTTCATAAAAGGCACATTATAATCCGTTATCCTGTCTGGCAGTGGCAGGGAGAGCTGGCTGATGGGGACAGGTCCTTCCTCAGGGAATTTCTTGGCTAGTGGCTTCTCCACTGAGAGGCTGTGGAACTGAGTCATGTCCCCTGGCAGCATCGGTGCCACCTCCTCCATGAGGTGCCAGTCTTTCTCTGGCACGAAGGGTGGATATGGTTGCTCAAAAGGCAGTGCCTTGCGGGGGGGATTCCCGGGACAGGGGAATGCTGTCCCATATCCATCCTTGCCAGCAGAAATGCCCTCATACAGCGGCGGGTCGAACTCGGTGACGGGAAGCTCTCCAAATATCGCAGAGGAATCAAAGCTGAGAGGGGAGGACGCCTTGCCCTGTGGCACTTCTGCAGGGTAAGGGGAGATGCTGGAGTGCTTCTGCTCGAAGGAGCTGCTGTTGATGTCATCCCGGCACAAGTACATGTCGTCCACGTGTGAGGAGCCCAAGGCTGGGGGCTTTGGGAAGAGGTTGTCATCGTAGTGACCGGGAAGGCCTTTGGGATCAAAAAATGTGTCGCTGTTGCTGCCATAAGGATTAGGCGCCTTGGCACTGAGCATCACTCTCACTGCATCCCCCCCATACGTGGGGCCCGGAGCGGGATAGTCCTTCTGACCATCACAGAGCCTGTGTCCCTTCAAGTACTTGATTTCTGCTTCTGAGTAGGTGGCACTCACATGGCCAGGACTTGCCTCACTACCACCATGGGATGGAGCAATTACGTCTTCTGGGTGGTACTTCAGCCCTTCACTTGTGAAAGGGGCAAACTGATGCCTCTGGTTGACCACGGTCAGATTGGGCGAGTTCTGAACCTCCAGGGTGGGTTCTTCTGCCTCACCTGTGAGCTTTGCTGCTACTTTGGGCTCTTCCACCCCCTCCTTACAGGAGGTCCCAATAGGGCTCCTGCCTGGAGTGGTCATGCTGGGCCGCTGCCTCTCCTGGGGCTGGGGAAATGGCTCCTCCTTTGAACAGTCCATCACAGCAACATGTGGTTCAGTATTCGGATGTGTCCTGGAGCCTGCCAGAAAAGGTTTGGCTGTGCCAAACTGCCTGTTACCCCTGGAAATGTCCTCTTTGCTCTTCTGGCTCATCTTTGAGCTCCTGTCCTCGTGAAGGCTGAGTGGAGTGCTTGGCACAGGTGCTGGGCTGCCTGAGCACCTCCTCTTCTGGATGCCACCCTTCTCACCAGCTCGATCAGCACAGGGTGGGCTGGTGCCCATCTCTCTGGGTTTGCTACCACTGTGGTTGCTGCCAGTAGACGACTGGATGCTTTGTCTTTGGACTCCGACAGCACAATCTTCTTTCTCAGCATCCTCCTGACTTGGGACTCTGCCATCCCTCTGCACCTCCCTTTTCTGACAGTCCGTTTTCTGGCTGTAGCTCCAAGCTGGATCTTTCTCTTTGACTCTCCCACTTCTTCCCAGGCGTTTCTTGCTGAATCTGTGCTTGCTCCTACCGATGAATGCCGTGCCACGCTTCCTCCTCCCCCAGGGCTTGCTGCACTCTGCTCCGTCCTCATCGGAGTCGGAGACATAGTCGTACTCCTGCAACCTGCCCTCCTTGGCAGCTGGCATCGGCCTCTCGGTGGCCTGGGGGAACTGGGCCTGCTTGCTGCTCTTCACCTGCAGTTTGTGGAGCTTGTTCTTCTGCTGCACAATCTTGTGAATGAGCTCCTTGCTCCATGTGCTGCTTCGGGGCTTCCGCTTCTTCATGTCCTTCATGGAGAACCGTGATGACTTGGAGCTCTTGGTGGCAATGCCTGGCTCCACCTCACTCTTTGCTGGAGGCTCCTGGCTGAGCTTCCTGGGATGTTTTTGGCTGGAGGTGGACTTGGAGGAGGTGGTGGCTGGTGGGATGCTGTTCTTCCTGCCTACTCGCAGCCTGGCTGTCCTCTCCACTCCTTCTGCCCCTGGATTACTTTTCTGAGCCAACCTCCGTGCCACCCTCCCCCTGTGAAGTTGCTGCTTTCCTGCCCCTCTTTTCCCCTGCTCCCCATCTGGGCATCCATCTTCATAGAAACAGCCAGCCTTGGGATGTCCCGCTGCCTTCTCCTCTGCTGACTGCTTTGGTTTGCTCTCCAAGGCCAGGGCTTCCTTCGCCTTATGGGACATCCCACCACTGGCTGCCTTCACGCCCGTCAGCTCCTCATCAGCAAACACATCTATGAAGCTGCTGTCGATCTCTGGGTTATCTGACTGGTACCCCAGGCCGTTGAGGGCTTCAGTGATCAGGCTGTCCAGCTTGGCATCGTCAATGTCCAGGTCAGAGGCAGTGAGGGGCAGCGAGCTGGCAGAGAGGCCATTGAAGAGGCCTCCCTTCAGAGCATCCTCCTTGCCCTCGCTTTTGCTTTCCCCATCCAGCAAGAAGTCATCGCTCTTGTTTATCACCAACAAATGCCCCTGGGGGTCTGGAGGGAGCCCCAGGCTGGGGGGCTTGAGAGGCTCTTGGGGAGGTGCTTTCCGCCCCTCGGCTGCCCGGGGAGCATCCTTGCCCTCGCCCTGTGGAGCGGGATGGGAGGCGCAGAACTGGCGGTGCTGCAGGAAGGAGGACAGGTTGCTGTAGTTCTGGTCACACTGTTTGCAGGTCAGGAGCACATCCAGCTGGTCCAAGCTGGCGCTGCTGAGTGAACTGGCCAGCAAGTGATGGGAGGAGTATGGTGGTGGAGGCTGTTCCTCGTCCAGCCCATCCGAGCATCCTTTGGCCAACTCCACATCTGGTTTGTGGAACGGGCTTGCCGGGGCGCATTTCAGGATGTTGTCATCTTTCAGGGCATCAGGAGGGAAGTGGAAGGATTTGATGGAGTCTGATGGGTGATAATGAAGTGCGCTGGAACTCAGGACATCAGAGGGATGGAAGGTTTTGTTGGAGTCCTTTGGATTGCAGGGATGCTGGAAGAAGGGTGAGGAGGTCAGCACTCCAGACATCTGGCTGTCTTCGAAGGCGGGGTTGAGTGGGCTATTGGACATGGGGGAGAGCGACGAGCAGGTGCTGCCACAGTTGGGGTTGGGGACAGGCGATGGCAGTGGGGACTCGCAAGGGGAGGCAGCCACCAAGGCTGATGGAGGCAGAACCAGCGCTGAGCCTGATGAGCTCCTTGGGGGAGGAGGAGGACCTGCTTGACCCATGCTGTAGAAGAGGGCTTTGCTTCTTGAGTCGCAGGCAGGAGACCCTGGTTCTTTTCCACTCTCAAAAGAGAAAGTGCCAGTCACATTGGGGTCTCCCCTTTGGACCCCAAGGCTCTCTCCTGATAAGAGATTTTTGCTGTGATACCCTGGGGAATTACTTATGGGGGGCCCTTTCTGGACTTTCCCACTCTCCTGCCACTCTGACGTGCCCAGGGGGAAGGGGAGCTTCTGGCTGGTGATCTGTCTCGACAGCTCCAGCCTGTTTGCACCGGGCATTGCAGAAGGGAGGTGTATTTGCTGCCAAGGCATCCTGGCATTTTTCTGCCTGTGCTGCCTCTGCTCGGGGCCAGACTGGCACTCGAATGAGAACTGGTTTCCAACAGGGTTTGAATAAGGTGCTGAATTCTGGTCCATGGGAGAAAACGCCTTAGTGGCACCTTCCCAAGCTTGCACAAGCCTGGGGTGGGTGGGTGCTGTAGTGGGAATGCTTGTCTCGAGAGGCACAGATCCTGCGCCAGTGCTGCCCGCGGGGGAACTGCAATAGGCTTTGCTCTGAAAGTGCACTTGGGAGAGAGAGTTTGGTGGCATGTTCCTTCTCAGAGGGCTGCCCTGGACCAGCAGCCGCAGGCCGGGGACACTGTCCTTGGCTGAGGCTTGCCTCTTACCAACTGGCTTTGGCATACTAGGCGAGTGTAAACTAGACGGAAAAACAGCTTGGTTTTCTTGGAAAGTGCTTGGGTTTTGGTCGATAGCACCAGAGGACGAGAGAGCACCATTGGGGTCAGCGGGACGCTCGCTCCTGCCCTTGCAGCATGGCAATGAGCCGTGGTGCGGGGCTGGCGGCGGCGGGTGCAGGAACGGCGGCGGTGGCGGTGGGACGGGCAGGTACAGCCTCCCTTCGGGGGACACACTCTCGTAGGAGCCACCGCTGAGCATCTCTTCTTGCCACTCTCTGGGGGATGAGTGGAAGGTGAAGGTGCCATGAGCCAGCTGGCCGGCGGCGAGCCCCACGTCCAGGTACTCCTGGCTTGTCGCATCGCCGCGGTACGGCTCCTTCCCCGAGTCGTGCAGCAGCTGGAAGGGGTACTGGCATGGCAAAGCCCCCAGACCGTGGACACTGGCTTTGCCACCCTCGGAAAAAGAGCTGGGCTTCTGCACCGCGACCCCGTAGCTAGCACCGGCAAATCCCTTCTCCGGGGAAGGCCAGGACTCGGCCCTGTTTGCCTGAAACTCTAAGTAATGTAGCTGCCCATGGGTGCTGGGGCTCTTGAGGGGGATGCCAGCAGCAGGGGGCTGCCCTTTGGGGCCGAGGGGCGGGCTGGGCTGTGAGGTATAGTTGGCAGAGGTACGGCCGGTGGCAGCATCGGAGAAGCAGCGGCTGAAGCCGAGCTCTTCCTGCCGGAGCTCGGCCTCGTGCTGGGGGATGCCAGGCACATGGAAGCGGTAGCTGCTGGCCACGGGGGGATTCACCTCCGGCTTCTTCGGGGGCGTCACCTTCTGCTGGGGGTAGGCGATGCCAATGGTGGGGTTCGGCCGGGTGCCTGTGATGCTGAGCCGGTAGAGCTGGTGGTGGCCCCGCTCGCCCTTCCCCGAGCGCCGGCCGCGGTCACGGGCTCGGCCCTTCCCCGGCGGGGACTGGGGGCTGCCCTTGACCTCTCCCCAAGTGCTGTCATTGCCGAACTGGGGTTTGCACTGGAGGGATTTGAAGTCGATCTTCCCCGCTTGCTGGGGCCGGATCACGGCTTCCCGCTGGCTGTGGGGCTCCTTGTCCTTGGGGCCAGGGAAGGGCAACGTGCCCTCCCCACCGAGCGCCCTCACTTCCTTCTCCCCGCAGCCTTCAAAGCCAAAGTCCTTGTCGGGGTCTTTGGGGGCGGCCTCAGTATCGCCGATGGTGTAAACATGCTGGGTCTCTCCAGTCATGATACCGAGGAGGGGGACAGCCTAGAAAGCCCCGTTGTCCTGTCCTGCTGTGAGCTGCTGTCCCTCTGTCACGGGCATGGTCCTCCACCGAGGGGCACCGGGGCGGTGAGAGGGGCAGCAGCTCGCCGGGGCCGGGGTAGGGGCGGGTCCTGAGTGCCAGTGAGGCTCTGCCACATCGTTTCAGACCTGGAGAGAACAGGAGAGAAGAGAGGAGGGGGGATGTCAGACAGGGAGGGGACCAGTGGAAGGACAAGAGAGATTTTGGCTCCTTTTCTTGGCGCTGTGGTGGGAAAGGGGATGGAGCAAGGGGCAGCATAATCCCCCCCCCCGAGCAGCCCCAGGGCAAAGCCCTCCGGCTTTGGGCTCTTCAAAGGATGCTTTAAGCAGTTCACCTCTGGCAAAGGCTGCTGAGGAAGCACTTTTTTCCTCACGGGAAAGCTATTTCTGGGTTACTTCTTAGCAGCATAAGCAGAAAAAGATGACAGAAGAGCTCCACCTACGGATTAGTGGGAAGGGCCGTCGGGATGGGCTGGGAGAGGCATCTGGGAAGGGCTCTCTGCCCCCATGTCCCCGTGTGCCCGTGTCCTCATGTTCCCGTGTCCCCCTGTCACCGTGGCTGCAGGGATGATGAAAGGAGAGGCTTTTGCTCCACCACTTTCCCCCGTGGTGCTTCTCTTTGCTGCCCGGAGAAATGTTTTGAGCTTCTGCTGCCTCTGCCATAACTTTACCACCTCCCACAAACTGCCCTGGAAATTTCAGACACTATTAAGGAGGCAAAAGCATAAAAGCCGAGTCCCAAATTTACCGGCTGATTTTACAAGCCCAGACCTCAGGGCGTTCAACACGAAGCACAAGTCTAGCATAGCCTTTTAAAAGGCACCACCCGGATTTTATATGAAAAGGTTCTGTTAAAAAGAAGAGTAAAGCGCTGTTTTAAAGAGTCTTTTTTAAAAAGTCTGTTGGAAACAGTGAGGATTTATTTCCCTCACTCACTAGAAATCCTTCCTTACTGTCGGCCTCAGTGGGTCAAGGCACGATACTGCTCGGAGGGCGTGAGGAGCAGCAAATTTAGCTTATTAGTCGCCTCCTGGGTGTAATTCTCACCTCTCCCAGCCGCACTTGCTCCACCCATCCTGGCCATCGTGGCCGGCAGTGACCCGAGCAGAGAAGGAGAATTTCTGACAGAAAGGAGGAGCGTCCTGCATGTCCCCGGGGTCTGCACAGCGTGCTTGGCTTATCTCTGTGTTGCCATCCGATCCTGCGCTGTGAGCAGTCAGGGTGAGCACCCAGCACGCCACACGCCGCATTAATACCAACATTTCGTACATGCAGAGGCGGCAGAATTGTGGTGCCCCCCCGGCACTCGCCCAAGGATGCTGGGAGCCCTTGCAGGGAGGAGACAGCAGCGCTGCCGGGGTTCCCCTCTGCGATTCCACTGCCGGGCTTGAATTCCTCCCCAGTTTCACACCCTGCCGAGTGAGATGGAGCCGGGGCCGATAGGGTCGGTTCCTATCGTGCGGCTCCGCGGCCAAAGCTCACACGCGGCCCTTTGGCACGCAATGGCTCTGCTTGCAAAACAATGCCCCACTTATGCCGCGCCAGCCACAACTCCAAAGCCTGTTCGCTGCTGTTTAAATTTGCAAAGGCTCCTTGCCAAGATAAAATACCCAAGGCCAGCGCTCGCTACATTATCACAGTCGGGCTTTTCAGCCACATAAAGGAGCCTTTTCTGGGGAGATTTTTTTGGTTTTTTTTTTTTTTTAAGGAAAGGCTCGTTGGTGCGGCGGTAAAGCTGCAGGATTTGCATGGCAAAGGCTGGAGGGGCTGGAACTGAGCTCCAGGAGACACAAACATCCTGCTCCCTGTTCTGGCAGCCCGATGGGATGGGAACAGCAGAGGTGGCGGCATGCAGGACTGCCCTACTGATGACAAGGATCCATGTCCTGGTGGTGGTGGCAGAGCCTGGGCAGGAAATGGGCATGAATTTATCCCATGCACATCACAGATGGCACATAGATATCAGGGCGAGGTGTAAATTCGGGATTTGTTCCCCAAAACCCTGATGCCAAAAACCTCATGCCAGGGTCTGGGGGTCCCCCATCCCTGCATGGGGGTCCCTCCTGCTGGCTGTGGCCACGGAGCATCACTCTGAGGTGGCACAGCAGCCCTGGGAGCAGCGTGGCACGGAAATCCAGGGCCTCTCTGTGCTGCTCCGATGGGGTGTTTGATAAGAAGGGCTGGGTGTGTTGATTTAAAGTGATATTCCCCAGGCAGCACCTGCATCCACCACCCGAGGGTTTATGGATCCAGCCCAACACAGTTCACCCCTTGGGGGATGGGAAACCCAGGATAAAACGAAAATAGGGACCATTTAATCTATTTCTTTACAGGCCTCATTCAGCCTGCAGGACCAGGCTCCTCTCTGGTTATCACTGGCATCACTTCTTGGGTTTTTACATTTCAGCTCCTGCAAGAGGAGCTGGAAACGGATGGAATGGGGTCAAAGGAAGTTTTGCTTTAAAAAAAAAAGTGTGATATTTATTGCCAGACTTCCTGTCCGCAGGTAGAGTGATCCCCACCTGCATTTGTGTGCTCTGCCAGGGGTTCAGCCCTTTCACCTGCCCCTGGAGCATCCAGGGCTGACACGGGGCCACCTCCAGCCTCCTGCAGCCCTTCTGTGGCTCAGGGACATGGGGACAAGCTGAGCAGTGATGGCAGCAGCCTGGCTGGCACTGCAGAGCCCTGCCTGCCGCTCCATGGGGCAGGTCCCATCCTGCCAGGAGCCCCAACATGCCAGACGGGTTGTGATTCACCACCCTGGCTCCCTGGCACCCGGAGCCAAGCGGCTCCGCTCCTCGCGCCTCCAGAGCTGGTTGTGCCCAAGGGGCACAGCTGAGGGTCCTCTGGGGCTGCCCGTGCTCCCTGAGCACCTCAGAGGCTTCCCAGTCCCTTGGCACTTATTCCTGCAGGGTTGTCCCAGCATGCAAGTCCTGGAGGAGCCCATCAGCCTCAGCCGTGAATGGGACTCCTTCCCGTGAGAGACGAGCTGTGAATCCCACCAGCAGCTCATCTGGGACACCATATGGGGACCACACCATGAAGAGGGGACCACACCGTGTCAAGAGGGGACCACCAGGTCCTCACCACAAGCAGGAAAGCAGCAGAGGAAGCACCTCCCCAGGGTGAACCCACACTCCAGTGGAAACACTGGCAAGGGAACAAAATAGTTGTGTGAACAGGAAAAAGCCAAACACCCAGCAAGGAAACCCCACCAGGCGCTGAAGCAAAGGAGTGACAGGTCCAATCCCTGCCGTGGCAGGAGGAATAACTCCTTCCCATGGAAGGGAGAGGAGGGATGGCCTCGTGGGGCACTTGGAGAGCCGGGTCCAGCGCTGGGCTCGGCCTCTCCCCTGCCTGACCTTGGGGAAGTCGGTTACTCCTGGTGACTCAGCCTCCATCTGGAAATCAGCCGATAACGCTCCCCTCCCTATCGCTGCCTGTATCGGCTGCCTGGATTAGCCAGGCAGGGACTGTTCCTGCCTGTGCTGTGGACAGTGCCCAGTGTAGCCCTGATGGGGCTGGGAGATTGGCAGGGATGGGGGCGAGGGGCTCTGGTCGGGGCTGAGCTCCCAGGCTGCTCCTGCAGGGTGAATAACCAGCCACCCCAGGACCCTGTGACAACACCCGAGGGAACGGCTGGAGCTGTGCCAGGGGAGGCTTAGGGTGGGTATCAGGGAAAGGTTCTTCCCCCAGAGGGTGGTGGGCACTGACCAGGCTCCCCAGGGCAGTGGGCACAGCCCCAAGGCTGCCAGAGCTCCAGGAGTGTTTGGGCAACGCTCTCAGGGATAGGGAGGGGTTGTTGAGGTGTCTGTGCAGGGTCAGGGGTTGGACTGGTGATCCCTGTGGGTCTCTCCCAGCTCAGGATATTCCAGGATTCTGCAGGGCTGCTGCTCTGTGGGTGGGTATCATGGTCAGGAGCACTTCAGTTCAGCTCAGGGAACAGGGAAAGGCGTGGGAGTGGGTGGCTGGAAAAAAAATCAAGATGCCAACTGGGTGGCATCACCCAGGTGAATGTCCTTCACTGCTCCTGGTGGGAGTGACATGGGTGGGGGGAGCATTCCAGTGCCCAAAGAGGGTCCAGGAGAGCTGGAGAGGGACTTTGGGCAAGGTCATTGAGTGACACAACAAGGGAGAATGGATTCCCACTGCCAGAGGGTGGGTTAGATGGGATTTTGGGAAGGAATTCTTTCCTGGGAGGGTGGTGGGGCTCTGGCACAGGTTCCCAGAGAAGCTGTGGCTGCCCCATCCCTGGGAGTGTCCAAGGTCAATTTGGATGGGGCTTGGAGCAACCTGGGCCAGTGGAAGGTGTCCTTGCCCATGGCAGGGGGTGGAATGAGATGAGTTTTAAGGCCCCTTCCAACCCAGACCATTCTGGGATTCTGTGTGGGAGTCCCACAAAACAAACACCCCAGCTTTATGGGGTTTCACTGCCCCCACATGACAGGAGGGTGACTTTGAACAAGCTTTGGGGTTTTGTCCCCAAAAAGGCACTTTTAACCCCTGCCTGGAAGATTGAAACCCTCTCCAGATGGATCTATCTGACGCAGCACAGCTGGGGCTGGAGCTGGGAAAAATCCCTTCCCTTGTGAACTGGCCCTTCTGAAACCCCTTTCAACTTTCTGCCTCTTGCTGCTGCAGGGCCAGAAAAGCAGCTGGGGAGGTCCCTGAGCATCCCTGCAGCCGGGAGCATCCCTGGAGCCTGTCCGGGATGGGGAGGAGTGTCTGGCTCCAAAAATAGCCTCCAAGCCTGTGCTGTCAGCTGGCCCATACCTTGGCACCCTCCGCTGCTCAGCTACTGCCGGGACTCACTTTCACCTCCCATGAAATATGAATTTCTTGGCTGCAAAGGAAAGAGAAAAACATGTCAGGAATCTGTGCTTGGCTTGGCCGCCGGCACTGCGGCGTGCGGGGAGCAGTGGGAGCCAAAAGGAGGGGGTTCCACCCCAAAACATCCCGTCAGGGCCACCCCCAGCCCTGTCCCTGTGGGTGGGGGGCTTTGACTGGGTGCTGTGGGAGTGAGGAAACTCAGGTGTGGATGGAGAGGAGGTCCCACCTCCCTTTCTCCTGCATCCCAGCCATCACCTCCACCCTTTGGGGTCCTCCAGACCAGACTCGTACCCATGGTCAGGATATGGCCCTAAAAGGCAGGAAATGTTGGAGAGGGAGGAGGAGGAGGAAGAAGAGGAGGAGGAAGGGGAGACAGAGGACTGCCAAAGCCCAAACCACAACCCTGGGCACGCTCAGGGCACGGGGCAGCTGCCAACCTGCTGCCAGCTGGGCCTGATCCTACGCCATTCCCAACCCTCTGTGCCCCTCAGCTGGCAATTTATTTCCAAGTTTGGGTAAAGATGGGGATTCTAAGGGATTGCTGTTACCTCCCTGCCAGCCCCAGGCCCAGCCTGGAGTTTGTTGCTCCCCAAGGGAACATGGATCATATCCAGACACATCGAACCAACACTGACCTATTTTCCAGAGGAGTAAAGAGAAAAGCAGGATGAGGGACCTGGTTTGTGCCTGGACACGATGCACCAGGAGGGAGCATCACATCCAGAGGGATGTGACACCTCCCCTGCCAGCCCTGGTCGCTGCTTGCCACTGAGGCTGGGATGGGTACCAGGACTGTGGCTGCCCAGGACCCAAGGTTTGGGATGGACAGAAAAGTTGGGAGGTGGCTGGGAGGAGGCTGGAGCATCCCCTGAGCAGAAACCACAGTGGGAAGGAGCTGTCGTGGTGCAAGGAGCTTGAAAAGTACCTTGTAAGAGGGGTTGGGAAAGATTCTGGGGATGCACATACACAGGGGGACACACCCAGAGGTACAGACACACAGGGACACACACAGGGACACACAGAGGGACACACACAGGGACACACACAGGGACACATGGACACAGTCCTGGGTGTTCTGCTCTGGCTGTGTTGGGGCAAACAGTGATTTCCAGCAGATTTTTCTGGCCTGAGGAGAAATTGGAAGGTTACTCAGCAAGTTTGTTTCTTGCTCACAATGGTCCAAAATTGATTTTCTGGACCTGAACAGCTTTGACTTTCCAAACTGGTGAGAATCCAGCTTTCACTGGGGAACCTGATTTTGCAAACAGTCCTAATCCTTCCTGGGTGTATAATGCAAAACTGTGGCAGAGGAGATGGAGGAGGAGGACGGCAGGTCTCTGGGCAGAGCCTGGAAGCTCCCTGGGCACCCCAGGCCATGTGGGGATGTCACACATTAGTGTCTCGGAGCCGTGCCCAGGATCCCTTCCCAGCCCCCAGGCGCTGCAGGAGGAGGCTCCACGTCTGGGACACGGCGGAGGTGGCTGCGATGGCGGGAGAAGGAGACGGGGGACACAGCCCAGCCCCAGCTGGAGGTCATCCCAGTCCCATATGAGATGGAGCAGGGTGACATGGCCAGGCAAATCCTGTAATTCCCGGCTGGGTGGTTGCAGGAGTTGGGTGTCAGCTACAGACCCATCCCCGTCCATGGCCAACAGCAACCGAGTGTTTGCCAAAGGAAATAAGGTGGCTGGTGACAGGGAGCAGAGAGGCTCTCCTGAGGGTTAGCTCAGCTTCTCGCCCATCACGGAGCAGGAAAAGCAGCTGGGATGTGCCAAGCAGGGCGGGAGCTGCCAGGCTGGAGCCACTCCAGGGAAATGTGGATCCACACATCCTTGATGGGGGAGAGATGGCAGAGCCAGGACCTTCATCCTCCTGTCCCTGGAGCTGCTGCTCCCAACCCCACCAAGTAAGTTTTATGATGTGTTTTGGCACCGGTGAGCAAAGCCCTTCAAAGCATCCCCAAAAATCCAGAGGCATCGGACACCTGAGCCCTCCGGAGCCTGTGGTGGGTTTAATCTCCCCAGGGAATCAGCAGAGGGGCTGGGGCTGACAGCAACATCTTTGTCGGGCTCTAATAAAGAATGACTTATTTTGACATTTATTTAAGAAATATTAATCTTTCATTTCCCTTCTAAATGCTGCTGTTTGCTAAGGAACTATCTGTTACCTAAGTGCTCCGATAAATCTTCTAAGGTAAAATTACATGTTCGATGCTGCCAGAAGGGTACATTTAAGAATACTTCCTAAATTATCAACTGCATTAATCTTAATTACTTGGGTAAAAGTAGAGTCTGGCATTAGGGTGAACTAAATTGAACGGGTGTTTGTTTGTCTTTATCATATCACATATTTGAGATCATTGAACAGAAAGCAGATAAAAGGCGTGTGGGGCAGCGAGGGGCAGAGCAGCTGCCTGATGGAAGTGATGGCTGTGGATGACAAAGAGCAGGTAGGAGGGGACCCCTGAGGCCCTCGAGATGGCAGGACCTGCCTGGGGCAGGTGGTACCAGGGCAGAGCAGAATGGCAAAAATACCAAAAAAATCAAAATTAACTCCTCAGACACCACTTTGAGGGATAAAAGATATTTTACAGAGCATGGAGTGACAGGACAAGGGGGAATGGCTTTAAACTGAAATAGGGTAGGTTCAGATTGGATATTGGGAAGGAATTTTTCCTGTGAGGGTGGTGGGGCCCTGGCACAGGTTGCCCAGAGAAGCTGTGGCTGCCCCATCCCTGGAAGTGTCCAAGGCCAAGTTTTGGAGCAACCTGAGATAGTGGAAGGGGGTGGAGCTGGATGAGCTTTGAGGTCCCTTCCAACCCAAACCACTCCACAATTCTGTGCTAAGATTGGAAGGGTTGGTGTCCCAGGGGATGCTGGGAGAGGAAAAGGGCCCTCCACACCACCTGCTGTGTGTGCAGCAACCAGCCTGGATCCCACCAGGACACAGACAGGGCAGGATGCACCACATCCTCTGCTCAAGTTTTTCCCAAAATCTGCCTGCTGTCCTGCTTACTTGGAGAAGGGCATCGTGCCCGAGTGTGCCCGGGCTCTCACTCTGGGCCAAGCACATCATTTGGTATTTTAAGGCCCAGAACTGAAAGCAGAGAGGATTAAGTGCTCCCTTTCACTGGGCCTTGGAGAGGGATCAGGTACTGCTGGGGTGAAATCTCCCCATCGCCCAGGTCTGTGTGACCCGGGCACACTCGTTATCACAGAGGGGATTTGCATAAGCCAAAAGGCAGCATTTTCCTCTCTTGCCCTCTCTTTTGTTTTAAATTTAAGGCAAATTTGTCCATCGATGCCCCTGTGCATGGGGAGCTGGTGGAATGAAATAAAGGGAGAAATTATTCTGTGCTGCTGGAGATGTGCATAAAGAATGGATCTGGGGAAAGGGGAGCTCAGAGGCAACACCAGAACCATCCACATCCCTGGCTAACCCCCTGGGCATCACCAGGGCACAGCACACCTGTGTCCCATGATGACACCATATCCCACTCACCCCACCACCCTGGGATGGGGCCCCTCTCCGTGTTTCCCTCCTGGCCTTCCATGACCCCCCGAAAAAGGAATTAAAAAGCCAAACAGCCAAGGCAATGACACCATTCCCAGGCCAGTATCACGTTTCCTTCCTCCCAGCAGAGCCTGGGTCTGTTCCAAGCTGCCTTCCCCCTGCTCCTGCTCCCAGCCCTGGTCAAACGGGGACAGGAAACACGAGAGCGATGAGCACATCCCCGACATCCTCACCCAACCCTCATGCAGCTCCTGGTCCTTTTGGCATCTTTCTCCTCTCCTTTGGAGCAGCTGCTTGGGAATGGGGGGGCAGTTTTGCCTTTGGGCACACACACACACATTCCCCCCCTCACTGAGTCAATTAATTGGCTTGTTGCAATTAAAAAGTCACAGATTTCAACTGAAGTTGAATCCAGCCCTCACTCTGGGGGTGCTGGGAGCCCCTGGCCTGGAAGAGGGGCCGAGGAGGGTCACTTCCCTGGGTCTCATCCTGCTGCTGATTGATCCCTAGGGATATTGGTCTTGCTGAGCCCCAGCACACAGACAGACAGACAGATCTCTGGCTCGCTGGTGGAGGCTGATCTCTGCAAGAGCAGTGAAATCCTGGTATTCCTTCCCAAACTGCTCCAGCTCAAAGGATGCGCTGGCCCAGAGACCCACACACAGCCAGGATTCAACTGATGGAGAGAGTGGCATCTCACCTGGGGCTCAGATGGACCACGGGTGGCACAAGGACCACGGGCAGCTCAAGGACCATGGGCAGCACAAGGACTATGGGAGCCACACGCACCACGGGAAGCACAAGGACCATGGGAAGCACAAGGATCACGGGTGGCACAAGAACCATGGGAAGCACACGGACCATGGGAAGCACAAGGACCATGGGAAGCACAAGGATCACGGGTGGCACAAGAACCATGGGAAGCACACGGACCATGGGCAGCACAAGGAGTATGGGAGGCACAAGGACCATGGGAAGCACAAGGACCATGGGAAGCACAAGGATCACGGGTGGCACAAGAACCATGGGAAGCACACGGACCATGGGCAGCACAAGGAGTATGGGAGGCACAAGGACCACGGGCGGCACAAGGACCATGGAAAGCACAAGGACCATGCGTGGCACAAGGACCATGCATGGCACAAGGATTACAGGAATCATAAGGACCATGGGAAGCACAAGGACCACGGGAAGCACAAGGATTACAGGAATCACAAGGACCATGGGAAGCATAAGGACCATGGGAAGCACAAGCACCACAAAGGTGATCATTGCACCAACCAGTAGCCCCAGTGGCTGCTCTGAGCACACCCCCCAGCCTGGTTCACATGATTGTGTCACCCCAGCAGCTTGGGATGACCCACATCCAGTGCCCATCCCCGCTGACCCAGACCCCTCACTCACCACAACCCACCCATTCCCACCCCAGGGACTCCCACCCATCCCTGGTGGTACCCAACACTGTGCCAGCCGCCCCAGCCTGGAAAGCAGGGATGCTCCTGTCCAGCCTGAACTAGTTCCCACAGGATCTGATAGGAGGAGACTGCTGCTAGATTTGGGGGCTTTTAAGCTGTCAACTTTCCTATAATTATTAGCAATGTTTTAAATCAGTTCTCTTCTGAAATTTGCTTCTGAAAGACAAGATTAATGAGCATTTCCTTTAGGGATGTATTGCACTGTTAATTATTCTCTTCCAGAAATTTGGTTCAGAATATTATCAGCTTTTTTTTTCAATTAAAAGTGATTATAATTTGCTCTATATAAAAGAAAAGTGGATTTAAAATAAAAATATAATATCCCCCTTTGCTGATTAACTATAATAGTCAAGTGATGGAGATAAAAGCAGCCGGTGGCTCTGGCAGGCCACATTGTGCAGACATGAACTTGGTGCCCCCCTGGCAGTAGTTCCAGCCCTGATGGGGTCCAGTTTTTGGGATAACAGGATTTGTAGAGGCCAACTTGTAATTTATGGAGCTTTCCTGCAGAGGGAAGCAAAGGTGTCTGCAAAGAGCCGCCCAGCGCGGTGCCAACTTTGGACAAGGGGCTCAGGGAGGAGGAGGAGGATGGAGATGGGGAGACCCAGGGATGCTGCTCCAGCTGCCACCTTCTCCCAAATAATGTTCGGCTGCACTTTCAGAGGTCAGGAGATGCTCCGTGGGATCCCAAGCCCAATGGGAAGGTGCTGGAATAAGCAGTGCTTTCATTTCACCAAAAGAATGCCTTTTGCACCAGGTTTGATGCAGGATCTGAGCAGGGACAGCCCTGTTGAAGGGGTTCCTGTCCCCTCCCTGGTTCCCAGGCTGTTTACCCTCTCCAGCAGACATTCCTCGTGTGTCTCCCAAATGCAAAACATTCCGAAAATGCTCCGAGTACAAACGCTCGCTTAGTGGGGGACGGATCCGGTTACACCCCGAGCGCGGGGTGGGGGGAGCAGCCCCACGCAGGGCTTCGCTGGACCCCCCCGCCCCCCCTCCCACTGCCCAGCCCTCAGCCCACACCCCCTGCCAGGCCGGATTTAACCCCAGGCTGGCCCTGCAAAACCCCATTGCTGGCCCTGGCTTGTGGGAAGCAAAGGAGATGTCGAGCTAAATGCAAATTCGGGCTGGGAGATGCCCCGTGCCAGCACTGGGGACAGGCAGGTTTGGGGGGGCCCTGGTGGGGTGACCTGGGGGTGCTGTCTGTGTCCCTCTGGAAGTGATGGGATGCTCCTGCTCCAGGTGCCTTCTGCCCTGAGAAGCCAAGGTGCTTGAATGCATGCCCTGGGGGGCTTCAAGCAGCAAGCCAGGATTCCCTATCCATGCCCAGATGCCCAAGTGAGGGCAAGGAGGGAATTGCATCCCAGAGAGCAGGAAAGGCAGCTTGGGAATTTTGGGTTTCCCCTCCTTCAGGCTCCCTCTCCCACCCATGGAGCTGGGAGGCACCCTTGGGTACCACATCACCACGGGGAGTTGCACCAATGGGAGATGGGAGTGGGGCTGTCATGACTTTGATGGAGAACCAGTTTGGGTTTCCCCAGCTGGAGGTGCTGCCTGAAGCCAAGTTTGCCATCACCTCCAGCACCTTGCCCAGTGTTTCCCCAGAATTCGTGGCTCCTGGAAGGCAGGAGGGATGTGCCACACAGGAAAAAGCAGCACAGGATGGAGGGCTTAGGAAAGGGATGGATGCTCAGGCTCAGCATCACCAGGACAGTCCATGAGCTCTGCCATGTCTGAGCTACAAAACACACCGACTGCTCCAGTGCCAGGGCACAGACACGGGGGGGAAACACTGAGTTTTGGGAAGCAGGATCCCGAAAACTGAGCTGTCCTGGTGCTGCCCCCTGCGGCCCCGCTGGCTGCAGACGCCGGCGCTGAGAGATGCTCTCTGTTCTCCACGGGAGCAGAAGCGCTCGGGGCCAAGAAAAACGCGCGGAGCTATAAAAAGTCTGGGGAACAGAGAGAGACATTCATGGACAACTTCAATGGGCTGCTGCCTGAAGATGCTGGTCACAGCCAGGCGGCATTCATGGCTCAGCCCCAGCCGGGAGCAGCGGGGTAGCTGCCAGCCCCGGGCAGTGCCAGGGCGGTGACCAGCCTGGCTCCCTCTGCCTGCCAACACCGTGTGGATGTGCCAAAGCACCAGTCATATAAAAGCAGGGTGGATTTGCACACCCTGCTGGTGCATCCCTGGTTTGTGGCATGAGGAGGAGCCAGACTAAAATCCACCCCTGTTTTCCATCATCTCTCCTGGCTCCCTGGTTTTCTCCAGCCCCTCTCCACCATCAAAGCTGGGCAGTGCCAGGTCAGGCCTGTTTGCAGGTGCCAAACACGAGTTGGGCACATGCCTGAAACTTCAAAGGGCCAGTAATGAAAAGCATTTTGCCAGTAGATTTCCAGCCCTTCCCACCAGTCCAGCTGCTGGGTGGCAGATGTGGGGACACAGACACATCCCTGTGCCCCAGCCATGGCAGGAGAGGGCACGAGCCAGGCCAAACCAAGCTGGAGAAAACTCTCTGTGCTGCTTCTTCTGCCTTTTCCCCTTCTTTGCTCTTCCACCAGGCACCATCCATGCACGAGCAAGGCCGAATAATGCCAATATTCATCGCCCAGACAAGTCCAGGCTCTGTTTGCTCCGAGGAATGTTTTCTCCAGAGACACTCCAAGCGACAAAATCCCCTTCCTCACGCTGCTGTATTTTTCTTTCATCAGGCACAAAAAATTACTAGAGGGCTGAAGAATGGCATCCTGTAAATATTTTCCTTTTGCTGGTGCTGAATGAGGTGGAAGAGCACTCAGGGTCTGAGCCCATCCGTGCTGTGCTGGTCCAGGTACTGCTCCAGGACAACATCCCACTTTAGGATGCGCTTGGAGGATGCAAAGAGAGGATTGGGAATTTCCCTTCTGCTTGAGAATATGGTTTTCAGGCAGAGCAGAGAGATTTTGAGATGCTGTCTCAGAGACACCAGGCCTGAGGAAATGAGGCTGCTGCTCTTCCCAGGGCTGAATCCCAGTAGTCAGGGATGCTGCAAAGGAAAAGGGCCTGGAAAGCAGGGAAATGGGGGATCTGACCATCTGCCCCAGCCTGAGGCAGGGCGCATCCCCAGGGAGTGGGATCCAGGCTTCCCTTTGCACCTCATCCCTTTCCTCAGCCCCAGCCACTGAAGGAGGAATGAAAAAGAACAGCCTTCTGGAAGTCTGGAAAAAAAATGGGTATTTTTACATCCTGGCTGGAAAACTGAATTCTTCCAAACAGTGATAATTAACAGAAAAAGAAAAAAAAAAGGGGAAACCCACTCGTTAGTGGTTCATCTCCAGACTCCAGCTGCAGGTAGGAGAGGGAAGGGGGTCAGGGCATCACTCCCTGTCCGACTGGCCACACTCATCCTGGGATTATTTTTCCTGCCCACAGAATGCACATCCCAGACAATACCTAATCCGATGGACATCGGAAACCATTTATTTCCCTCAGCTATTAGGCAATGACCAGTGCTAATGCAACACTGCTAAACCCCACATACTTTCACAGTGAATTCACACACCAAGAGGCCTTTTTTTTCCCTTCACCTGGAGATTTAAAGCTCTGGGAGCCGGCGGGAGACGTTTGCAGGGAAAGCCACGTGGGATATTCCCGCCGGCAGCGGGACAAGGCTGTGGAGCAAATACCTTTGTGCATCTCTCATCTGCCCTGCTCCTTCTCCTTGGTTTTCCAGCAAAATGCTGCAACTAATAATTTTCACACATGGTGCAGGAGCTGCTGTAAAGTGGCTGCTTCTTCCATTAAAGCCGCCGTTGCTATCGGAGCAGGGGAAGGGGGTGTTGGAGCACCCCGTGGGGTATCGCTTTACCCCATCACTTCCTGCCCAGGTGATCCCACACGAACCCTGTGTGGGATGGAAAACATTCAGGACCTGAGACGCGTTTCCGACCGAAACACAGGCTGTGATTCAGCCGCCCTCCCCTGCCTTCAACACATCCTCCTGTTACCACTGAAAGTGGCATTTATCTCAGGATTCCTCAAAGCCACGGCGTGAAAAAACAGGGAAAACATTAACTATAGGTCTGGGTGGCTGCCTGCCATGGCTGTGCCCACGCTGCCCCTCTGCCCTGGGCACACACTGCCCACCGGAGCACCTCGTCTCCATGGGGATGATCCCAAACAAACCACCCCACAATAACAAGCTGGGATCAGCCAGAGGGAAATGGATTTGCCATCCTGGCTTTTCCCAAACAAGAGCTGAGCTGGGCTGGTGGAGACACAGCAAGAGGACAACTCCCTCGTGCCCGTGTGTGCTCCCAGTGCAGCTCAGCATCCTGACACCCAGCCTGCCCTCCCTGAGCCACCCTTTAATCTTCCTGTTTCTAAACTGAGAGTTGTGATGATTGACCAGAGCAAGACCTCGCTGGGTGGTTTTATTTTAAAGCTGCTTTGCGAAAACACCAAATAAAGAGGACCAGAGGCTGCCCAGGGCCGGGCCAGCGAACGCGGCGGGGGCTGCAGGGGCTGTGAGGGCTCTGCCCGTCGTGCCTCGCCAGGGCTGAGCCCAGCCAGGGCTTGGGGCTTGCTTTTCCCTTTCATCCCGTGCCAGGTTTCAGGCCAAGATTTATACGGTCAGCTCCAAAAATCCCTGGAAGGCAGGGCTTGGCGCGGCAGGGACGCAGATGCTGCCTCTGCCCTGCTGCTGTAATTATGCCCCCAAACTTAGAAAGCAGCGGAAGAGCCGTGTGTAGTGCTGCAATTAGGAGGCTGTTTAATTGCAGGGCAACTGTGTATTGTTTTCCTCTCCCTTCCTCCAGCTGCCAACAACCAGCTGAGCATGAGGAGCCATACTGCAAACCCAGGAACTGCAGCTCCACGGCACTGCCAGCTCCTGCATCCTTGGAGCATCACCACGTGGCTGGAGAGCTCTGGGGACAACAATGTCACCACGAAGGTGACCCATCGCACCCCTGGGTCAAGGGCAGTGGGAAGAGCATCCAGAGCATCCCACGGGGGAAGGAGCCACCAAAATACAGAACCACAGAACATGCTGAGGTAGAAGGGATCCACGAGGATCATCACGTCCAACTCCTGGCCCTGCACAGACACCCCAACAATCCCACCCTGTGCCTCAGAGTGTTGTCCAAATGCTCCTTGAACTCTGGTGCTGTGACCACTTCCCTGGGGAGCCTGTTCCAGCACCTGACCACCTTCTAGGGGAAGAACTTTTTCCTAATATCCAACCTAAACCTCCCCTGACAGAGATTAAAACTGACAACTGAGAGGTTCAAACTGGAATATCAAGATGCTCCTTCCAATCATACCTATTAGTTGCAATGTAGAAACTCAATTTAAATACATGTAAGACATTTATCTGCCACTTTGCCTTTAATCTCACATAAAGGGGAAATTTCCCTTAAATTTCAAGTGAAATGTGAATCATGACCAATTTTGTTCTCTGACTCCTTCTTGCACCAGTAGCTGTTTTAGGCTCTTGTTTGTGAACAAGTGAGAGAAATTGAATCATAGAATAATTTGGAGTTGGAAGGGACCTTTTAAAGGTCATCTAGTCCAACCCCTGCAAAGAGCAGGGACATTTTTAGCTGGATCAGGTTGCTCAGAGCCCTGTCCAAGCTGACCTTGACTGTTTCCAGGATGGGGCATCCACAGCCTCTGTGTCACTGCTCGATGCAAGACACTTTCCTCAAGCAACAGACATTGTTCCCCCCTCTCTGGGACTCCTCTTCTCCTGCCCAAGGGCCTCCCAATCAGCCAGGAATGATTCTCCCTGTCAGCCTGGAGATTAAAATGGATATATGCGTGGGAACCAGCACAGCAATGGAGAGGACACGGGTGAGCCGCTGATTTATATCGCGGTGCCCCCGCGAACGCTGCACATAAATCTGCTGCTTCCCATGGCGAGGCGTGAATTGGAACAGCTTTATCTCCCCACTGCCTGACTCATCCTCGGAGTGTTGGACATCCCATGGAAAAGTGACGGATGGACAGGGCCAGCACACTGGCCGTGCATCAGGGATCTCACAGCGCCCCACAGGGCGGTGCCACCACCAAATGCATCGCTGTCTGTGGGGAAAATGAGGCTCCAAGAGGGAAAATCCCAGTGGTTCCCAGTGGGACACAGGCAGGTGCACATTGGTGTGGGCAGGGGCAACTTGGTTCCCCTCCTCTTGCCCACAGATGTTGCCACATTCTCTGGGTTTACGCTGGAGCAAAGCCCCTGAGATGCTCACCAACCCCTGAGGCTGCAAGAAGCTTCCATGGATTTATCCAGCTGTGGCACCAGAAGGGATGCACGGGGAGAGCCAGAGCACATCCCCACTGTCAGCAGCCTGGGTGGTGGCAAACACAAACAGGATGGCTCCAGGATGGCAGCAGTGCCAAAGGAGGGATGAGAATACTCAGACTTGGGGTTTAAAGTGTTCTGAAAGTGGGAGCAGATTCGGGGAAAAAGATGGGAGGAGCTTTGTGTTCCCACCAGGGCTGGGATGTCCTCCAAACATCTCCTTTAAAATGAACACAGATGGTGATTTAACTCTCACATTTCATCACCTCAGTCCAGAAGCTGATATCGTGTTTAGCAATTGGCAAACAGGGCTGGGCATCCTCCCGTGGCCAAGGCTGAGCATCCCAGTGCTCCCAGTTCAGGACTCCTCTGCTCCCTGTGCCCCACTGGTGGGGGAACTTCACCGGAGGAGCCAACACATCCCTGCACCATGTGGGAAGTGGTTCCTCTTGTTTTCACAGCTGCCATCAGGTCTGGAGAGGCTTCCACGGAGCTCGGGCGTGGAGGAAGCGCGGCCGAGGGGCGGCCACAGCTGTGGCCAACTCTCCTGCATCTGGGACTGGCTCGGAGGGTCCTGGGTCTGCAGCACACGGAGGGCAGGGGAGGCTTTCCAGGGATGAGCTGCTGCTCCAAAACCTTGCTGAGCTCTGGGTGCTTGGGATGAACCACAGCATTGCTGGGAGATGATTTAGCAAGGTGTTAACATGGAGAGCTGCTGATGCCTTGTGAAGATCTTCAGAGGCTTCCTGCAGGATCACTGGCTGGAAAAGGACCAGCCAGAGCCTGGTCTTGTCCTCATGATGTCCTCAGTCCTCCTGCTCTGGGCTGTGTCATGCATGGAGCCTGTAGGGAAGGTTGCTTGGAGGTGGGGATGGAGAGGACATGGTGGGGAGCTGGGATGCAGCCAGGAGCACGGACACAGTGAGAGCTGTGTGGACAGGCATGGAGGGAGAGATGTCCCAGCAGGTGTGCAACCACCCCAGGCCCTGGTGACAGCAAGGATGCTGCTTGGGGAAAACCCTGGCTCCAGAGGCAGGACACAGAGTCCCCTCCTTTCTTTTCCTCCTGCAATGATCCACTGTCAAACCATGGAGAAAAGGATAAATATATTTCCTAGAATCATGGGATGGCTTGGCTTGGAAGAGACCTTAAAGTTCCTCTCATTCCACAGGCAGGGACACCTTCCACTAGACCAGGTTGCTTCAAGCCTTGTCTAACCTGGCCTTGAACACTTGCAGGGATGGGGTGACATAACTCTCATTCATATATATATGTAAAATGACATCTAAACCTCACACATACATGTATTACAGCCAGACCCTCTGGATCCCTCACTTCACCCCAGTGACCCCTTCCCAGAATCCCAGAAGGTTGTGCAGAGCTCAGCTAAGTTGCCCTCGCCTGTCCCCAGCAGTGTCACAGTCCAACTGCCATCGCCTTGTCCCCCTCTGCAAAAACAACAGGCAAAGAAAGAGCACTTTTGTTCCTTCTCCTCTATTGACACAGCTGGGAGGGAGGGCTGGAGCCGGGGGAGGTTCCTCCTCCCAGGGCCAAGAGCCTCCACACAATCGCTTTGTAGCTCAGGCGGCGCCGGAGGAGGCAAAGCTCCTTTACCCACCTCCGTGGGCACAGCCAGAGCATCCCCTGCTCCATCCTAGGCCCCGAGGGAGGTGGCAACAATGGGCAAAGATGTCACCCAGCTGCTCCTGGTGGGTGCCCCTCGGGGCTGGCAGCCCTGGGAAGGATCATTCTGGGGTGAGGGAGATGCCCAACCCCAAAGCTGTGGCTGCTGCTGCAAACTGAGTCCAGCTGAGCCTTCCAGGGCTCCTCCTGCATCCATCTGCATCTAAGCCTTGGATGCTCCTGTAATCCTGGAGGATTTGCACCAGGAGTCACACTGTGCTGAGCTCCCCACTGGCTGTCACTTTCCCCTGTCCCACAGCTTTTTCCTGGCTCGCTGGACACGGCACAGACAGATCCAGTGGCCAAGCCACAGCCAAACACAGCCCCTCCGGGTTTCAAGCATGAAGGCACCAACGCCTCCTCTCCCTCCCAGTCCTGGATCACCTTCCACAAATATCCAGTGCCACTATTTTATTGCCATTTATTCTGTTTCCCAATCAGTGACATGGGGAAGAGAGTAATTAATAAATCCAAGAGAGGGGCTGTATTTCCCCATAAATAAATCATCCGGTGTTGTGTGTGTGTTCCCAGCCAGCATTTAAGAGCAGGAAGCATCCTGAGCATGACCTCCAAGCATCCCTCTCTCAGGATTTTGCTGCTGACTTGCACAAGGGCCAAATCCATCCACTCAACTATCCCATGATCCATGGGTTTGCTCCTCTTTGCCTCCAGCCTCCGAGCAAGAGACAAATGCAAAGCATTCCTTTATCTCCCTGCCTCTACTGAGCGACAGGCAAAGCAATAAAATGCCTTTTTTTATAGAGCTGTAAATTTAATTTCCTTTTAAACCATTTGCTTCCACTTAGAACTCAATGGAAATGCTGCACTGCTGGCAAAGCTGCAGCATCCCAGTCCTGCCATCAATGTATAGGAGCAGAACGCTGGAGCTTTTGGATGAGCTTAAAAGTTCATGGAAGGGAAGATGGGGGAAGAGAGGAAAATGCTTAGGGCATTAAGGGCCTATTTTCCATCTACCTTGTGAACTTTCCTCAAGGGAAGAGCTTGAGCTGCTTTACGGGGCACAGTTAAAGCCGTCTCTGTCTGCAGGACAAAAGTTCAGCCCGAGACATCACCATGAAGCTGAGGATGAGGGGCAAAATAATGATTTTCTGGCCTGAAAAAACACATGGAGCTTTAGATTTGGCCTTAAGAAGCAAGAAGCAGCAGTGTGGGCTCATGCACAGTTCAGTATCCTTATGCCTTTGGGAAACCAGAGGGAATTTTCCCAGTGAGTGAGGCAGCAGCGCTGGGATCACCCGGCCTTGGCACAGGAGATCGACCTCAGCAGGTGTTCAGGGTGATCCTCTGCATGTCCTTCCACAGGACATCAATTCACTGCTTGGCCCCCCCTCCTGGGAGCTCCTCTTTAGTGTGTCCCTTGATGGAGCCGATGGGAAGCTGAATGAACAGCTGCTGGTGGAGTGCCAGCCCCCGGTGAGGGATGCCCTGGGAGTCTGGGGCACCCACCACTCACTCAGCTGTGGGTCCACCATTCCAAGGACTGGGAACAGACCATGTGTCTCATCCAAACCTCCTCCAGTTTAAAGCGTTACATGAATCAACCTTGATTCATCCTCCTATGCTGGGAGGTGACTGACCCACAGTTCGTAGGTGCTACTAATTAATGACTTGTGAACTGAACTAAACCCCTCCACATCCCCATTACTCCAGTCCAGGATCCCAGCACTGGCTGCTTGGGGCTGGTCCCATCCCAGAGTCATTTGCTGCTGCTGCTGCTTCCAGATGGATCCATGGCAGCTCGGAAAGAAGAGGGTGCCTTTTTGGGGTGAAATTCAGGACAAGCAGCCACAGAGCCAAAGTAGAAAGGAGTTTTACAGTGACCCAGACAGGCACAACCCTGCAAACATCATCCCAATGTCAGGCAGCTCCTCTGGAATCAGGACATGACCCGTTTCCAGCGCCCCAGGTCAGAGCGGCAAGGCCAGATGTTCCAAACAGCAGCAGAACACCCAAATATTACCCAGGCCACAGTCTGGGCTCCTTGAGACATTAAATCACCCTGAGCAGGCTGTGAACTGTCATCTTGTGTCTTCTGCTCCCAGCCTGGCGTGTGAGGGATCCTTGGACATCCCTTGGATATGGAGCTGGGGTGATCTGTCCCCAGTGCCGAAGGTTTAAAACCCCCCTGAGGTTTAAAGCACAACGTGAAGCCACTTCAAAGAGCTGCAGCTTCCTACTTGATAACATCAGGAGTCTGGATCAAAGGCTGCATCCTAGGAAATCCAGCAAGGAAGGGAAAATAAAATCGTTTCCTCCACAGCATTCCTGGCTGCTGAAAATCAGCTGCTGGTTTGGGAAAATTAAACCATTGTGTAAAAATTATAAGTGATGCCCAAGTGTCCTTCTCTGATGGCTTTTGTAGGATTTGGAGGTGTTTCCTAACAGGGGGAAGGGGTGGAAACAGGCCCCTGGTGCTGTCTGAACCCTCTTTTGTACAACAGGGTACATCCAGCTCTGCCCTGTGCAGAGCTTTGCAGGCTTTTCCCAAAAAATGGACAGGAGTGAAGGTGAAGCAGGAGATGGAGCAGGAACAGAGGGGCCTGACTCCACATGGGATGTCTCTGGCGGGTCCTGGGGTTGGTTGGAATCATCTCTTGACCCCAGTGTCCCTCAGCAGCTGGAGGCAGACATTCCTCTTTCTAAGGCTGCTTCCCAACTTCTGTGCCAGCTACAATCCTCCTGATCTTAAGTGTTCCCAGCAGGCCAGGCCATGCTAGGTTTGCTGTCAGGGCTCTGCTATGCTGGTCTTGGGATCTGTATTTTGCTGGAAGCCACCCTGGAGAACAACCTCATCTCATCCTCCAGCTCCAATAATAAGGTGGCAGTGAGCAAATCTCACCTGGATGGGAGTTCCTTGCCTGGGAGACCACTCAAGGCTGGGATCTCTGGGCCAGGGGATGCCCAAAACCCACTGCCATGTGTAGCTGGAGAACAAACTGATACCTCAGAATGTCCCTGTCCCTGCTTGGCCAGTGCTAGCCTGTGGCTTATCCAAGGGCAGGGGACATGATGCTCCCTCCTCTGAGGCTCTGGCATTCCTAGCCTGGCATTTCCTGATGCATTTTCATAGAATCATGGAATGGTTTAGTTTGGAAGGAACCTTCAAACCCATCTCATTCCAAAACCCTGCCATGCAAGGGACACCTTCCACTATCTCAGGTTGCTCCAAGCCCTGTCCAGCCCGGCCTTGGACACTTCCAGCGATGGGGCAGCCACAGCTTCTCTGGGCAACCTGTGCCAGGGCCTGCCCACCCTCACAAGGCAGAATTCCTTCCCAATATCCCATCTAACCCTGCCTTCAGTCAGTGGGAAGCCATTCCCCCTTGTCCTGTCATTCCATTCCCTTGCCCTATGTCTCTCTCCAGCCCTTCTGGAACCCCTTTAGGCACTGGAAGGTCACATTCTGGGTTGCCTTTTCCAGATCCTTCTCCAATGCATGGTTTGCACCCAGCCCGGACTCAGGTGGGCTCCAGCCCCTTCCCACCCTGGTGCCCCTCCCTCCCATCCCGCCGGGCACGGCAGATCCTTCCTCTCTGCCGCCCCCGCAGTGATTTGTGCCTTTCAGGAACGGTTCTGCTCAGAGCCAGCCCAGCTGAATCGCTCTGGGCAGCAGGAGCAGACAGATCCCTCTATTCCACCCCTCATATGAAAACCAGATGCCACAGTCCCGTTACAAATCACAGCTGACAGGGGGATGAGAGCTTTACTTGGGAATCCAGAGAGGGCACGAAACCTTTCCAAGGGGGCTACTGTGCAGCCTCCCAAATTGTGCCACCCCTCCCTCTGCCCCACATCCCTTTTCACATTATTCATGCTTTCTATGGGCTTTTCTATAAATGATAACTGGATTATATAATCCCAGAATGGTTTGGGATGGAAGGGACCTGAAAGCTCATCTCATTCCACCCCTGCCATAGGCAGAGACACCTTCCACTATCCCAGGATGCTCCAAGTCCCATCCTACCTGGCCTTGGACACTCCCAGGGATGGGGCAGCCACAGCTTCTCTGGGCAACCTGTGCCAGGGCCTGCCCACCCTCCCAGGGAAGAACTTTTTCCCAATCTCCCATCTAACCCACCCTCTGGCAGTGGGAAGCCATTCCCCCTTTTCCTATCACTCCATGCCCTTGCAAAAGGAGGGTGAGGAGGTGGTGGCAGCATCCTGACTGTTCTGTGCTCTAATTACCTGTCAGCTGGGGAGGCAGAGCTGATGGAACAGCCCAGCTAATGTTCAGTGACAGCCACGATTTCCTAATCCATCGGAGAAATGAATGGGAGCCGTGTGGAATAAAAGCGGAGTTCAGGGCCGGCCCTCGCCGGGGCACTCGCGGTGACACAACACGTCGGGTTTTATAAATGACCTTTGCATGTAATTCCCTGGTGAGGCCTGGGAGGAAACGGGGGGAGGCTGCTGGGGAAGTGCCAGGAAAGCTCCAAAGCCAGGAGCTGCTGCTGCATGTGGAGGAGGCTGTGGAGGGGTGGTGTCCAGGCTGGGAGGAGCAGCAGGGACATGATCTGCAGATGGATCAGGGTGACATTGGGGTGTGCATCCCCCACATCCAGCATCCACTGGGATCAGCATTTCCCACATCCAATAGCCAGTGGGGTGGATACCTCAATGTGCAGCTCCCATCAGGATGTGCATCCTCCACATTCAGCATCCATTGGAATGAGCGTTTCCCACAACCAGCTCCCATCAGGATGTGCATCTCCAACATCCCAGCATTCCCATTGGGATGAGCATCCCCCAAATTCAGCTCCCATCAGGATGTGCATCTCCAACATCCCAGCACTCATTGGGATGAGCATCCCTCATAGCCAGCACCCATCAGGATAAGCATTTCCCACATCCAGCTCCCAACAGGATATGCATCTCCAACATCCAGCATCCACTGGGTTGAGCATCCCCCACATCCAGCATCCATAGGGATGAGCATCCCTCAAATTCAGCTCCCATCAGGATGAGCATCCCCCACATCCAGCTCCCATTGGGATGAGCATCCCCCAGATTCAGCTCCCATCAGGATGTGCATTTCCCATTTAACTCTGGAGCTGCAGAGAGCAAGTCTCAGCTTTGACCTGTCTCAGTTAAAACCTCGACTTCCTGCCCTGAGTAACACTCAGCCATTCCAGCCTCGAGGGTTTATCCAGCCCCACCTGGAAGCCATCCCACTGGGATGTTGGATATTCCCCACAAGCCACTGTCTCAGGGCTGCTTGTGCTCAGGGAAGCTCGTGGTGGCTTTTGATGCTGCAGAATTTCCTGGATTGCTCCAGGGCTGCCAGTGGTGACAGCCTGACAGCCAGGGGAGGGATGTTACACTGAAAACTCTGTCGGGATGCAGACTGGATCCATGCTGTGAGAGCCCTGTAACCATCCCAAGGACCTCAGCATGAACTCAGAGTTGTGAAACTTTCCCTGGCCGACATTCCCATCCGGGGAGCTCTGTCTGCCTGGCTTGTGCATGTCCCAGGGAGGATTTCTCTTTGCTGGAAAAGGAGATTTTCCAGAGCAACCTGCCCCTGCCTCCCGCCAGCCCTCGCTGCCGTCACAGCCCAGGAATCATTTCAGCCCTGGTAGGGAAAGGATTGCTGCAACCAGCTGGCAGCAGGGATCACTCGGACTGGGGAAGTGCTTTGGGATGAAAAGTATGTGATAAATTAAGATTACTACTCTTCCCACCGATCAGCCAGTCACTGGTTTCCAGCATGGCTCTGGCCAGAACAGCCTCACCGAGGGATTCTGGCCTCATCCCGGGAGCCTGCGGTTGAATGAAAGCAGAGATCTTACACCAGCGTCCAGAGGCTGCTCTGGGCTCTCGAAGTGACAGGGATTTCACCACAGCTTTCGTAATCTCTTCCAAAATTAATTATCCCTGCCTCTCAAAGCTCCTGCCTGCTCAGCCTGCAGCTCTGCGGCACAGCCGGCGATGCCGCAGTGGGAACGGTGGGAGAGACTCTGCCTCCAGGAACCTTCCCTCCAGGCAGGGCTATTGAATTAGAACTGGGTTTAAAGCTCTAGGCAGGATAATATCCTGCTCCCCTGGGAGCACCAGGACAAGCTCTGGGCTTCCTGCTTGGGCTCAGGTGCCACTCGGGCACTTTACCCTTAGAGATTTACCATAGGATACTGTCGGGATGCAGAGCACCTGCAGGGATCCCCAGCACCCCTCTGCACTGCTTCCAAAGCCCAAAAAATAATGCTGGAGAGGGAAAAGCGAGGAGCTGGAGGAAGGGGTCCCTCCAGGATTCTCTGGGAAACACCCACCTTGCTCACAATTCCTAGCTCACAATTCTTTGCTTGCAATTCCTTACTCACAGCTCCTTACTCACAATTCCTTGCTCACAATTGCCTTGCTTCAAATTCCTTGCCTGCAATTCCTTACACACAATTCCTTGCTGCTCCCCTCTGCTGCAGCACAACAAATGGCCATGAAATGCTACCCCATCCTGGAGAGAGAAGAAGCCACTGACACCTGCTCAGAAGGATTTTATAAGGAATAAACCACTGGTGGTACTGGGAATGCCTTTGGGAAGCACAGCACTTGCTGCTCTGCTATAGCTGGGGAGAAGAAAATTATGAAAAAAGGGTTTATTACCCCCAAATGCTGGAGCTACTCGGTGATTGGTGCCAGTGGAGAAGATGGACAAACCAGCCCAGATTTTCCACTTTAGGAGCAATGCTCCACCACTGAATTCAGCCTTTTTGGTAATTCCCCAAAGGATGCCAGTGGGATGGATGAAGCAGAGACCTGGCACACACACAGACCTCACTTCCCATCTCCCACCTCTTGATGAGGATCAGCACCAAGGACGGGCTCGGCGGCACAGCCATCGGGGACCTGCACCGGGAACATGTGGGAATCCTCCCGGTCACCGTCTCCTTCCCGCGCCTCTGAACGGCGGCCGAGGAAAACACCATTGTGTTGTGTCGGGAGCTGCCGGAGCCGGGGCCGGAGAGGTCGGGCAGCGGCGCAGTGTGTCACTCTGGCCGCCGGCTCACGGTGTCCCTCCGGCCACCAGCTCACTGTGTCCCTCCGGCCACCGGCTCAGCTTCGGGGCAGCCCCGGAGCGCTCCGAGCCTTCCTCGGGATGCGGAGGAGAGGACAAACATTACACGGCAGGGCTGGGCTGCACGGAGGGAAAGGCGGAGAGGGAAAATAATCCTCTGAATTCCCCACTGCCCCAGCAGCGAGTGATGGCCCCAAACGGGAGCAGGGCTGCTGTGAAGTGAGGGGGTCAGCGGGAGCGAGCGATGCCACGGTGCTGGGCTCACCTGCAGCCACTCCAGACCCTTCCAGCCCACCCCCTCCATCCAGCATCCCATCCACCTGGTGACTGGGATGCACAGGCAGAGTTTGAGGGTGATCCCACCTCAGTGTTCTCCTCCTTCTTCTCTCCTCTATTAATCCGTTTGCTGAAGGACAGTCATCCCACCCTGGGCAACTAACCCAGACCAAATTATCCCAGGCAATCTCCTGCAGGTTTTAAAGCTGTTTTAGAGACTTGATGATCCTTGAGGGTCCCTTCCAAACCAGGATAATCTACGATATTCCATGGCTGCATCCTCAACTTCCTCACGTCTCTCTCCTGCCACATGAGCCACCAGGTTTTTAGTGAAACCCTGGAAGTCTGAAGCAGCTCCACCTCTCCCTGCTTCCACTCTTGGATCCGTGTGGACTCTCTGCCTGGATTCCCACTCGGATGGGAGCAGCTTGTCCTTGCACTGATCCAGCCTCATCCAGGCAAACACCTCCCAGCTTTGCTCCTTTCCCCACGTCTCCCAGTGGCAGCCTCAGCCTTTCCCCATGGATGCTGGTACCCAATTCTCCCATTCCCCCATTCCCACACCCCGGCAGGGTGAGGTGTGGACAGCGATCCCGGTATTCCCGCACCACACCAGCCACCAGCAGGCTGTCAATGCACAACATCGCTCTCTCCGTCCCAGAACTTCCCAGAGCCTTGTTTTGGTTTCGGGAGAGATAAAATGTCAACATTTTCAGGCACGGAGGGACGGCCGGACAGCCTGACCTGTCAGCATCCAGAATGGAAAACACGCTCGTCAAGTGCTCGGGATGAGGTTCTAATTACTCCCCACATACCAGCCGGCACAAACACAGCAGAGGGATCCAAGAAAAGCACACTTCCTAGTCCGGGAGCTTTTCCTGGAGCTGCACGCCGCCTCCTTTGCCCTGGCAGCCAGGTTTCACCTCCAGCAGGCAGCAATCTGCCTCTGCTGGCTTTGGAGGGATCTGTGGAGGAGCCCAGCCCAGGAGGCATTTCTGCAGGGAGGAAAGGAGCAGCACGTCTGTGGTGATGGGAATGGGGATCCTGCAGGATACAATCCGGGGTGGGAGTGTCTGAACGGCGCTGGTGAGACCTTGGGGACATCCCAAAGCAGCAGAGGATGCTGCAGGATGCTGACACCTCATCCTTCCTGCCTTTGCTTCTGGGAGAGCTGAATGGGGAAAAGCTCTGATGCCTCGTTTCATAGAACCATGGAATCACTGAGGCTGGAAAAGCCCTCCGAGTTCAGAGTCCAACCCATGCCCGATGCCCACCTTGTCCCCCAGCCCAGAGCACTGAGTGCCACGGCCAGTCCTTCCCTGGACACCTCCATGGATGGGCACTCCAAACCTCCCTGGGCAACCCCTTCCAATGCCTGACACCACTTTCCATGAAGAAATTCCTCATTTCCAACTGAACCTCCCTTTGTGCAACTTGAGATTGTTTTCCCTTGTCCTGTCCCTGTTCCTGGAGCAGAGCCCGACCCTCCCCAGCTCCCCCCTCCTGGCAGGGATTGCAGAGATTGAGAAGGTCCCCCCTGAGCCTCCTTTTCTCCAGGCTGAGTCCCTCCAGCTCCCTCAGCTGCTCCTGCTGCTCCAGACCTTTCCCCAGCTCTGTTCCCTTCCCTGGACACTCTCCAGCCCCTCCATGTCTGTCTTGGAGTGGCCCAGAACTGGACACAGCCCTTGAGGTGCCTCAGCAGTGCCCAGCACAGAGGGACAATCACTTCCCGAGTTCTTGGCACAGGACAAACTTCCTCATCCACATCAACAGCTTCCAGGCTCCTCCACACCTGTCAAGCATCACAGGTGGACAGATGCTACCCCCAAAATCCCACCAAATTTGCTGGAAGCAAATCCTCACCTCCCAGTCCCATATTCCAGCTCCTCAGAGATGTGGTTTCTGCTTCCTCACAGTAAGAATCCCGCTTTTTAAATCCCTCACCTTGACTTTGGGCAACCTGCCCTCTCTGGGCTGGCTCCAGGCTCCTGGGAGGCAGCTCCTGCCTAAATCCCTGGTCCCTGGGGAGTGCTGAGGATGCTCCAAGCCAGGGCATCAGTGCTGCTGGGTGGATTTGTGTTTATCTCCCTTAATCACTGTGAGAACTGGGCTCTCTTTGCCTCCTTCCCACTCTGTGTATTATCATTTGATGCATCACTAATGGGTGAGGGAGGAAATAAACTCCGTCAAAGCCTAGAAAAACATTCAGGGAAGCAAAACTCCTTGTTTCAGAGTGGGAAAACAACCTAAAGCACAGCTGGCCCAGCCATCAGCTCTGAGGACACTTGACCACGAGCAGGACCAAGGCTGGGCCAGAAAAGGCCCAGCAGAGACTGAAATGGGCTGGGAGGACACCTGGATCTGAACCAGGGATGTCTCAGTTCCCCTCCAGCCTTTTCCCTGCCCCGGATATTCCCGTTATAACTCCCCAGCTGATAAACTGTTGCCTCATGAGTAGCATTTCAGGCTCAGGTGGGCACTTCCACGCCATTCCCAAACACCCTCCAAGCCTGGCAGCTTCAACCTTGTCATCTCCCAACTTGCCACATCCATGAAGAAAAGTCCAAGAGAGGGAAAACAGCTTCATGCCATGCAGGGATCCTCTCTGGGAGGGTCTTGGGGAGCAGCAGCAGCGCCAGCAGGCAGAGGCTCTGGCAGCCCCACGTGGGGGGATCTGCCCTCTGCAATCCATTTAGTGCTTGGCACAGCTCTGAGGGCTATTTTTAAAAGGTATGCAAGTGTCCCAGAAACCCAACTTTGAAGTGTGGTTCAAGGCTTTGTTGTTGTGCGGAGAAAGGGCTTTTTTTTTTTATGTTTTGTAATTAAATGCAAACACAAGTGGGTTGTTGGCCCAGGCCCAGGTGAGGCAGGTCAGCTCCTCTCTATCCACTGGGGCTGGATCTGTCCTGCTCCAGCCTCAGCCTGAGACACCCTCAGCCTCCTCCTCGCTCTCCAAGTTGTTGTGGTTTGCTGGCAATTAGAAAAATTTGTTTCTGGTCACTGATAGGCACAGGGAGAGCAGAGGGTTCCTGCCCATGCTCTGCAGGCACATGGAGATTGATGCCCTGGGTGAGCAGGGATGGAGGCTGTGCTGGTGGGGATACCTCCAGGTGACCCACAGGTGGGAGGAGAGGTTGGTCTGAACCCTCCCTGCATCCTCTCCATCCCTCCTCCCAGCCTGCCTCCTCCTCCTCCTCTTCCTCTGAAGAACTCAGGCTTTTCACTGCCACGTTTTCAGCCAAATTTCTGTATCTGCTGGGAGTTGGTGATGCCAAATCCAGGCCGATCCTGGAACTTCCAGGAGAGGTGATGCCAGCCAGTAGTGCCAAATGAATCCAGTGGCATTGCCCAAACCTCTCCAGGCTGGCAGGAGATGTCTGTAGGAACAGTTTGCATATGAAACCCTATCCAGGCTGGACAGATCTTGGAGCAACCTGCTTTAATGGGAGGTATCCGTGCCCATGGCACTGGTTTGGAAGGAGATGAGCTTTGAGGTCCCTTCCCACCATCCTTTGATCCCATCGTTCTATGAAACGCCAGGAGGAAGGCAGGATCCCCTCAAGGTCCTCCCAGGGAGGTATTTTGGAGGTGTTGCTGAGCAGGAAGGCCCGGGGGTTGTTGCAGCCCGGTTTTAACCCGGGCTGGGGCGGGAAGGTGCTAATTACACCTGACAGCTTGTCAGGAAGGGGCGTTAAATCATTCCTGCCACCCCATTTGTCCGGCAGCTCGGGGAGGGGAGGCGGGTGCCTTTAATTAAACAGTAGCAGATTCAACCCAAAAATAGATCAGGCTTTTTTTTGAAGGGGACATCGGTGGTCGCTGGCGGCTGCATTTCCCACATGCCTTCTGCATGGTTTGGATCTGCAGCTGGCTGGGGACACATCCATGCCCAGCTCCCTCCCGTGGGCTCACACACGGGACACCAGGACAGTCACACAGGGATGGAAAGGACCGTGAGAAGGGAAGCAGTCAGTGCCAGGCAGATCCCAGCCTGGAAGGCAGGTGGGCAGGCAGCAAGGGTTGGCACAACCCCGAGCTTGTGAGGAAGCCAAAACGCAGAGCAAACACCTGCCTGTGGCTGTGCCAGCGCCTGGCACTCGTGTGCCACATTCCTGGTGCCTGCCAGGTCAGCAACAGGTGACCATGGAGCATGTTTAGAACCAAGTATTAAGAAAACAGATTAAAACCCAAAAGAAAACACAGGGGACAGGTGTTTTCCCTGCTGGATTTCCTTCCCACGGAGCAGGACACTGGAGGAAGGGGGATGTGTGTCCCTGTGGAGTCCTGTGTCCCACTGGATGGTGCCAGTGACACTGAGAGTGTGGGAATGGTGAGAAAGGGTCACACCTCTCATTTGTCTGTCCCTGTGTCTCTGAGAGCCTCCCATGGGAAAGGACTTGGGGACAATCCCAATCAGGACCCTGCCCATGGGTATGCTGGCTCTGGTCATCACTAACTGCATCCCAAAGCTCCAGGTTGAATATTCCTCTTGGAACTTGAGTTGTGATAAATCTGGATGTATTTCTTGGGTATAAATGACATGTATTTTTCTGAGATACTTCAAATTCTGGGTTTCAGCCTCTTCCACCGGTGGCTTCATCCCCAGGCTCTTTGCTCCAAAGTTTATGAGACACTGTATCCCAGGAGCCTCAGGAGATGCTCCATAGGGAGACCCATGACCTGATGATGCTATTCTGGAAAGTTCATGCTGCCAGTCCACACAAGACTCAAACATCCCCTTCCAGCCATCCCTCCATCCCACACAGGCCAGTTTTCCCAGAGTTTTCCCTGTTTAACTCAACCTGAGGCTGGACATTCCATCTTCCAGCTCCTCTGGGGTAAGGAGAGGGGTGACACACGGATTCTTGGTGTCACAGGGGTGCTGCTGAACCCCTTGGCCAGGGACTCTGGCCAGCCAGCAGCTGGGGTTTGTAGGGAACCAGGCAGACCCCAAACAACCCCGTGGTGTCTCTGGGATGAGGTTTCCTCAGCACAGCACATCCATCCTCACTGTGTTTGTGATAACAGACAGCCCAGGGCCGGCTCAGACTTCCCGGGAAGCCACATCCACACGAGTGGGTGTTAAGTGATGAGGAACACCATCAGCCATCCCCATGAGTCATCCAGCTTCCCTTTCCCAGTCAGCTGCCCTTTGTCAGGAGGAGAGTCCCTTCCCATGCCCGAGCGGGAATTTACACTGGGCAATCCTTTCACTTGACCCCAAGTGGACGATGGAGAGATTGAGGCTGATCCTTCCTGGCAAGCCAAGACCACGTTCCCTGCAAGTTATTGCCTGGAATCCCAACTCTGGTATCACTTACACGTGTGTAAATGAGAGCAAACCCCACCAGAGCCAATGCTGTTGCTCCCTGTACATTCATGGATCTGCGCTGAGGAATTAAAAGCTGCCAAATGAATGCCCAGCAGTCAGGCACGGACACTGCCAGGTATTCCCAGCTACATTAAGGCCCCTTTATGCTCCTCTAGCCATGTAAAGAGGTCTCTAAGTGAGTGTAAATTAAATTTAAGTTACTTTTGCTTCCTTTTTAAGGCCCCTTTATGCTTCCAAGGAGGGGTAATGGACCCTGGGAGTGACTGGGAGGTGGGAATGTTTCCCTGCCAGGCACAGGCAGGTGAGAGCCCCTCCTGTGCTGCCATAAAGCAGCTTCATGGGGTGCTGGCTCTGGCTGTGCCAGCGCTGCTGTGCCAGGGACAGCAGGGCAGCAGGAACCACATCAAGGCATCCCACATCCAGGCACAGCCAAGGCCTCTTTTCCAAGAATGGGACAGACCGGCTTGTGAATATTAAACCCCCAGATTTCTCCCCATACAGGTGAAGGTGTTTCTCTGCATACCCTGAATTACCACACAGGTAACTGCTCTGCCAGGGAGTGTTTTCCTTGCACCGTCCCGGTTAAGGATGTCTCTCCCCAAAGCTGTTGGCTGGTGCACAGCCAGTTTTTGCATTTATCCCCAAGCAACTCCTGCTCATACCACGTTTGCTGAGGGAGGAGGGGGTGGTGGGGTCGGGATGGGACCGCACAGGGGTGATGTGTGTGACAGCACAAACAAACCCCATGCTCAGCTTCTCCTCCCAGGCATGAGGACCACGGATACACCCTGACCTTCTGCACCACCCCCAAAATCCCTCTCTGGCCACAGTCCCACGTGTCACCCGTTTATGACAAACAAGCCCAGCCATGCCAAGGTCCGTCTGCCTGCACAGCATCTCCATCAGCGCACCTTGCACAGGTGAACCCCCAGCCTGGCAACATCCCAGCTGCAGGAATCCCCTCTCCCAAGAGCTCAGGTGCCAAAAACCTCTTTCCTTATGGAGCCAGCGGTTGGTTTGGCTCTGCCAGCCCCACGTTCCCAAAGCCACTCGGCTCTGAAGGAGTTAAGGGAGCCGAGCGACTCGGATTCCTCCACCTAACCCTCCAAAGTCCCGCAGAACCAGACTTGGCACCTCGAGAAAGCTCCACAAATCCAGAGGCTAAAACACGCTGCTGCCTTCCGTTCGTCAGGAGAAGGCAAGTCCCAGCTAATTGAGGAACCAGAGCCTTCCCCAGCCCCTTTCCAGGAGGCTTATTTATTTAGGGGCTTTTCCCCCCCTTCCTCTTCTTTTTTCCTCTTTGTTTTTTCTTATGTTTTACTCTTCCCAGGGCAAACATTAGGAAAAGAAAGTGCAAATTAATTTGGTGGGGAATGGCTGCAATTTATGATGCTCCCCAGCTGGTGAGGGCTGTTAACCCTGTCACTACCTGGGGTGCTGCATCCTCCTGGCCCCCTGTGTCCCCCATGGTCCCATTTCTATGCTCCCCACGCAGAGATTTGGGAACAGCATCAGGAAGGCAAAGGGAAACGGTAGCAGATGCTTTTTTTAATTTCCTAAATCTCCCCTCCCCAAATATCTTCACACTCCCCCTCAAAATCTCCATTTTTACCCCAAACCTCATTTCCCCCCCCCAAAAATCTTATTTCCCCCCCATTTTTCCTTCTTCTGCTGTTGCTGAAGGTTCCCCGAGTGCACAGTAGGCTATTTTCTATTTTTTTTAACTCACTCTGACTCCTGCACACAATTCAAAGGAAATCTGGGAAACCAAATTCTCAGCTCTCCAAAGTAGCGAATGGAAAGTCACTTAAAGGGACAGTTTTGCCTTAAAGCGGCAGCAGCGCTTTCCTCCGGCGGCGGCAAGAAGGGGCTAAAGCCCCCTTAACAACCCAAGGAAAAAACCCACCCCAACAACAAGCAACACGACCAGGCTAAGCCCCCTGAGGCCACCGCAGGTGACACCTCGCTCGCCACCCCCGTCGTGTGTCCCCGGTCCCCCCCCAGCCCCGGAGCGCTCCCGGCGGGATGCGCATCCCGGGATTGCGGTGCTGGTGGGGAGCAAAGAGGGGGAAAATTCCAAATTCCAGCACCCGGCACATCCCCGCGTGTCCCTCCGCGACCCTCTGCCACGCACACGATATTCCCGGCGCGGGGGGGGTCGTAATTCCAGCCAGGCACCGGCTGGAAGGGTTAAGGGGGGGAAGGAAGAGAGGAAGGACCGACATCAGGACAGACATCAAAGGCAACTTCTCTGCTCAGCAGATGAGCAGATCCATCCTCACTTCATATTTTTTGCAGCTGAAGTCGAGGGGGGGGGAAGGGGGGTTGGATTAACTCCTTCTCTCCTCTCTCCGCCGGGACAGAGGCGACACTTGCCCGGGGGCGGTGGGACCATCGCGGCCGGTGACAGGAGCCAAGCGGAGCCCGGAGCGCCGGGGGGTACCGGGAGCAGCCCCAGCCCGGAGGGGCAGCCCTGGGGGCAGCTTTACCCTTGGGAAGGCGCAAAGGGAATGGCAATGATTTTTCTTTTAAAGTTCTGGGATGACACAAATATCCCAAATAGTTTAAGCAAAGCGGCATCATTTTTTAACTGTGACAAACCTCGTTGAGTCATTGAATGAGCAAGACGGGGGGGAAGGGGGGACAAAAGTTGTGTTTGCAGAGCAAAAGAGGCAGGAGCCTCCAGAGAGGGGATCAAACCCCGCGAAAGCACCGGAGTGAACCCCGAGCACTGACATGTGGCAAACAGCACATTCTCCTTCCCCCCATCCTTCCCCCCAAGAAAAATCGGATTTCTGTGACATCAGACAGCAAAGCCGCGATGCAAAGGGGGCTTTACTCACCTCGTCATAAGCCAGCCGGAGGGGAAGGCTGCATTCTCCTGGAGGAGGGCTGCAAAATGAAAAAGTTGGCAATTAGGAGCTGCCGTCTGGCCCCGTGCAGTTGCTCCGTACTGTGGGTATAAAAAGAGAAGAAAGTCTTCATCACTGACCACAGGCACGGAGCTGCTCACGCCCCTCCGCCGCACCAGCCAGTGGCGCACAGAAGTTGGTTACGGGAGAGGGAGAGCGGCGGAGAGCAGGATATCGGGATTTATCTGCTCCTCTGGCACCGGAGAGGGGGGAAAACCGGGATAGGAGCGGGGGGGTAAAGGGGGGAGGGAAAGNGATGGAAAGGGAAAAGGGGATAAATGGGAATAGAAGGGGGAAGAAGGGAAAGAAGAGGACAGAAGGGGAAAGGAAAGGGGAAAATGGGATAGAAAGGGGGAAAAAGGGATAGAAAGGGGGGAAAAGGGGAAAGGAGAAGAGGGCATAGAAAGGGAGGAAGGGAAAAATGGGGCAAAAGGGATAGAAGGGAAAGAATGGAAAGGGAAATAAAGATGATAGAACTGGGAGGAAGAAGGATACAAAGGGGGGAAGGGAAATGAAAGAAAGAGGATACAAAGGGAGAAAAAAGGGGTAGAAAGGAAGAGGGAAAGGTATAGAAGGAGGGGGAAAAAAGAGGGGGATAAAAAAGGGGATAGAAAGGGGAGTGGTGTAGATAGAAAGGGGAAAACCAGGGGATAGAGGAGGAAAAAGGGGATAGAAAAGGGAAAAAAGGCTTCATTCCAAATATGCCACTGGAGTAAAAGTGAATATTGTAGTTCAGTGGGGTGACAGACACCAGGATGTGCCAAGTCCCCACGGACAAAAACCCCACACACCTCTTTAATCAGCCCTTTGGCCAAAGCCTTAATTAAAAAAGCTGCTACAAAATATCAGATAATGGATTGCATTTTCAGGCCTCTCTGGAAAAGCAGCTCATATGGCAATGTTTCTAAAGTGCTGCCAGAGCAGGGAAAGCTGCCAGGTTTAGGTTACAATATCAAAGGCACACATCCTGCACACCAGCAACCCGCTCCCGGTTCCACCGGAGTCAATCCAGAGCCACCTCACGGCCTTGGAAGCAGCTGCGGCTCCTTTGGAGCGAGGCAGGAGCAGCCCTGGCAAAGCTCTGGCCAGGAGGACTTGGCCTGGTTTCCCCTCCAGCTCTGCTCAGGTCATGTCTGGTGGTAAAAATGAACTAACTATAAAATAATGTCATATCTGACTCTCAGGTCAACGTGACTTCCCCCAGCAGGGACTGACTGACAAGTCCCATGTCACGACAGTGATTCCCTGAGCACGGAGAGCGAGTTGACATCCAATCTCAGCAATCCTGGAATTGCAATACACCCCCTGGCCTGGATGCCATCCAAGCAGCTCCAAACTGAGCAGCCCCTGGAAGAGCAGATGCCTCTTTACAGCCACGGCTGCAAAACCCCTTGGAAAAGGCAGTTTTGGACGGCGATAACGGATGCACCAACTTTTGACATTGTTTGGTCTAGGATTGCTCGTGTTTAACAATTCTGAATTGCTCAGATTTAATTATTTGGAGTTACTCGTATTCAACAGCTTTTGCTTTCTCTTTCTTTTGTGGGTTTTTTTCAGCCCCAGAAGGGAGCAAACATTTCTTGGCATCACTGGGACATGGACAACCTCCCATCCATGGCTGTGCTCTCACGACATCCAATACCCCACAGAAATATGGTGTGTGTGTAAATAGATATATTAAAAATGTGATATATATAATATATGATGTGTGTATATATATATTAAAATATGATATATAAAATATATGATGTGTGTATATATATTAAAATATATATAACATATGATGTGTGTGTATATTAAAATATGGTGTATATATATTCAAATATGGTGCCTATAATGTATGCTGTATATATGTGTATATGTGGTATATAATACATGGTGTGTGCGTATCTACATCTATATTTATATTTATATCTATATAAAATAAGA
>VWZD01002252.1:262350-279015 GCA_013396695.1 Sakesphorus luctuosus | reverse complement strand
GGGGGGGGGCAAGAATAGAAAGGGAGAAAATGGGATAGAAAGAGGGAAAAGGATAGAAAGGAGGAAGAGGATAGGAAAGGGGGAAAGGAATAGAAAGGGCAGAAAGGATAGAAAGGATGAAAAGAAGAAAGAGAGAGAAAGGCAGTAANAGTCCCCACGGACAAAAACCCCACACACCTCTTTAATCAGCCCTTTGGCCAAAGCCTTAATTAAAAAAGCTGCTACAAAATATCAGATAATGGATTGCATTTTCAGGCCTCTCTGGAAAAGCAGCTCATATGGCAATGTTTCTAAAGTGCTGCCAGAGCAGGGAAAGCTGCCAGGTTTAGGTTACAATATCAAAGGCACACATCCTGCACACCAGCAACCCGCTCCCGGTTCCACCGGAGTCAATCCAGAGCCACCTCACGGCCTTGGAAGCAGCTGCGGCTCCTTTGGAGCGGGGCAGGAGCAGCCCTGGCAAAGCTCTGGCCAGGAGGACTTGGCCTGGTTTCCCCTCCAGCTCTGCTCAGGTCATGTCTGGTGGTAAAAATGAACTAACTATAAAATAATGTCATATCTGACTCTCAGGTCAACGTGACTTCCCCCAGCAGGGACTGACTGACAAGTCCCATGTCACGACAGTGATTCCCTGAGCACGGAGAGCGAGTTGACATCCAATCTCAGCAATCCTGGAATTGCAATACACCCCCTGGCCTGGATGCCATCCAAGCAGCTCCAAACTGAGCAGCCCCTGGAAGAGCAGATGCCTCTTTACAGCCACGGCTGCAAAACCCCTTGGAAAAGGCAGTTTTGGACGGCGATAACGGATGCACCAACTTTTGACATTGTTTGGTCTAGGATTGCTCGTGTTTAACAATTCTGAATTGCTCAGATTTAATTATTTGGAGTTACTCGTATTCAACAGCTTTTGCTTTCTCTTTCTTTTGTGGGTTTTTTTCAGCCCCAGAAGGGAGCAAACATTTCTTGGCATCACTGGGACATGGACAACCTCCCATCCATGGCTGTGCTCTCACGACATCCAATACCCCACAGAAATATGGTGTGTGTGTAAATAGATATATTAAAAATGTGATATATATAATATATGATGTGTGTATATATATATTAAAATATGATATATAAAATATATGATGTGTGTATATATATTAAAATATATATAACATATGATGTGTGTGTATATTAAAATATGGTGTATATATATTCAAATATGGTGCCTATAATGTATGCTGTATATATGTGTATATGTGGTATATAATACATGGTGTGTGCGTATCTACATCTATATTTATATTTATATCTATATAAAATAAGACCCACTGTAGGGATCAAAAGCTCTCCCAAGGCCTGTGCAATTTCAGCAAAGGCCAATTCTGATGAAAACCAGAACGAAAGGGCTGGAAATGCTGGTTTTGTGCCCAGTTTGCCTCCAGTCCATCCCAGCAACCCCGAGCCCAGCTCTCCATGGGGGAGCTGCTCCAGGATGATACTGGTTCCATCCCAGTTTCCCCATCACCCTCCCAGTGCTGCCAAGGCTTTGGCACTGGTTGAGCTTTTGCTTTTCCAAGGTGTGGCTCTTTGCCTTATTTTTTCCTTGAGGAAAACACCCCAAACCACCCTCTGAACAGCAAGTCTCTTCCTTCCATCCATCCATCCCATTCCAGGGAGAAGGGGACCCGTGCACCAGCCTTTGGCATCCCTTGGAAAAATATCCCTGGGAACAGAGCAGGGACACGCAGGAGGAGGGATGAAAGAGGGGGGAAAATGCTCATTTTAGGTAAGTCCAGAGGAACTGTGTGATGCCAGAGGAGCTGCCACGGGCTGAGCCTGGTCTAACAGCCCCTTGGTGTGATGCCAGGGGAGCTGCCATGGGCTGAGCCTGGTCTAACAGCCCCTTGGTGTGATGCCAGGGGAGCTGCCATGGGCTGAGCCTGGTCTAACAGCCCCTTAGTGTGATGCCAGGGGAGCTGCCATGGGCTGAGCCCCATCTAACAGCCCCTTGGTGTGATGCCAGAGGAGCTGCCATGGGCTGAGCCTGGTCTAACAGCCCCTTGGTGTGATGCCAGGGGAGCTGCCATGGGCTGAGCCTGGTCTAACAGCCCCTTGGTGTGATGCCAGGGGAGCTGCCATGGGCTGAGCCTGGTCTAACAGCCCCTTAGTGTGATGCCAGGGGAGCTGCCATGGGCTGAGCCCCATCTAACAGCCCCTTGGTGTGATGCCAGAGGAGCTGCCATGGGCTGAGCCTGGTCTAACAGCCCCTTGGTGTGATGCCAGGGGAGCTGCCATGGGCTGAGCCTGGTCTAACAGCCCCTTGGTGTGATGCCAGGGGAGCTGCCATGGGCTGAGCCTGGTCTAACAGCCCCTTAGTGTGATGCCAGGGGAGCTGCCATGGGCTGAGCCCCATCTAACAGCCCCTTGGTGTGATGCCAGAGGAGCTGCCATGGGCTGAGCCTGGTCTAACAGCCCCTTGTCTGATGCCAGGGGAGCTGCCACGGGCTGAGCCTGGTCTAACAGCCCCTTGGCCACAGTTCCCAGGCAGGGCCCTTTTTAGAAGCCTCATTCTGAGGGCAAAACAATGAAATTTAAAATACACACTGTGTTCATGGATTTGTTTTGATCCCACTGACATGAAACCACTTATGCAATTGTCCCAGAGCAAACATCTCATTATGCACAAGAAAAGAAACCCCCTGGTTTGGTGCCCCTTCCCCAGTTCTGCTCCTTTTGCCTCAGCCAAGACGTTTCTCGTGGAACATAAATCAAAGCCAGGTGCATCTTTCTGCAAGAATCACCTCACCAATAAATGTTGCTTAAATAAAACCCCCCCAGACCATCATTTGGAGGCCTCAGAATTTGCTTTTCATCCAGGAACAGTGGAAGTGCTGGTGACCCCATCAGCTTTTGATGCATTAAACATCAGAATCCAAGTGCCCTGTTTCTCCTCAACTGGAATTTCTTCCAAGATAATCTGTCTGACATGCAAATTTCCCAGAAATCAGGTGGGCTCAAAACCATTTTGATCTTATACACCAAAAAAATGATGATTTCCAAGTACAGCTGATGTGTTACTTCAAACTGTACCAGATTATAAATATATATCATTTTACATTATTAACATATTGTAGTGGTGGTCCATATAGAAGATTTGCCTCCTGATTTGATCCCCTTTAGCCAAAGGCTTTCAGCATCTTCCTGTGGCAGGACAGGGAACTTGCAGGACCATGGATTTGGAATTTGCAGCCATGCCCTGCTGCAATGACCCCGCTCAGAATCCAGTTTTGTTGCTCCTCTGCTCCATCAGGACATTCCCTACGACCTGTGTGAGATGTTTCCAAGGAAGGTGCTGAGGACCAACCTCAGAGCCAGGCCTGGAGCTGATTTATACAATCCCAGAATGGTTTGAGTTGGAAGGGACCTTAAAACCCCTCTTGTTCCAACCCCCTGCCATGGGCACCTTCCACTAGACCAGGTGGCTCCAACTCCATCTGTTCCTGGCCAAGAATTTTGCAGGCTGCACCACTCATCTTTCCCATCTTCTTGTTCTTTCTTTCAGGCTCCTCAAAACCACAATCCAAGTGACTCCAGGCTGGAAATCAGAGCCCAAGGCACAGGAGGTTGTCCCTATGCCAGGAATGCCAGCACGCAACCACCTGCAGACCTGGCTGTGGGGCATGGTGGCTCCAGGCTGGGCATTCCAGCCAGGCTGGAGGAAAGTTTGGGATCTGCTCAAGGTCCAGGGGAGGTGGAGGAGCCAGGGATGGTTTGGATTTCAAATCCCACGGGGTCTGCAAGGCAGATTTCAAACCCACAGCAGTTGTTAAAGGAGTATTTGTGGGGACAAAACAACTACAGGACAGACAGAGCCAACCCCATTCCCACCACAGCTGGGTTTGCAGGGGACGAGCCAGGCCATGGGGGGCACAGGGGGTCACCACCACAGGCAAAGAGGTGGCACCTCCCAGTCCCCTTTCCTACCTGGATGCTCATCTCCTGGAGTCCCCACCCAAGTGCTCAAAGTGTCCCTTTCCATGGGGAGGGGACAATAACTGGGATTAGAGGGAGGGAAAGAGTCCCAGCACTGTGAGACATGGGGATGATACACCCACAGAGCCTGGCAGGTCTCAAAGGGCTTCCATCACACACCATGGATCACCCAGGACTCTGAGCTGCTTGGGACCCCTCCCAGAATGGCAACTAAATCAGGAAAACTGCAAGTCACCACTCACAGGATGATCACAAAGGGCCAAACCCCAAACCAGGTCCAACATCACTGTGGGCAACAAACGGTCAATGCAAAGCAAACCCTCTGCTATAAATTTGTGTTGAAAATCCTGTCCCTTTCCCACTGAAAAACTCATGGAAAGTTAATTTGCTTCACCAGCTGATGCACAAAAGCAGCAGCTGGTGAGGGAGCTGGGGCAGGGCCGTGGGCTGATCTCATCTGCAGGGGGGCACAGAGGGCAGCGAATGCCACGGCTGTTCTGGGGTGCCTTGTGCTTCCTTCCCAAAGCAAATTCCCTCCTCAGACCCCTCTGTGACCCTCTGCATCCCACTACAGATTTCCTAGAAATTAATTTTCTGGCTCTGCTTTAATCTTGCTCTGGTCCAGGCTTGCTGAACAGCAAAAGAAAAGCTGAGATCAACAAAAGCACTTTCTACCCCATGGGACCTTCTCCCACCTATTTCACTTCTCCAACTGGGATCTCCTCTGCATCTCCCTTTTATCAGAGAATCACAGTTTGGGTTGGAAGGGACCTCAAAGCTCATCCCATCCCACCCCCTGCCATGGGCAGGGACACCTCCCACTACACCAGGTTGCTCCAAGCCCCATCCAACCTGGCCTTCAACCAGCTGCTGTAACATTCCCACTCATCCCATGTTCCCATGGGCATGGAGGAAGGACAACCAGCCATGGCTTTGGCTGTGGTACTTGGGACACACCGCGCTGCAGTCACCACCCTCAGAGCACTGCCATGGCTTGGACACAGCCAAACAAGCCCCAGAAGATCCCAAAGCATCTTCCAAGTGCCTTCCCTGCCAGCACTGCAGACTCGTGGCTGTGGAGGATGGGAAGGGGATCTGCTCAGGGAAACTGAGGCATGGGGTGGTTGGGCAGCACTTCGAGATGCTTTTCCAACGGCACTTTGGAAAAGGAACCCCAAATCCCAAAGATTTTGGCTTTCTGGCTGTGCAACAGGCAGGAGCAGGAATCTGCACAAGCCTTATGCTAATAGTGTTGGAGCATCCCTTCCCAGCCCTTCCCAGCCCTTCCCAGCCTTCATCTGGGAATCCTGCTAATGAAAGGAAAACAGAGAGGAGCTGCAGAGCAGAGGCCCAGGGTGTGGTAACTCTAGAAGGCAGCAGAGGAGGCATGAATGAAACCTTTCACTGTGGTCCAGAGCAGCTCGTGGCACAGAGGCTTGAGGAATTCACGAGCTCTGCTCACCAAAGCGAGCAGGGAACACGTTCCGTGGGATGTGGGGACACAACTTGCCCTTAACGGGGATGGCGGAGGAGCTGCCTGAGGGGGGACACCCCATGGAGGGAAAATAATCCCTGTCCCAGCAGCTGGAGCCGAGTTCCCAACACTGAAAGCTGTCCTTATTTTTTCCTGTAATTCTGTCTCTAAGGGATCACCAACATTTACATTTTCCTCTGAGCTGGGGAGTTTATTCACAGCTCTGCTCGGCAAAAGGCTGTGCTAATAAATAGATGTATTGATGCTCACACTTCTATACATTATGCTACATCCACGCTCAGACAACTGGCCTATTTTGCCCTGCTCCATATTGTGAAGGAATTATTCTCCTCTCCCACCCAGCCACACGCCCCACACACCCCCAGCCGAGCCATGAATGGCCTCAGTGTCCTCAGTCTGCTCCCAAAAATGCAATTTCCCCACTTGCAGAGGTGAAAAAACCAGCCCAAAGAGAAAAAGGACGGGGTATAATGATTCCTTCACACTCTCAACCCGGGATTATTTCACCTCCCCACCCTCCTTCAGCTCCTTTTCCCACTTGAAAAATAAATATATAAGGGAAAAAAGCAGAGGAAATGATTCCTAAATGCTTCTGCACAAAACCCCCGTGGCCTCACTCCCTGTTGTCTTCCTCCTGCAGCCAGAACAAACTCTTTTCTCCTGCCCCTCATCAGGGGAGATTACTACGGGGAAATGTTTTCCCTCCCACACTCTCAGCTGGCTTGGAATTATTTATATGAGACTTATGTGGAAGCTTCTCCCCATTCCCAGAAGTTCTGGGCACCTCCAGGCCACGGGCAGAGCCTGGATGAGCCCGGGAAGAGCCCAAACCTGCTCTCATGCATGAAACAAGTTGGGCAGGTCTCAGTTTTCTCCTCTGTGACCTGTGCCTGTGTGACACTGGTTGATTTGGGGTGCGGGGCCACCCCCAGCTCACCCCCTCACTGCACCCATTCCTCCAGGAATACAGGAGTTATCCCAGTCCACTCAACCAACATCTTTTCCTGATCTTTTTCCCTCCTGTCCTGCACATCCCTGCCTGGGCACAGGGAATCACACCACGCTGCACCACACCAACAAAGAGCTTTCCTTGCCCCAAATCCCTCTCCAAGGTGGGGAAAAGCATTCCTGGCAAGCATCAGTGTCAGGATCCCTCCCAGCATCCCAGGATTGCTCTGGAGGCAAATAGTACCCGCTCTGTGCCTCCCGCCACGGACACATAGGTGGCATTATATTTAGCTGGCCCCAAATCTTGGGCATAATATTTTTTTTAGCACTGGACTAAATATTTTTAACATATGCAAACATGCATGACTGAGGCAGCTACAGAGCCTGGATGCTGGGATGCTGACGGCCTTCCAGGATGGAACAATGTCACCTTTCTACTCCCCGGCGCTGCCTGTCCCCGAGATGATGACGGTGCAGCTCGAGAGGGATGGGGAGAAGGGGGCAAAGAAAACGTGGCAGCTTTTCAGGGGGAGCTTTGCAGGGAGAAGGGGTCTGGGTTGCTGCAGGGATGCCCAGAGCAGCAGGCTGTCTTTGGAGCACACACATACCTGAGCGTGTGCCCGGCTCCCCGGGAGGAAACGCTCCCGGCTCGGAGCAAACACAGAGGTGTCGGGTCAAATAAGTGGAGCAGAAAGTTCTGCCGTGGGTAAGTAGGTCACTGTCAGCCCTGGATGCAGCAGCACAGCCAGGGATGTGCCAGCCAGGCTGGGTGTGCTCCCAGCATTCCTGCTTTGTGGATGGGGAAACTGAGGCATGAGGATCCCAGGAGGCTGCAGGAGGGAGCAGGGAAGCGGTGCTGGGATCTGAGCCAGCACAGGTGCTCTGGATTCATGGGCCAGCTCTGGAGAAATGCATTGGGGTGAATGGCCTGTGGTTGTGCTGCAGCTTTGTGGCATCTGTGGCCATCCAGGAATGTCCCTTCACTGGCAAGGCTTTGGGAGGCTTTGTGGAGGCCACAACGTGTTTGTTCCACGGAGGAGAGGGGCTGTAGGATGGGGATTCATCCCATGGAAGCTCCTTGCCCTATGGGGCACTTCCCATTCCTTGAATTTCTGGCTCTTTCTCTCAAAGCATCTCAGCCATTTCTCCCTATTAATCCTCTGCAGTTCCCAGGTACAAGGTCCTTCCAGGGGGCCAGATGTGAACAGGCCACTGGGCTGCAAACATTTGCACAGAAAAAAGTGCTTGACTGTTGAAAGATGGACCCAGAACATCTCTGCTGGCCAACAGCAGCCACCAAATGCCTCCCTGAACCTGGATGGGGCTGATGTGACCCTGCCTGGGTGCAGGGTTGGGATGGCAGATTAAACAAGACCATATTCCTGCTGCTCCTTCTGAGTGTCTGGGTGTTTGAAGCAGCTCCCAGTGATCCAAGGCACTAACCCAGGACAGTCCCAGCACCAGAACAACAGTTTCACAGCCCAGATGGGTGATGTCCCCCAAGAGCAAAGGGGGAACCCCAAGGTTAGACCTGCGCCAGGCTGGGAGCAGATGCCCTTGAAGCAGGAGATCTGGTGCTCCCAAATCCCCACCAGCTTCAGCACGGGCTGGGCTGTGGCTGCTGCATGGCATGGGCTCTCCACAGCCAGAGCTGCTCTGCCAACCTGAGCGTTTGGCTGCTGGGCTGTGCCAGGGACATGTGGACTGGGCTCAGGCTGTGGAGCAACGTCTGCTTTAAAGCTTCCCTCTAACTCTAAGAAAAACAACCAAAGCTCGCCTTGCTCTGCTCCTGCTGAGCCAAAACACTCCAACCTGTGCCCAGGGGCGAGAAACGGATCGAAACCTGGCAGAGGATGGGAAGAAAGTGTTGTTCTGAGGAATTGGTGGCTCTGGCTGAGCTGGAGGGGACCCCCGATGGGTGACACGGGGGTAGTGGGGGTCCCACAGCTCTATCCTACATTTCCCAAGGCCAAGCCATGGACAGGCTCCTGTTTGGTTTGGAAAAATGTGAGATGCCTGCTGGAAACATGATGTTCCAATGCAATCCAGAAAGCAAATGCCAGCACCATGCCAGGGGAGTGGCCGCTGTGTTCCCCATTCCTGGCTCCCAGTCTGCCATTCCCTTCCCTCCATAAACCCACCACTCATCCAAGGCTCCAGCACTGATTTGACCTTGCAGATGTGAAACTCCAGGGCTCAATTTTCTGGCTATTTAGATGCAGAAAGATTGGGAGTGTGCCAGAACAGGCATCGTGGAGGCAGCTGCACATTGCTAAACCCTTCCCTGTGCCTTGGGGGTTGGATGGATGCTGTGAAGCACCCAGCTGGGATGGAGCTCAGCCAGAGCCAGGCTCCACACTCCTGTCCCCAGGTCACCATTATCACCCTCGTGCCCATCACGGCTGCCTGGCTGTGGGATGCTGTGCCAAGGGTGGCTGCTGGCATGGGCAGCAGAAGGATCCATGTGTCCCGTGGGTTCAGTGGCAGAGCTGTCCCTGCTGCAGAACTGCCATCTGTGCACCGGGGTTCCTGAGTGGGATCTCTCCTTCAGAGTGTCCTTGGAAAAGAAGGGCTGGGAATGATCAAGGAACCTTCCAGAGGGCACAGCCTCAGGGTGTCCCGGTGCCTGTACCCAGCTCTGGCCACCATGGAGGGTCACCTGCCCACAGGTGCCACCACTCCTTCTCCCGGTTCTTCCTGCTCTCATGGGCTGTGCTGGGTTCTGCAACGCGACTGAGTCCTTATCCTTTTCCATTTGCAATCAACCAAGTGGGTCTTGGATTTTTTCCAGCTTCATCACATCAAAATTGAACTCCTGGGTGTCACCTGCACAGGCAGGAGAAGCACTGAGCCCATTCCTGCCTCCACTAGTCCAGCCAGAGCTCAATCCCTTTTCTGTCCTTTTCTGCATTTTGAATTAACAAGAACCTGTCCTTGACCCAGCACCCCTGAGGATCATCCCAGAGCTTCTGACGATGGATGGACCTGTGCCTGCTGGAGCCCTGGCATGGCTGCTCCAGCACTGCACCCAGTCCTCCAGCATCCTCCAGTGTCACCACAGCCATAAGCTTTCCCCAGTTTCTCTTCCTGCCCCTGCTCCCCTTTCCATCCTGGCTCCTTCACACCAAGAAGTCCAGACACTCTTTAAAGTTTTATTGTAGACGCAGCGGCTCAGCCTGAATTTTGCTCGAGTGTGTGAATAAAAAGAAGCTTTTCAGAGAGTTTCAAGCTGCAGGAGTGTTAAAAAAATACCAAGAAGAGGAGGAGGAGGAGGCTGCTGCCCTGGTCTGCAGCCACCGCTCCAAGCTCTGATCCACACAGAGGCTGCAGCCTCACCCTGAGGTGCTCCAGCAGCTCCCCTGTGTGTTGGATGGAAAGGTGAAAGGACACCTCACAATTGCTGCTGAACTCTGGAGAAGTGTTTTTCCTCCAAATTATGGAGAGGAAATTCAATATTTTGTTAGGACTTGGCTTTGCATAATAACGACCGTCGTGGGGAGAACAATTCGCTATTCACACTCAACACAAACAGACACCTTCCAATAACCTCACACCTCCAGCCCCGGCCCAGCCCCGGGGCAGGCACCAGCCTGTCCCCTGTTGTCACCTGCAGTGCCAGCACATGTTCACGAGGCCACCCATCTTCTGTGGCAGAGACAAAGGTGACCAGGTTTTGAATGGATGAGAGGAAACAGCCTCAAGATGCACCAGGGGAGGTTCAGGTTGGACATCAGGAAGAATTTCTTCCTAGAAAGGGTGTCCCTCATCTCATTTCTTCTTCCTTCCCCCAATCCTGGTTCTTCTCATCTCCATCCTTTGCCCTTTATTCCCTTTCTGAGCAGCTGGTGAGCAGCCCAGAGCCCCAGGGCCAGTTTCCCAGCTCTAAAAGCCCACGTCTTGCTGCTTGTCCTGACCAAACAGTAGCAGATCTGTGCTATAAATCCCCATTAATGGAACGATCTCCGTTGGCTCGTTCCCATTAGCACTTTCCAAAGGAGGAGAGGTCCATGTGTGTGTGCACAGGAGTGTGGGACCAGGCACACACCTCCCTGCTGGGGCAGCAGCCAGGCCTTTCCCTTCAAGGGCTGCCCATTAAATGTCCAGATCCATAAGCAGAACCTAAATATTTCAAATCCCGACAAATTTAAACACACAAATGTCTCGTTGAGTCATTTCCTCGAAGGCTTCTTTCAAACAAAAGCCTGACACTTAATCCATGTGCACGTTGTCCATGGAAAGGGGGAAACACAGGGAATTTATCCCAAGTATATGAATATCCTGCATGTCTTGTGTCGGCATGAAACAGCTTTTAGAACTGAGGGGAGGGAGGATTCATCCTGGTTTGGGGCTGTCCCATGGGGTGCATCCTGGTGGGCTGTATCCTCATGGAGGGCTCCCTGAGGGGGTTGCATCCTGATGGAATAAATCCCCTTGGTGTTGCATCCTGATGGGATTCATCCTGGTTTGGGGCTGTCCCATGGGGTGCATCCTGGTGGGCTGTGTCCTGATGGGTGTACCCTGACGGAGGGCTGCCCGATGCCGTGTATCCTGATGGGATATATCCCGACGGAGTTCCATTTGGATGGGATGCATCCTGCTGGGGTGCATCCTGGTGGGATTTATCCCGCTGTATGTTCGCATGTGGCAAACAGGTGGCGATGTTGTACTCCAGGACTTCAGCTTCCAGCCCCTAAATCCCGGCTGCTGGCCCAGATCCGCTCTGGAGCCTCCCTGGAGTCTCCCCGGCCCATGTCCCTCAGCCAGAAACCCTCTGATAACCAAGGAGAGCAGTACCACGGTGATGCCAAACCTTCTCCTTCACTCTAAGGAAGACAAACACAAGCCAAAGCCCCTCTTTTCAGTTCCTTTTTATCAAGACAAGGGATAAACCCTCCATCCTTTGCAAGAGCATTTTTCCCTTGAGCGAAGAGGAAAGTTCCTTTGGGGAAGGTGCATCATCCCCTGGGTTCAGACACAGGAGCAGCAGTGGAGATTCAAAGACATGGGACATCACAAGGGTCTCAAGCAGAGGGAAAAACTCCCACAGGGAAGAAGAGATCCATCCTGTAGGGTGATCCCATCCACAGCCCATACCTGCACGTGCCAGGCTGGAGTTCTGTGGGCACCAAGGCACTGGAGCAGCAGGGAATAGAACCAGACTGGGGAGCCCTCCCTTGTCCCTGTGTCACCAGAGAAATCGCTGATCTCTGAGGGAACCAGGGGCCTGTGCTGTGCTGCTGAGTGCTCTGCTCACAGGGATTGTGGCCTGTGTGTCCCCAGGGATGCAGCACAGGGACCAGGGCCATGGAAGCGGAGGTGGCAGCACTGGAGAAAGATGCCTGTGGCCACCTGTGCCCCCTGGAGCACCCGGAGCGATGCCACCCAACACCTCCACAAAAGCAGAAGCTGCCAAGGGCTTTGTGTGGCCACATCCTGATTTTCCAGAGAAGCAAATTTGAAGTTGCTGGTTCTCTGCACCAAGCCCCTGTGCTAGTGCTTGTCTTACACTCCCCATCCTTCCAAGGGAAAGGTGGAAGCTGGGAGAAGCTCCTCCAAGCCTTGTCCTCGCTGTGCCACCAGGCAGGAGATGCCCATGCTCCAGGATGTGTTGAGCATGGACACATCCCTGGAGAGTGGTGCCATTCCTTAGGAAAGCTCTCGGGATTCCATCCAGGCTCATAGGTCACCAGCAATGTCACAGGGCAAGGGCACAAGGGCTGCAGGATGGCACCAGGATGAAGGTCTCCATCCTCTTAACAAGTGCCACCTGTCCAGAAAGAGGTGAGAATGCTCTGGAGGCCACAAACTCAAGGGGATCCTCAGGATGTCTCGGGATGACGGAGGCTGGAAAGGTGATGGAGCATCCACAGGCACAGTGAGGAGTGGCAGGATGAAAAACGCTGGTAATTCAGAGGTGGTGAAAGCAATTCCCAGGGCGAGGGGAGCAGGGCTCTGTGCTGCAGGATGTGTTCAAAGGCAGGTTGGGAAAGGCAGCTGCATTTCTCTTCCCAGAGGGATTTCCCGACTCTTTGCCTGGTCTCCAGGCCTCTCCTGCAGGGATCTGTGTTTTGTTGGCTCAGCCACTCTGTGCAGCCCCAAAGATCCATCTCATAGAGGGCACAGGAGTCATGTGAGGTCACAACCATCAACTGCAGAGCTCAGGAGACAGGTGACCTCCTCCAACCCCAAATCCCACCCTCCCCTCTCCACAGCCACCAGCATGTCTGGAAGGTCAGAGCCTGTAACACAGCCCTGGCACAGCAAACCAGCCCTGGCACACACATTTTCCTAGCAGCATGTCCCCAAATCCCAATAGATGATGGGAGCACAACACAGTTATTTATGCAGTGCCAGAGAATGACAGGCCAGAGCAAAAATTAATCCACCTGCACATGGGAAATGCCTTTCCAGCCCTTCCACCAGCAGCATGGACATCCAGGGAAAGCTGCCTCGGAAACAGGACACTGGATAAAACTACTTATCTTTTAGAGGTTTGCAGAGGAAATGTTGGGTTTATTCTTGCTTGATATTCCCCTGAACCTCAGCAGCAGGATGGGCTCCTCTGAAAGTGATTCCTGGTCTCCCAGCTTTGGGTGGAGATCAGGCATCTCCCTGGGACTGCTCAGACAGCCCCTGTGGGGGGACTTTGGTGGAATAGAATCATGGAATGCTTTGGGTTGGAAGGGACCTTAAGTCTCATCTCGTTCCACCCCCTGCCATGGGCAGGGACACCTCCCACTATCCCAGGTTGCTCCAAGCCTTGCCCAACCTGGCCTTGGGCATTTCCAGGGATGGGGCAGCCACAGATTCTGGCAACCTGTGCCAGGGCCTGCCCAAAATAATCCCTAAACAATCCATATCTTGAAGATCTGCATAAAACTCCCAGCATCAAACAGCAGTGGGACAAGCCCCTTTCTTCAGCACTTTGATTTCCCTCCCTCTTAGTTGATATGGGATCGAGGCTTGATGACCTTCAATGGGGAAAAAGCTGCAGCCCCAAATTCCCAGAAAAAGAGCCCATGGTATGGAAAACCTTCCATAACTGAGCATTAAAGCCTGGCCTCGAGGATGGGAACGTGTAAACCACAGCTTGTCACTCCTGCTCTCCAGCATGCAGGGAAAGGCACGTTATTGAAAGCATCATAAATATTTGGGGAGCTGTAATCCCCAAGGGCCAGCACATCTGATGTGTGGATTCTGTCATCTAGGAAGGAGCAGGAGCAGCAGCCACACTCTCCTGACTCACCCGCTGGAGTCGCTGGGAATGGGCTCCACTTCCCTGCTTTCATAATCTCCTCTATTTTATTTGCTTAGGGTTGTTGGTAACTGTTGCTTAGTAGTGGGCCATGGGCCCTTTAACACCTTTCTGCTCCAAGCACACCAGCCAAAGGGGTTGCTGCAGCATCCAAGAGGGTTTCAAGCCCATGGGAGCCCCGGGAAGCTCCTGCTGGCTGGTTTTTGGGTCTCTGAGTGCCACAAGCCCCCAAAAAACCTGCAGCAAAAATCAGATCAGCACAACCCGTGAGTGGTCTGTTTGCATGGGATGAACAACCAGCTGGTTATGGCGCAACTGGAGCTGAAACAGGACTTGGGAGACTGACAAAATCCATGGCCTTGGTGGGATGAGGTGCATTCCAGGTTCAGGAATGCACTCCCATCTCCCTGTGAAGGCAGCCAGGGAACAAGGACAGCCAGGCTTTGCCATCCACAGCTGGACCAGCTGCTGAGTGTGGAGGCCAAACCCGACCCACACCAAAAAAGAGGAATTGGGAATTTTAGGTAATTCCCTGGGCAGTTTGGTACAGCCACAAGCCTGGCTGCTGGCAGGGCACAAGATTAATCCCCATCTCAGTTTTAAATGATCTGAGGAGTCTCAGGGTCACCCTGGGAGGGAAATTTTGAGCTGGGAAGGCTGCCCAGAGACAAGCTGCAGAGCCCAGACCTCACCAAGGGTCAGACAATCCCAGAACCCCAAATGGTTTGAGTTGGAAGGGACCTTAAAGCTCAGCTTGTTCCACCCCTTGCCAGGGACAGGGACACCTTCCACCAGCCCAGGCTGCTCCAAGCCCTGTCCAACCTGGCCTTGGACACTTCCAAGGTTGCTGAGATGCCACCCTGGTGTGCACTGCACATAGACCAAGGTGCATTTCTCAGGAGCACAGAGCTCCTGAAAAGGGACAAAACTCCCAGGAAGGTGGTCCCTTGGGCATGGCAGGGGGACACCGACCTGTACCCAGGGAGTAACTCTCATTTTTAGCTGTGATGGGATATGAGGAAACAAGATGCTTCTGATGCAGGATTGAAAAGATAATGGTGTTGCCAATCCTACTGTGAGTCCATAGGCCCAAAAATCCAGTTAATGTTGATCTCACATGAACCCCGATATGGGTAAAATCACGGGATTTTGTTTTTCCAGGACGCGTATTGGCATCGAGGAGCAGAGTATTGCAGGAGATCACCTAGCCCAGGAGCTGGGCCTCTGCCTGCCTCGAAAGACACTCTCAGTGCCACAGCTTGGACACTTCTGCAAAAGGAAAACTAAAATACCATGAGGCAGAGAACACAAAATTTGGGAGCAGACCTGCAGCCAGGCTGAGGATCTGCCCAGCGCTGGGCTTGAGTCACCAGCTCATTTCTAACTGCTGGAAAGTGAGATGTGCTCATCTCAGCCCAGGACTAATCCCACAGCTCATCATCTTGAACGGGTTAACCTCATCTGTTTAGCAGTAAAACCTCTGCTGCATGTTTTTCTGCCATTTCTGATAAACAAAAATGCATGTTTTCATGGTGGGACTTCTTATAAATTAAACAGCGCTGGCGAGTCAGCAGCTCCAGCGTGGATTTGTCTGCACAAGAGTTACTGGGCTTAGCCCTAAGGCAAAGGCTTAACTAAAACTTCCTACAACTGTCCTAAGTTTCTAAATTTTTCCCCAAAAGCCCCTTTTTTTACAGAAAAGGTAGGACCTGTGAGGCGCCGATGCACGGGCTCCGAGAGAAAGGATGATGATAAAACCTTGACACAGTTTCTCTGCGAAGTCCCAGAAGAGAACATTATTTTTCCGTGCTACTAAAACTGCCCATGTATTTCTCCAGGGGGGTCTAAGAGGCAGCTGGTGCTGCCGTGCTCTCCCCGAGCCCCTCCGTACCTGGGCACATCGCCGTGCCCGGCCCCCGCTCCCAAACTGTCCCGCTGCAGAGCCAGCAGGGAACACGGCCGTGCTTCCAGAAACACCCCCCTTTCCCCACCCCCAGCACCGCCACAGCCCAACGCCGGCGACACAGACAAACCCAAGGGATTTTCCAAGAGAATACGGGATTTTCCAAGAGAATGCCCTCACCTTTCCCGCGGAGCCGGGAGCTGCCCTTTGCCGGCTTTCCACTCTCTCGCTGCGCTATCTCCGCTCTTCCCGCAGCTCCCGCCGAGCTGGAAATATCATTAAGCTCCAGTGAAGCGCAAAAAAAATCCCAGGGCAAGCGCTGCGATATCCAAAGGGAGGGCAGGGCCGGCGGCGGGCCGGGCGAGCCGCGGGTGCCCGCTCGCCCCGTGCCACCTGCCCGCGCCCCGGCGCGCCCCGGCGCTGCCCCGGCGTGGAGCGGGCATGGAGACTCCTCTGCTGAGCGCTGATGACTTCACTTCATTAGCATGCTTCTGATAGTTCCCTCTGACTGTCTTTTTTACTGACTTTAAGGCTCTGCTAATCAAAATAGTGTAGTGTTTAACTATTTCCTGACTCCGGGGTTTTGGGGAGAGGAAAATCCGCGGGACGGCGAAACCCAAGGTGGTGCCAGCGGGTCAGGCTCCATCCCACGGCAATTCCTGCTGTCAGGATTTGCGGGTCATGACTCCGAGCACGTTCCAGTTTTATCTGCTTAACGAGGGCGAAGTGCTCCGAAATGTGCCGGACCTTTCAGTGCCGAGGCAGGCAAAGGGAAAGAAGAGATGAGATTCCTCCCTCTCCATAATTGTTACATTTAAAGACAGCCCGGGCAGAGGGTGAAGCAGTTCATGCACTTATTAACCTGTGACACGGCATCCCTTCCAGATGGGGTCTGTGATTCCAGGTTGGACAGGGCTTGGAGCAACCTGGGCTAGTGGAATGTGTCCCTGCCCATGGCAGGAGGTGGAACGAGATGGGCTTTAAGGTTTTTCCATCCCAAACCGTTCCATGATTCTGCGATTTTAGGACCCAGCTGGGTCCCAGGTGATGCCACCCTTCAGAAATGCCGCTGCTGCTTTC
>VWZD01002252.1:208541-261554 GCA_013396695.1 Sakesphorus luctuosus | reverse complement strand
GGTGGGTACCTGGTGGGCACCCATGGGTGGGCACTGATGAATTCCCACCCATGGTCACAGGCGTTTTGGGGCACACATGTGTGTCCATCAGTGTGTGCACACAGAATGTGCCTATGGACACCCCAGCACACGGAGCTGTCACACCAAGCACACGTGTGTGCACACACATGAGGTGGGAATGTGCTCACAGACACGTGCCCACGGTCACCCCAGCACATGGAGATGTCACACAAAGCACATGTGTGTCCATCAGTGTGTGCACAGAGACACGTGCCCACGGTCACCCCAGCACACGGAGATGTCACACGGAGCTGTCACACTGAGCACATGTGTGTGCACACCCGTGGGGTGGGAATGTGCACACAGACACATGCCCACGGTCACCCCAGCACATGGAGATGTCACACGGAGCTGTCACACTGAGCACATGTGTGTGCACACCCACAGGGTGGGAACGCCGGGTTTAACCGCTGGGCTCCCAGCTCCATCCCCATCCCCATCCCCACGGAGCAGCCATGCCAGCTCTCCCCCAGTGAACCCCGCTGGGAAACCGGCCCCACAGAGCCACGAATCCCGGCTGTGCCGCGGTTGGGAGCCGAGGCTGCCGGAGCAGGAGCAGCTGTGGGGTCTGCCGGGCTGCGGGCCTGATTCATCCCCAGCACAATAATGAGGTCAGGAGCAGATGAGTCTCCGAACATTCATTTCTTCGCGCAGGAGGTGACCCACATTTTTTACTCCTGATTCACAGCTCAGCTGCAGACAGGGCTATCTTTAGCCCCAGAGAGAGACACGCAGAGGCCGAGGGCCCCTCTGCAAGAGCAGTGAGGTCCAGGCTTCATAGGGCTGTGTTTTATGGTTGTGTATTCATACACCTTCCCTGCTTCCTACGGCCTCTCTCAGAGGAGAGCGGGACACGCTCCCGGCGCAGGTTTGATGAGCTAACCAGGAGAATCACAGAATTCTTAAGGTTGGAAAAGACCTCTAAGAACATCGAGCCCAAGCACTAACACAGCACATAGTCCCCAACAGGCTCAGGAGGCACCCACTGGATGCCCCCCAGCCAGAGGCGATTGCAACCCATGTTGGGATCCACTGGAAAAAGCACCAGGGACAGGGAACTGGGAGATGGGCATTTTCAAACCATCTGGCTGATGGTGCTACACAGGTTGATGGGCCCAAGGAGCCACCAGCACCCATCCTGCAGTGACCCATGGGATGGGGGCCTGTCCTTGCTCAGTCATCATGTCCCCCCAGAGGACGGGGGTCTGTTTATGCTGATAAGGGCAGAATCATAGAATAATAGAACCATAAAATTGATTGGATTGGAAAAGACCTCCGAGATCATCAGGTCCAACCCTTGGTCCAAACAAATCCGTTCCCAGCTCCAGCTGCTCCCAGTGCAATTCCCAGGAACTTTCTCGTGCCGTGAGGAAACTCTTGTGGTCGTGTCCAGCCTCCCAAGCACAGTTGCATGAAGGATAACATTGTAGTGATGTTTATCCCTCTCCTTCAGGGCGGGTTTTTGGGATTAATCTGTTTTCAGAGCCCTAAAGCACATGTTTACTTCTGTGATGAGTAAAGGCTCGGGCGCTGGTGTGGGGGAGCCTCCAGCTCTGGTGTGAGGTTTAAAGGGCTTGGACTAAAAATGGATTTTATTTCCTTTTTCTATTTTCTTTTTTTTTCAAGCGAGGCCACAACATGGCAAAAAAAAACCCCACCCCTGGAATGATTTTGCTTGTTACACATGAGGATAATGCCAGTAAACAAATGGGTTGCTCCCTACAAGCACCACCACCCTCCTTGGGCAAAGCCTTGGAGAGAGAAATGGAGTTTATAGTTGGTCCTAAATGCCTCCAGTTCAGACATGCTGCCTGTCACCTGAAGGTGTTACTCGGTATCCAGAGTCAGCACCCAACTTCGTGCCCTGCAGGCCAGACACTGGTACAAACCTCCTGCCACCAACCTCCTCAAAGACCAAGTGGTCTTCAGAACTGAGTCAGGTTCTTCATCAGAAACCTGAACAGGGTTTGCAGGACCCTTGAAATCATATGAAGTTATGCTTTTAGAAGAGATTAAGGAGCTAGGACAGATCATCCAGCATCCTGAGGTCCATTTCCATTGCCAAGCACCAGCCACTGGTGACATCTACTGGGATGGATGGATGGATGATGGATGGAGGGAGGGAGGGAGGGGCTTTGTCCACTGGATTTGCTCCAGGTGGGAACATCCCAGTGGGGCCCACGCTGGCACTCTCCTTTACAGCCTGAAACCCCATAAATATCGCCCCATCACAGCAGCAAAGCTTTGCTGAGATCTTACATCAGATACATCATCACCACAACCCTGATTCCTCTCCTAGGTTTAGGTGCTTTCCCTTTGCAGTCACGAAGCTCCCAACAAATCCTTTTCCTAACGTCAAGAAACAGTGATTTAAAAGCCACAAACCCCAAGAAATGCTGCTTAAACCAAGGGGGTCAGATAAAAAAGGTCTCTTTCAGCCCAGACTATTCTCAGGTTCCATGATAACCAGGTGGAGAAAGTCCATGCACCAATCCCACCAAGCTGACACCCCACCAGTCTGCAGGTCAGGCAGGTTGGGGTGGGTGGGTGCTCTCCATCCATCCCTCCCATCCTCTCCCAGCTATACCATGGAATGTGACTCAACCATTTCACAACAAACACAAGTTGGGTGAAACCGAGGGAATGAAAAAAACCCAAAGGGCAGCAGCAGCAGCACATGCTTTGTAAAATAATAAACATATAAAAATGTTAATTAAATCATGCTTTTCGACAGAAAATGATGGGAAAATACTTTCACACAATGCTCAGATCAACAGAGTTTGCTTTTTTTATACATCTCCTTGCAGCCAAAGGGATGCACAGACCAAGGGGGCTGTGGGGTGTGAGCACTGTGGATCCAAGGGAGCCACTTTCTGCTGCAGGGAAGCATCTTCAGAGGGTGCCAAATGACTTAACATGCCACGAATGTCGCTCCAAATGAGTCTGTGGTAAACAGAGATATGAGACCCAGATGTTTGATACTGGCCTTTAATTCTGTGTGTCCACAGCCGCCCAGCTGTGCCTCAGAACCACAGTGGGGAAAGGAGGAGTTTGGAGGCTCCTCACCTGGGAGCTTCATCCCCCCTAAAGGGCATGGCTGAAACCCCAGCCTTGAAATTTGGGGTGAATAACCCCACAAAATGGCAAGAAGACACCTGGGAAGGGCAAGAGCTCTTGCAGTGCCTGGTTGCTCCTGCTGCATGAGCTTGAGCACTTTGGGGTAGCAGGGGCTGATATCCTTTCCAGGGTCTTGGTGCACATCCATCCCCTTCCATAACAAACCTCAGTTGTCCCCCCTCAGGGACGTTTTAAGGACAACTGTCTTCAGGGTCTCCCTGGAAGGTGAGCCCACCTTGCAGAGGGGTCTTGGTTTCGTTGCTGTTTCTGCATCCCCCTGTGACCCCCAGAGCTCTGCAATGGTGCCAGTGCCAGCAATTAAAAGAAGGGCTCATGCCATGTAAAACTTTATGGAATAAATCCTGCCTGGCTGGAGGAGACCCCTCACCGCTTGTTTTCCTGATGTCCCCCTTCAATCCTGGACACAACAGGCTCCAAACAGTTGGCTGCACAGCAGCTCTGAGCCCAGGCTACCTCTGCTCATTCCCAAAACAGGGAAATGAAGGCTCCTGGATCCCTCCTGGACACAGCATCTGGCCCAGCAGCACCAAGGTCCTATGTCCAAGGGAAGCAGATGGAGTGGGGCAGGCATGGGAGGACAGAAGCAAATTCCTTTGTATCCACTCACCACTTGTTATGACTTTATGGTCTGGTCATTCCTACAGAAATCCTTTCATCAGCTGCTGGGGAGGCTCCTGGTGCCAGGCTTTCCCCATTCCCCATGACCAAATATCCTCCCTCCTCCTCTAGAGGAACCCACTAATGGCTGATGTGCTTCTTTCTCCCTGGAAAGGGTGGTCAGGCATTGGAAGGGGCTGCCCAGGGAGGTTTGGAGTGCCCACCCCTGGAGGTGTCCAAGGATGTGGCACTGAGTGCTCTGGGCTGGGGGACAAGGTGAGGATCTAAGCTGGATTTGGTGCCCACCAACCCTCCCACCCCACCCCAAGCCCACCTCCCTGTTTTATAGCTGGGAAACACTTGGTGGGGTGGGGTGGGGAAGGCTTGGTTGGCTTTGTGTGGCTCCTTGTTGGCTCTCCAGCAGATCTGCCCTTCCTGAAGTGCTTCTGGTGGCAGAGCACCAGGGACACCCATGGAGAGTGGCTGGGATGGGCCATGGGTGGTGAGCTCAGCGCCAGCTGCCGCCTGGCACCGCTTCCATCCCACAGCTATTTAAAGCCTTGAGAATTCATGGAAAACAACAGCCCAGGGATGTTCACAACAGCAGGAGCAGAAAGGGCATGTCTGGCACCGTTGATGGACTCTGGGGCTTCCAGCAGCCACGTTGTGCTGCTTTCCTGGGATTCTCTGAGGGCCTCCCTGTGCTCTCTGAGAGAACAACCCCAAACAGCGACTCCTGTGAAACCTGGTAAGGAATTAGCTGAACAATAGACTGACAAGATCCCATGGATGGGCTCCAAGGTCCCATGGCTGGGCTCTAGCCTGCACCAAAAGCAGAGTGGTGATGAAAAGGCAGAGGAAGAGGGACATGGAAGAACAGGCTTCCTTGAAACCCACCAGCCACTGTGCATGGGGCTTCTGCAGCGAGGAGGAGATGCTTGTGGGGAGATGCTTTGGGATGGGATTGAAGTGGCCTGGGCCAGACAAAAGCATTTTGACAACAATGCTTCGAGGCCAGGAATTAAATCTGAACCAAGAGCTGGAACTGGCCCAGCAGGATAATGGGAGTGTGTGGGAGCTCACTGGCTCCCAGCTGCTTGGAGAAAGCCATCCCTGCCACCATCCCCAGAGCTTCCCCTCCACCCTCTTGGAGAAAGTTCATCCCAGTTCTCATCCTCTCAACCCCACCAACCAGTGGTGTCATTCCAGAGCGGGGAGAGCCTGGCAGTGCTGCCTCCACCCCTTGTCTGTTCTCCCAGTGTTGAGTGATGGCAAGATCCTCCTCCATGATGTCATGGAGAACTCGGGCAACATGGAGCTGCCTTTCAGAGCACAGAAGGGATTTGTGCAATGGAGCCAGAGCCTTGAACATGGACCAGAGTCCATCACTAAGAGGCTGAGCTTTGCTTCTCCAAGAAAACTCTTGTGGAAACACACCAAGAATTCCAACACTTATCCAAGCAGAGATTTGCTCCTCCAGCAACACAGACAGGAGTTGGTTGGAGCATCTCACCACGCATTCCCACATCCCCCAGGACTCCCATCCCAAAGCCAGGAGCTCCAGGGGCCAGAGCTCAATGCACAGTCCTCCCATCCAGCCTCCTCCTCCTTGTTTCAGAGACACTTCTTGAGGAACGTGTCTGGCAGCAACTCCCTCCTCACCCCACGAGGCAGAGCCCTGATAAGGGGGTGCAGCTGCAGTTGCTGACCCCAATTTTCTCAGAGGGTTTCCCAGGCAGCCCCACTGTGCTTCCAAAACAAGCCTCCTTGTGTGTCTCCAGCTCGAAGGCAGCCACGAGCCAGGAAAGCTGTCAGCATCAAAGACAAGATCCACAGTCCCGACCCTCGGGGCAGCAGCAGGGGGAGGAACAGCCCCCAGACCGGGCAGGGAACCGTCAGTGTGTGCTGGCAGGAGCAGAGCCCTGTGCACACCCTTCTGCCAGGGGGAAGGAGCACAGACCCCCGGGACAGCACAGAGGGTCACCAGGACAAATGGAGCTGCCAGGAGAGGCTGAGCGAGTGAAGGACGCGACGGGAAAGGCTCCCCAAGGGCTGGGGCAGCGCAGGGGCAGCGCCTGAGCCCAGACAGACACAAACAAGGACAGATCCAGCCCTTCCCAGGGGGCTGCCTGCCCTTGGCCAGGCATCTCCAACCCCTCCCTGGGGGCTGAGAAAGGACAGCTCAGCCAAGCCCCAGGTCAGGTCATTCTTCCCAGACTCTGTATGTTTTCAGCAGCCACAGACCAATTTTCTTTAGATTTCCATCACCTTTTGGAAGCAAGAAAGCCCCTTTTCCCCCCTTCTCCATGCCAGGGTTTCCCTTCTCCCATCACCTAAGACAGCAGCTTGTTGCTGTGGGGATGGTGCTGAAGATTGGCTGGAAGTTCAATGGTCTGGGATGGGGGAAGGCTTGGGAAAATTGGATATTTTGTTTTGCTCAACATGAATTTTCTCAATATAAATGTATTTCTCGAANTTACTCTATTTTATTTTACTCTATTTTATTCTTTTTTTTATTAATTCACTGTTTTGCTGGAGGGGTATTTTTGGTGATTTGCAATGAGCAGTGAACAGCACTCTTTCTTTTTTTTTTTTCCACAGTCTCAGAGAAGAGTGAAGAGTTTGCAAACACCTGCAGCCAAATCATCTCCTTCCCAGAAAAACAGACACGATCCCCTCTCCCAGCCCACCTACCCAAACTCCCATCATGCTTATAAATGTCTTTATCATGAAAATACCATGTCCAAGGGGTGACATGGGAGCAGCTCTGGGATCCAGCCCAACCCCTGGGAGATGCCAATCCCTGTCCAACCCCAGCACAGCCAATAAACCCCCAGGAATCTGCTGTTCCCAACAAGTCCTGCTTTTAGAAGTCCCATTCCCATGGAGAAAGGTGCCTTTTCCAGCACTGGGCACTTCACCAACCCCAACACTCAGTAAATCATCCCAGTCTCAGGTGGGGGGCTGGAAAAACTCCTCATTTCTTTGGTTCACTGCAAATTCCAGTGAAGTTGGAGGGGGAAGCACTTCAGGGTCAGCCCAGAGCAAAACTGGAGGGGCTGAAAAGCCTCAGGAAAAACCTGTTCTGGATGGTACCTCCTCCAGACCGAATCCATCTCAATTACTGTGGCACTTTGACCTCTGCAAAGGAACCTCAGGGTGCTCCCATTCCCCAAAGGGAGGCTGAAATGTTCTGTGACATTCCAGCTATTTTAGGATGTTTTTCCCCTTCACCAGGTAAGTGGTGCACGATCTCTGCTGTGTCCTTGCTTTTCCCTTCTGCATAAAAACTGTTCTGGCCAAAATTTCCCTTCCATTCCCACTGTTAAGGACAGGCTGGATTTCTCAGGACTCTCATCTTTCCCTTTGTTTTGTTTCCCAGGGATTTCTCCATCCCCTGTCTTAAAGCTCCTGGCGTTGGGGCACAATAATATCCTCCCGGCCCAGAGAGACGTGATCTTAAAACAACACCACAGGAGGCACCTCCATTTCCATCTCTGCGCTCTGAGATCCATTTTCCTTGAAGGAAAAGAGGTCCTGATGCCACCCAGACCCAGCTTTGCAAGGCCATAACACCAAGTGGGTGCAAAATTCCTCCTGGAGTCCCCAGAGGCAGCAATGGGATCAGAGCACTGCTGGCTCCAGCACCAACACTTTGGGAAAAGCCAACTGTTGTGGTTCCTGCATCCCAACAAAGACCTGCAGGGTACTAAGAACTCTTTACAACCAGGATGTGTTGGGAAATTCTGTCCTCTCCAGGTGGGAAGTGCCACTGTGCAGGCAGAGCGCACCCAAGGCATCACTCCTGCATCCCAGCACGTCTGATAGACCCTGGATGGGCTCAGACTTTGGAGAAAAACCACCTCTGAGCACTTTCAAAACCCAAGGGCCACTCTCACCCTCCCCTTCCTCTTTTCCTGGCAGTTTAACAGCTCCTGCTGTTAAAAACAAAGGAAATTACATTAAAAGGGAGCGTGTTAAAGAGCCTGGAGGGCCTGACTTGAGCTGACACCTCCAACACGTTTTCCAGAGTGTGAATCATGCACACATTCTGGGCCAGCATGGGAGGTGTCCAGGAGCCAGCCTGGGACCGCTGGGCTGTTTGTGCAGAGCTTGGCACGGACCTCTTGGCTCTGCTCCCACCCGGGGTATCATTTCAGTCAAAAGCCTTTGAGTGTTGTCAGAGCAGGAGAAATCAAGGGAAGGGGAAAGGGGGGGAAATGGCATTTTTTGGGCCTGGCCTGAGCTGTGAAATAAAAATCTTTCAGCACAAAGCAGAGAAAATGTGTTTTTTGAAGATACTTGTCTTCGTTCGCCAACCGTAGAGAGAGAGGACGTTATTTATGGGCTTATGAACCACTGAGGAAGGAGAAATTGGATGATTCCTCAAGTGGCATCTTGGCCCATTGACTTCAGGAACCTTCAGGTTCATTGGGACCCAGGGAGAAGTCGCTTTTCCCTCCATACATGACCCCAAAAACTGCTCTGCTCCAAGAACACCCGAACTTTCCAGGTCTTCTCCTCGCTCGCCCACATCCCCACTGCTCAAGCAGATCTTCCCCGCTTCCCTGCCAGCTTGGACCGAGCTTGTGGGAGAAATCCAGCCAAAAAAAAGCCATTTCTGGGATATTTTGTAAAGGTTTGGTTTGGAATTTTTGCTCCTTTCTGAGGGAAAAACTCGCCGCTCCGAGCGGATCAGAACAGTCGATTTCTAACAAAAACGCAGCTGTTTTCCAGTTTTACAAAGGAAATGGACATGTGAAGTTTGGTCAGATGAGGCACTTCCACTTACCAATCCCACCTAACCTGGCCTTGTGGGAAAGCCCTGGTGCGTTTGTGGAGTGGGAGATGGAGCTCTGTTCCCTCCCATGGAAAGAGGACATTTCCCACCATACAGTCCCTATAAAAACCCACCAGGTTTAGGTGGGCTCTGAGTCCTCCTGGAAGTTGGGGCCAGTTCTGCATCCTCTGCTGCCTGAGTATTTTATTCCTAATAAATATTCCCACCATCCAAACTCTCTACCCCTACAAGAAGCCACATGCCATAAGGACCAGACTGGACACGAGGACTAAAGTGACTCCACAGTTTTACAAGGCAGCAGCCAAACCCCAGGGAGCTGCCCCAAGTTTCTTTAATTATATGAATTAAATATTCAGATTGAAGAATCTCCAGATTGAAGAATATCCAGATATGAAGAATATTTGAACCATACAAAGATGAGATGCTCATCCTACCCAAGCATCCAGTTGGCATCTCATTTGGGGCACTGCTGCCATCGACCACATGTCCATGTGGGCATCACAGACTCACAGACTCACAGACTATGCTGAGCTGGAAGGGACCCACAAGGATCACTGAGTCCAACTCTTAAGTCAATGGCCCACACAGGGGATTGAACCCATGACCTTGGCATTATTACACCCAAGTTTTAACCAACTAGGCTATAGACCACAGGCAGCTGGAGAATCCACCATTCCCCTTCCCCAGGGCCAAAAGAGTCTCAGCCACCACCAAAAATACCACCTGGGAAATATTTGGAATAAATATTTGTCTGCTAGGACACGTGGATATAGTCTGCCCTGTGAGGGTGGGCAGGCCCTGGCACAGGTGCCCAGAGAAGCTGTGGCTGCCCCATCCCTGGGAGTGTCCAAGGCCAGGCTGGACAGGGCTTGGAGCACCCTGGGATAGTGGAAGGTGTCCCTGGCCATGGCAGGGAGTTGGAATGAGATGAACTGTAACATCCCTTCCAACCCAACCCATTCCATAATTCTGAGGACCAGGCAAGGGTTTCACACTCCCTTGGCAGAAGCAGAGAGGAGGAGTGTTGGCTCTCCATCAACACACAGGTGAGGAACTCCAAAGGCTGAGCCAAAAGGACAGGTAGGTCCCCAGAGCTCCCAGCTGTGCTGGGGTGGCTCCCTGCCAACCCCCTCCCTGATATTCCCCCCAGCCTGCGGCTCCTGCGCTCACTGAGCACCTTCTGCCTCCCCCATTATTTCCAGCCCCACCTGCCCCAGCTCCCCCCCTGCCCCCAAGGCTGCACCAACGAGTCACAGCATGTGGGGTGTTTTTTTAGCAGCTTGACACATGCCAAACCTGAGCAAGGAGCTTGATAAACCCAAGGTCAGGAAGGAATTTTAACTCCACTTAATTGCTTGGAGGCAACTGGGATCCGTAACACACCCAGACAGGGAGCAGAGAGAAGTGAGACAGATCGGGAGGGAGCAGATCAGTAAAAGCTACAGGGAATAGAAAGGGATTAGCTTGATTTCTTGTTTGGGTTTTCTTTTTGGAAATCCCACTTGCTGCCAAGCTTTCTTGGAGGCAAACATTTTTGTCCCTTGGCCAGCCTTGCCAGCCTCAAGTATGCAAAAGTCCTGAGTCAGATTTCGCAAGGCAAAGCGATACTGGCTTCAAAATAATTATCCTGGAAAAAAACAGAGCTGATTTTCTTTTCTAACCTCCATTCCTGCCCTTACAACATTTTTGGGGGCTTCCAGTTACATCACTTTAAGTCCAAATGAACCTGTGAATCTCCATGGATCCCCTGCCTCAGGCAGCTGGTATTTTGAGGGACCCAGTGAGGATTTGGGGAGCCACAGCTGAGGAGCTGAATTCCTGCTGGGGGGGATTCTGTCTGTGCTCATTCCTCTTCTCCATCCCTCTCCCCATCCTGGAGCTGGATCCAGGTGCTGGCGCTGCCACCCCAGGGCTGTACCTGCTGCTGGAGGGGAATCCTCCCTGGAGCAGCCCAGCCAGCACCCAGCACAGCTCTGGCCTCCAAGCCAAGCTCTACAGTCAGGACTAAATCCCCTTCCCTGCTCTCAGCTGCTGCATCCAGAAATCTGGCCGGCGGGTCCCAGCCCGTCGTGCCTCGGCCGCCGCCTCTCGCACTGCACTGCCCTCCCTTCCAAGAAAAATGGAAACAGGAGACAAAGGAACTTTCCAGCGCTGCATCCAGCTTTGCCCGCTGCCAGATTATCATCCTGATATTATATTAACATGCAAATCGGGGCTGCTCACAAGAACAGCCATAAAAAGGAGGCAGAGCGGGGAGCGCGGGAGCTCCGGCTCAGCCCTTGGCAGCACCCACTGCCACAGCCAAGGGCAGGGCTGGGGCACCCAAAGGCCCTGAGCAGGATCAGCCCCCCAGGAGGCATTTTTAGCAGCCAAGCAGCCCCTCCCCTGCATTGCCTTGGGCCATGTTTTGCCCAGAGGGGATTCCCAAGCTCTGTATGGGATGTACCATGCTGGGTATCTGTGCTTTGGGCTCCTCAGGGCTTTGTGGGCCAGAAGGGAGAGCATTCCTGCCCTGGCACAGGTGCCCAGAGAAGCTGTGGCTGCCCCAACCCTGGGAGTGTCCAAGGCCATGTTGGACAGGGCTTGGAGCAACCTAGGCTGGTGGGAGGTGTCCCTGCCCATGGCAGGTGGGTTGGATTGAGTTCAGCTTTAAGGTCCCTTCCAACCCAAACCATTCCATGATTCCATATGAGATGGGTTTATTTGGTTTGATTTGGAGGGATCAACAAGAAGCTGGATCAGATTTCTTTTTTTTTCTTCTTCTGAAGACACGATAATCTCCAAACTGAGCCCCTTCCTAAAGCAGCAGCAGCCCCAGCAGGCAGGATTTCCACCCATAAACTCTTCATTTAAAGAGCTTACAGGTTCAATCCTCAGACTTGTGGCTTTCTGCGTGGAAAAATCAGAAAGCAGCAAACTCTACATCAGTGCTGGTGTTTATCCAAGGCTTCCTTCCCTGTGACAACCTCCCTGCTCCAGAGGGGCTTCCTTCCCTCTGACAACCTCCCTGCTCCAGAGGTTGGTGCTGCCTCACACACCCCCACAGACCCAGTGCACAGTTAGGGTAATTCCAGCTTTGCCAACTTCCAAAGCCTCTTTGTGTGTGGACATTTCCATACCTGTTCCTCCTGACTCCTCCCACAGCAAGTCCCTGTCTGTGCCCACCTTGGCCATGGGCTCCCTACAGTGCCCCTTCCAGCACTCCTGGGTTGGGCTGGGGGGCAGTGGGTGGGGTTTTGGAATAGGGAGCTCTGGGAATGGCAGAGCCCTGGCTGGGAGGATGCTGAGAGGGAGGGCAGAGCCAGGCAGGCTGTGCAGCAGTGGACTCAAGTGGAACTCAAGTGGAGCTGCCGTGTGGATTTCTGTGGTTTGCAGGAACAGTGGAACTGAAATCAGGTCCCAAGCTGAGACTGCAGCTGTTTTCCAGAGTTATTTTCAAGCAGTATCAGTTCCACCCTGAGAGGCAAAGGCATTCCACAAACAGCTCCAGCCACAACTCGTCCCAAATGCCAGTTTATCTCCCCAAAGCATCCAGGTGTCAGTGTGTGGGGACTGGGAGGAGGATCCTCCATAGGCTGGGGAGGGCCAGAAAGGATGGGACTGACTGAGGATTCAGATAAAAGTAGGAACAAGCCTCCCTCGGACTGTGTGGGGTGAAGAAGTGTTGTAGATCCTGCCCCTAAACTGGTATTTCTGTTTTTCCACCCATCCCATCTCCAGTGAACCTGAGTAGCTGCTACTGGAAAAAATCTGGGAAACTGAAGAAAAGAGCAAAGAAGTTGCTTTCAGGACCTGATTAAGGAATGTTTATCTTCTTTTCCTGCATGGGCACAGGGTGCCCAGAGAAGCTGTGGCTGCCCCACCCCTGGAAGTGTCCAAGGCCAGGTTGGACAGGGCTTGGAGCAATCTGGGATAGTGGAAGGTGTCCCTGCCCATGGCAGTGAGTTTGGAATGAGCTGAGCTTTAGGATCCCTTCCCACCCAACCCATTCCATGATACCATGGAGAGAAGCAAAGTGTGGTGTGGGCACCCCATGCCATGGCCTGGCCACCCCAGCCGGGGCTCCCACGTCCCCAGGAAGGTTGTGTGGGTTTGTGCACATGTCCAAACATCCCTTGGAGCTGTGCAATCCCTGGAGCTCCAGCTTCCTCCAGCTCCATGATCCCAGCCTAAGCCAGCTCCGGGAAAATCCAAACAAGGTAATTAGGAGCAGATTTGGCCCTTAGCACTTTCTGTATACAAGGAGCTTTGGAAACTAATTAACCTCCCATCCAAGGCCATGTCCTTCCACATCCAGAATGCCACGAATGTGCTGGCCAGTGGCTCTGCCTGGGGATGGAAAACCATCACCAACCCCAGACTGGGCGTGATGGAGCTGCCTCGTCTGACATCCCAACATCTCCCAACCAGGAGCTGGATTTATGAGGTGTGGGAGAGAGGGTTGAACTCTGCCTGGCCTTGCATTTTATTACTAATTCAAATTATTTATGGATGCCTCGAGACGGTCTCAGTTATGGTGTAAAGAGACTCAGACAGAGTCCCCTCCCAACATCCCCACCTTGTATCTGAGCAAAGGGTTATCTCCAGCCAGTAACAGATAAATACAATAAAATTGCAGGAAATGAAAAACTCATAGAATTTGTCACCGCTTCTACACCACAACTTTCCCCTTGTGCTCAGCAGGACCAGGCACAGACCAGTTTCTCAGCTTATTCTTGGTCAACCCTTTTAAATTCAGACCTTCTTGGGAGGAAACCCAGCAAAGCCTGACCTTTCTTCAAGCACTCATAAACCTTTTCAAATTTTTCCTTTTGCTTTAATATTCTGTGTTTTTATTGGGACCCAAATGCAGAGTTATTTTCCCTTTTTATTTCCCTCCCTTTTTTATTTTCCTCCCCTTCTCCTGCCACTGAACCCGACAGGGAACATCCCGAAGGAGGGAGAGTTTTCCACCATTTCTGGTAGCAAATTCTTTATGTTTCATTTTAGCCTTTTGTGGCTTCAAAGAAACAGCTTGAACTCCAGAAAGGCTCCAGATTGGACAAGGAAATATGAAACATCGTAATATTTCTAAGGGTAGAAGAATTTTTAAAAGGTTACATAGTGGAAAAAGAAAATATGAAAACCTTGTGGCAGCGAGGAGGTTCCTCGAATGCTCCTGCCAGCCCCCCTGCTGCTGCAGAAAAGGGCAAAAGAGGGGGAGGAGATGTCAAAACTCCCTCCTGAAAGCAGATTTCACCAACCAGAAGGAAAAGCATTTTATGTGCCTCCAGGCAGAAAATGGGAAAAGCTTTTGTGCCCTTTCCCCCCAGCGCTGAGTGACTCTAATCTCCATTTTCACCCCTTTTTCTGGCACAGCAGCCCAGAGTCACTGTGGGCTGTCCCTAAAGCTGCCTGGGCACTTGCAAACCCCTTTTTCATGGAAATGAAGCAGTAATGGAAATATTTCCATTTCCCACTTTCTTAAAGCCCTTTTAGTACAAAAACCTGAATTTAGGGCTTAAGCCTGGGGAGAGATAAAGGCCAAGTTGCCTTTGCTGGTGCTTTGCAGCTTTGATCGGAGTCCTGAGTGTGATGCTTTGGGTTGGAGGAGAAATCCAACCACCCACCACCTGTGGCAGGTGTTCACTTTGGGGCCAACACCGTCATTTCAGGGAATATTTTATTTATGCAGAATAAAAGACAGCCACAGGATGGTGAGGTGTCAGCCCTGCTCATCAGGAGGAGCTCAAATCAGCGAGCAGCCAGCACAAGTGTCTGTGTGCACTGAAGGGAGATGGATTTACGTGGGATATTGGGAAGGAATTCCTGGCTGGGATGGTGGGCAGGCCCTGGCACAGGTGCCCAGAGAAGCTGTGGCTGCCCCATCCCTGGGAGTGTCCCAGGCCAGGCTGGACAGGGCTTGGAGCAACCTGGGCTGGTGGAAGATGTCCTGGATGGAACAAGATGAGCTTTCAAGTCCCTTCCAACACAAATCATTCCATGATTGTATGATTCTATCATTCCTTAAGAACTCTAATGGAAACCAGGCACTGGTTTATTCCCTTCTCCCTCTGGTTTATCAAACGAGGTGGACGCTGCCACCACGTTCCCCAGCCAAGAAAAGCTCCCTTCCTTTCCCTTTTTGTTTTCAGCTGCTCTTTCACTTGAAGAATGAGGTGGTTTATGAAGATTTTCTTCAGAGGGAAAAAAAAAACCCAACAGGTCCAAACTATCAGCCCGTGCAGGCAGAGAAGAAGCTGATTTTTCAACACTTCAAAATTATGTCATAAAGGCCCAGAAAGAGGTTTTGGCGAGTGCATAAACACAGGATCCAACCCAAGTCACAGGGTGATTAACTAAAACCAATGTTTCCAGAGAAATAATATCTACACAAACAGCCACATGCTTTGTTTAGCTAAATGAGTAACAGCACTCCAGCCAGAGCCAAGTGTCATGTTTTAACGAAAAAAAATGAGATTTGAGAAAGATTGGCTCTTTTATAGCCCATGCAGCTTTGGAAGCAGGAGTTGTACCTGAAGGGCTTGACCTTGGGAAGTTGTGCTTTTATAAAAAATCAGAGAATTGCTGAGGTTGGAAAAGCCCTCCAAGATCATGGAGTCAAACCATTCCCAGCACTGCCAGGGCCACCACTGCCCATGTCCCCAGGTGCCACATCCACAGGGCTGTTAAACCCCTCCAGGGATGGGCATCCATCACTGTCCTGGGCAGCTGTGCCAGGGCTGGACAATCCTTTCCAGGAGGGAATTTTCCCAATGTCCAACCTGAGACACTGGATTGGGGTCTGTGAGTGTGGAGGGTTTGGCCAGGGAGGGATTGTTGGGGTGTCTGTGCAGGGCCAGGGCTTGGAGGATGATCCTGGTGGGTCCCTCCCAGCTCAGGATATTCCAGGATTCCAGGATGGGACTCTCAGAGCTGTGGTTTGAAGTTCCCATCTGGAAGGGGTGGGAAGAGCAGGGATTTGTTCCCAACTGGAACATCAGCACCTTGTGCATTCCATGTGTGTCCAACAGTGATGGGGGAAGAGGAGGGGGCAAAAATTGTTACTTTTCACNAAAATGAAATTAAATGAAATAAAAAGTAAAAGAGGTAAAAAATATGAAACAATAACAATAAAATCAAAATTAGGAGAAAAAATAAATGAAAAGTAAAATAAACAAAACAAAAAATAAAATAAAAACATAAAATGAAATNTTGAAGTTCCCATCTGGAAGGGGTGGGAAGAGCAGGGATTTGTTCCCAACTGGAACATCAGCACCTTGTGCATTCCATGTGTGTCCAACAGTGATGGGGGAAGAGGAGGGGGCAAAAATTGTTACTTTTCACAGCTCAGCAGGTGCCCAAAACAGAGTTTAAGCAATAAAATAGAGCAATAATATTCCCTTTTCTCCCAGGGCAAGATACACCCTTTGCAAACGTTGCTCTGGTAAAGTATAAAATAAGAAAATATAATATAACTATACTAAATAAAAATTAAAACAGGAAAAAATGAAATAATAACAATAAAATCCAAATTAAGAGTAAAATAAAAAGAAATGAAAAGTAAAATTAAAAATTAAAAATTAAAAATAAACAAGATAAAAATATAAAATGATATAAAATAAGTAAAATAAAATTACAAAAGTGCAACTCAAATGAACATAAAAATACAAAAGTGCGAATGAAATGAAAACAAAAATGCAAAAGTGCAAATAAAATGGAAAAACAATATAAAATGGCTAAAAATAAAATCAAAAGCAAAATAAAAAATACACTGAAAAAACCCTAAAAAATTGAAAATACGATCAAATTAAACAAAGTAAAACAATCCTCCCCCCCTCCGAAGTGCCGGAGCAGCCCCTGGATCACAGTCCCATAAAGTTCGGAGCTCCGGAGCGAAGTTTCCTTTGGAAAAACGCGGAGCGGCTGGAGCGGAGCTCGGGAATGGCTTTCCCAGGGCTCGTCCCTCCCGCAGGGTCGCCGTGGCCAAGGAGGGGCTCAAGAAACAGCCCGCGCTCGCGTCCCCTCATCTGCATCTCATTCCCATTCCCATTCCCTCCCTCCCGCCGCTCCCGAGGAGGGACGAGCGCAGGAATCCTCGGGACGAGCCCGGGAACCCTCGCGACGAGCCCAGGAATCCTCGGGACGAGCCCGGGAATCCTCGCGACGAGCTCAGGAATCCTCGGGACGAGCCCGGGAACCCTCGGGACGAGCCCAGGAATCCTCGGGACGAGCCCGGGAACCCTCGGGACGAGCAGCCCGCAATGCTCCGCAGCTCCAGCGGCCGCTCCAGTTCGCTCTCCTACAAACCCACCCAGCACTGGGAAAGAAAGGCAGGCGACAGAGGATGGAAAACACGCTTTGGGATTCACAACCTCAGCCTGGCCCCGGAGGATGAACTTCGGCTGAGGTTCAGCTGATGCTTAAGCTCAGTCCTACCCTTAACAATGTAACCCCATCCCAAGGGCCATGGCATGGACTCCATGGATGGGAGGAGTTCAGGGGGCTCCTGGCTGAGGAAGGGGCAGGGACAGGAATGGCACACAGGTCCTTGAATCCATACCCACCGAGAGACAGCAAATTTCACCCAACAGATGGAAAAACCGTTCACAACCCTGTAAATGTAACATTCCAAAATGGTAAAAAGCTTTTCGTACCTTTCCCCCCTCACTGACTGATTTTAATCATCATTTTCACTCTCTTTTCTGTGTGCTGTCCCCAAAGCTGCCCAGGAACTTCCAAATCCTTTTTTAAGGCTCCAGAATAGTAAAAAGTCCTTAAATCCACAATCCACCCTTTGACAGAAGCCAAAACCCAACTGCAAGTGATAAGCCAAAGGGTTAAGGCAGAAAGCAGACAAAACCCAACCATAAATGATACTCAAACCAAATTTGTCCAAAAATAATAATTTTTAAGGTTTTCACGCTCTTAACCACAAGCAGAGAAGTGTCCTACATCCCTGCTCCTCCTGGGATTGGGGATGGGAGAGTGGGACAGGAAGAGGTGTCTGTGCAGCAGGTGGAGGATCCACAGGCCTGGGAGGAGAGGCACAAAATTCCCTCAAAGATGCCAAGACCAGGAACGCTCTGGTTGCCAGGAATGCCGAGGTGTGGAAATCCACCACGATCAAGACAAATGGCAACTGTGAAACAAGAGATTTCTGGGCCACGAGACGTTGCTTACAACAAATAAATAAACCCAGAGCCTGATTGCAAAGACAGATATTCCCGGGAGCTGCTGCTGCTCCCAGACACGGAGCCTTCCCGGAGCCAGGGATGCTCCGCGAGCCCCCAGCCCTTGCCAAGGCTGTGGCACCCCAGCCTTTAATTAAAGATTGTCATCAGATAGATAGACAGCAAATAAATGAAGCCACACACAACAAGGCTGGAAGCAAACAACAGGATGGTGTGGAAGGAGGGAAGAGCCGTGAGCGGCACAGGCTGCGCTGTGTAGGAGTAGCTCATTAATGCAGCTGCAATTAGTAGCTGCTCTGGGTTAATTGTACAACACCCTCAATCACAGGGCAGCAGGGAATTCCCTACACTTTCCCTTCTGCAAAATACACACTTCTCCCTTAAATTAGCTGTGTGGAAACAGCTCATTAATGCACATATAAGCAAAGTTTGCTTAGGTCAGAACTAATTAGGCATTGCCTGTTTGCCTTACGTTGTTCTGGCTCTGGGCACCTCAAAGCCTGAGCTCCAGATCTCCTGGGACTCTGGAAAACCTCTGAATGGAGGAACCCTTTGAATGTGCTCAGAAATTGAGGTTTGCTGGGGAAAAGTAAAGGGAAAGTCCCTGTTTTAGCAGAGTAGGAGATGCTGATGTGACCACAAGGTGAGATGTCTCTGAGAACTCACGGCGTGTACTGGGCACCAAAACCTCAGTGAAATCCTTGTCGGAGTTAAAGCTCCTGATGAGAAATGCCATCAAAGGCTGATTAAGCAGCAAAGAGGAAGAGGTTTAAACTAAGAGGAATTATTTAGGTTAGAGCAGGTCCTATAGCTGGATTAGGCTCGAGCTGAACAAACCTGCTCAAGCAGCAAAATCCTTAAAGGAAAGATCTGCACGGGATAATCGAGTGTAAAATCCCAACACGCGCAGGCAAATTCCTAATAACTTCCCAGATTCAGTCAAGGGAATATTGGGATTACTTAGTGTGTTGGCAGGAAAATAATCCCCAGGAGAATGACAGAAAGGCTTTGAAGGTATGGGCCAAGCCTGGCTGAGGCAACGCACCGGATCCATGTGCAGATAGATGGGGGAGATTTTATCTTTTCAGCACCAGCTTTGAGAAATGCCTGTCTGGGCTCTTCACTTTCTAACAGCCTTAATCACTTCATGATGAACTGATGGCATTTCTACTTCCATGTGCTTTTGATATTCCTTAATAAACTTAATTAGAAAGCAGCCATCCTACTGGAAAAATAACATTTCAGAGGGTTCCCCCTCCCTGGGTATGAACAGGCCACGTTACATAACTGGATTTCTTCCCTGCTGTGTATTATCAGAATTGGGTTAAATTCCACTATTCATTTTTACCATTCTGGTAACACCAATAACTGGAATCACTTGGGTAATAAAATACCTGTCTGCCTGAGCTTGCAGGTAATGCCTAAAGGACAGTGGGCATAATTAAAGGAGGATGTTCTGAGTTTGTGCCCAACTGGCAAACTAAAGCCACGAGAGTCCCATTTGCAGGAGCAAAAACATGGAAAAGCAAAGGGGTGAGGTAAAACCTGCTCAAATAAACTCTTCCAGGGAGGAGGTGGCACCTGGAGAACCTTCCTTGAGGTCCCTCCAAGGTGAGGGGACGAAGTGGAAGGGGGCACTTCTCTTCCCACCAGCCCGTGTGCCCCCGTCGCCGGCTGCCCGGCACACGCCCTTCCCAGACGGCTGGAGCAGGAAGCAAAACCAGCTGCCTGGGCTTGGAGGAGGATGAAAACAAGAGGACACATTTCATCCTAATGGGAGGCACATGGCTGCTTTGGGGGGGACTTGCCAGCAGATAAATCTTGTCATCTGCCCGGGCTGAGCCTGTGCCACGTGAGGCGCAGCAGCGGCACGGCGCGCTCGGTCCGCGGCCTCGGGGCTGGAGCAACAGCTGGAGCAACAACTGGGCAACAGGACCTCTCCAGGCAAAGCCCAGGGCTTGTTGCTCCATCCTGAGGTACCTGTCTCCTTGGAACAGGCTCCCCAGACAAGTGGTGGAATCACCACTCCTGGAAGCAGAAATGAGCAGACGTGGCACTTGGGGAGGTGCTTTAGTGGGCATGGTGGTATTTGGTTGAAAGCTGGACTTGATCTTGGAGGTCTTTTCCAGCCACAGTGATTCCAAGATTCTGTGATTCCATGTTTCCTGTGAGCTGCATTCCCACAGGGATCCACTTGTATGCCATAGCAATATCCTTCACACTGACAGGCTCTGGGAATTCCCCTTCTTCTTCCCCACAGCGGACTCAGAGGTTTCAATTTTTGAACTTATGGGATGTTATTTGATGGACTTTATTTATTTAGTCCCAGCCAACCTCCTTATGGCAACTTATCCTTGACATAAAAGAATCTGTTCAACCAGCCCTTGGGGGGTTTGTTCTCCTTTGCAAACATTTGTTCCTGCAGACAGAAATCCCAACCAGCTTCAGCAGCTCCTCCCTGGTCTGGGGTATCTCAGAGGCAACATCAACATCAAGGCTTGCCTGCAACGTGTGAGGAGCACACGAGCCTGTGAGAGTTGGAACGAGTCCCACCTCAGCCAGGATCTTCCCATCTGCAGTGGGAAGGAAATGGGATAGCAGGGCTATAAATGGATGACAACCACAAGCAGAGCAGAGCAGAGATTGGTTTTCAACCCTCAACTAAAAGATTTTCTTCTGCCTTTGCTTCCATACAACCAATTCCCAACCTTATCACAACACTCCATGAGAACCGAGATTATCTCAGAAGGAACACGATGACCCCGTGGTGGTTTCGGGAGCCTGTGAACTCTGCTCACTGAGGACATTTCATGCCTGTATTTTTATGACTCCGAACTTCTTGAATGTGGAGCTTATCTGTTTTTGCCATTGCTGTTCCCCACTGCTGAGCCTCGGGAAGCTCGGCCGCCAGGAACACACGGGCCGTTTACACAAACCGTTTGTTAAGTCTGAGTTCCAGCGCTGAAATAACGGAGAGACAGAGCTGGTGAGAGGCCTGGATCACATGCTGGGGCTGAGCAAGAACCATCTGGAAAAGGATGGGAAGATTATGAAAGAGAAGAGCTCCCAGCAGTTGTTTTTGGAAAGCGGCTGCCAAAGCAAGGGCGGCTCTTGGAGGAGAGCTCAGGTGCATCAGAGCGGGAGGAGGGGGGATATGGGACTATTTAGAGGGCTTGGACTTGTGTTCAAAGACCTTTCAAGATGCATTAAAGAAAAAGAAGCAGGAAAATCTACTTGGACATTTATTATTTTGTCTAAATCTCTGTGGTTCTTGGGTAAGCTCGAATCAGATGCCGGGGTTTCTTTGGAATTGCTGGGCTGCTCCAAGGCAAGGCTGGCACTGGGACAACCCACGCTCTGAGCACCCTGGACAGGCTCTGTGCTCACTGCAGAGCCCCTGAGTGACCTTGGGTGAATCCTTTGATCCACTTCCCTGCTCAAAGCCAAGTTTGCCGGGGATAGGATGCTCCTAACAAAGTTCTGCTCAACTTGGGCAACTCTTGGTCCTACTGCAGCACTCCAACACCCAGCAGGGCTGGGAGGAGGAGATGGGGGCTCAGGATAAAGGACTTCCCACAGAATTTCGGGGTCATCACCATACCTGGCTACACCATAAGCAAAGGCAACCTTTAACTCTGATTTTTTGACAGTTGAGTAATAACTACAATATTGTTTTAATGCAACGTGGAGATTGCTGGCGTGTTCCCACAAGGCTCTGACTGGGAGACAGGATGCACAATATTTGCCAGTGAGACAGAACAGAAGACAAGAGATAAAGAACAGGATTACACACAGCACTCGACAGACTCACACAATAAAGAGCATTATTTCATTGCTCTTGGGACCGTCGTGCAAACTAATTAAAATGGTATTTCAGCATATTGAATTAATGACTCCACTGAGGGCAAGGAAGATCTTATCAAGGGGTGGTTTGAAACCTTGGTTGCTTTAAAAAATGTACCAGATTGGTAATAATCTTGAGAGGGAGGTGGCAGAGTCAAGTAGAAACACTCATTTTGTCAAGGTCTGTGTGGGGATCAATGACAGTGCTTTGTAGCCCCTCAGATGCCACTGGAAAGGATCGAGGCCCAGCAGGACCAGCACAGAGCACCACTCTGGGCAGGGATATTGGGGGGAACTCTTCCCTTCTCCTCAGCTAAAGGAAAGGATTTCCAGCCAGAGAGAAAGGCTGCAGGGTGTTTTGATTCACCTCTCCTGAAAGAGGTGCCTTGTTGTCTCCTTGGAGCCACATGAAATGTCACCAAACAGTTCCTGGCTCCCCTCTGGGGCTCTGCTCTGGGAGCCTTTTCACCCACTGCAGTTCCTGGTCTGGAGGTGCTTCGTGTGGGATTGACATCCCTGGAAACTCTCAAGCTCAGGCTGGACAGGGCTCTGAGCAACCTGATGTAGCTGAAGATGTCTCTGCTCATTGCAGGGGGTTTGGAGTAGGTGAGCTTTAAAGGTCCCTTCCAACCCAAGCCATTCTATGATTTCATGACAGGGCACTTGCACAAGATCTGATGATGCCAAAACCTCTGCCAGATAATTCTCTTCCCAGACACAACCAACACCCAGCCCAGAGCCAGGCAGAGTTTTGCCCCCATGAGAAGGACATATGTGACTGATGCCCATGTGCCATGTCAAAGTAGGGATTGCTGTGTCTGAGAAAGAAAAAGAGAAATAAAATGCCTTTGCTTCCCTCCACAGCCCTGGCAGCCCCTTGAGTGGTGCAGCCCACCACAGACAACGTGGGCTGCACCTCCTCCTGGTGCTCCCACAGCCCAGGGACTGCAGGGTGAGGGGTCTCTGCTCAGACATAGCCCTGCCCCAGCACAGCCACAAAGCCTTTCCCATGGTCCTGGAGTCAAGGCTCAGGGCGAGAATCAGTGCAAAACCAGCACAGTCTTGGAGAGCGTGGAGAGATGCCAAGAAGATAGATGGGAAAAACTCACATTTCCAAGTGCCAGAGAAGACAATGAGACATAACAAAGCTCCTTGTTTGGGAGAGGGTTTTCTTTAGGGAAGAGGGGAGAAGACTGGAGAGGGAGTGGGGGGAATAATAATCTATCCCACATCCAATCCAACACTCAAATAATTCTACAGAAGCCAAACTTTTTTCACCTCCAACCATCACAATTTGGTGCTGAAAACTGCCTGTCCAGATAAAGTCCTTGAGAAAGGACATGGCCTGGGTTGGTATTTCCAGCTTTCCTAAATAAAACAAATGTAACCCCCATCCTTTGCACCAGCAGACGCAGAGCACAGCTGGCAGCAGGGATGTGCTGGGCTGGTTGTATGCTCACACAACCACCCAGTTCAGGCCCAGCTGGGCTGGGCTGGGTGCAGAGGGTCAGGAAAGTGGGATGAGATGCCCTCTCATGTAGCATCTGAGGAAAGAGCTGAACCAGGGAGCTGCTGCACACAGATGTTGCTGTGGGATGTCAGCACAGTCAGTCCTGCCCCGGCTACTTATTGATCCCATCTGGCAGTGACATGGAAACCTCCACTGCCTTTCAGCAGCTGCTTTGGAGCGACTGGGAGCCTAACTGGGAACCTGGTGGTGCTTCAGCAGGGCTTCCACAACCCAGCACAGGCATCTGGGGGGCTGAAAGCAGCTGGTGCACATCAAAAACCACCTGTTAGCACTTAGAACCTTTCGGGTTACGCAAAGGTCTCTTTTTTAAAGGTTTGGAGTGTATTCAAACCCTTGGCCTCTCCTTCCAAAGGAGGTGAGATGATGTTAAAGGCAAACAGGTGACAACCAGAGTCCACAGCACTCCCAAGGTGACCATTCAGGTCACAGAATGGTTTGGGTGGGAAGGGACCCTAAAGCCCATCCAGTGTCACCCCTCCCATGGGCAGGGACACCTCCCACCAGCCCAGGGTGCTCCAAGCCCTGTCCAACCTGGCCTGGGACACTCCCAGGGATGGGGCAGCCACAGCTTCTCTGGGCACCTGTGCCAGGGCCTGCCCACCCTCCCAGGGAAGGATTTGTTGTGGCTCTTTTATCAGAGACACCAGTGGCAGGTTAGAAAAGGGAGCCCAAATCACCACCTCAGTGTGTTAACTCCACAAAATATTCTGAGTGAGCCAGGGAAGCTCAGGGGCAGAGGGGGCTGCACCTTCCTGCCTCATACAGAGGGAATTTCCTGGAGAACTTCAACTGAGGTGCCACAGAAATGCTGAATACCTGCATAGACACCTGCACTGAGCCATCCCTGCCACTCCCTGGGTGACCCAGAGGTTGTTTGGACACACCCAGGAGAGTGGGAATTTTCCATCCTCTCGTGCTCTGTACCCTGGCAAGACCTGATGCCCACACAGGTTTCTGTGCAGAGCCACAGATCCCACAGACACCTGTTTTAGGGCATTCCAGGTGCTTTTCCATGGCTCTTAGGAGGTGATTAGCACAGGCTTAGGCAGCTGCTCAAGATGCCTAAGGTGAGGCAGGTGAATCCGTCTGCCAAGGGGTTTCCATCAGGGAGCAAAGACAGGCTGAGCCAGAGAACTCCCCACTGTGACAGCAATGAAAAGGAAAAGCCCCTGAGAGCATTGACCTCGCAGTGAACTGCACAGGGAGGGAAAACAACCCTGGGCTGGGAGGAGCTGCTCCCTCAGCCCTCGGGGTGGAGCTGGCAGGTGTCACCTGAAGGGAGCAGCTCCCAGCACTGACAGTGGCTGTCACCAGAGAGGTGACCTGGGAGGGTGGGGCTCCCAGGGAGAGGAGAGCTCCACTGGGCATCCCAACACCAGCAGGGATTCTGCAAAGAACAGCCACAAATAGGACTTGTGGGGGTTACATCAGCAGCTCAGGAGCACCATTGGATCCAGCCAGGATGTGCCAACAGCCAGAACTGTCTCCAACTCGATGCTGTTGCTGTTCTGACTCATAGAATTCAGGGATAAGGCTATGGGCAGGGACACCTTCCACTATCCCAGGTTGCTCCAAGGCTCATCCAAGCTGGCTTTGGACATTTCCAGGGATGGGGCAGCCACAGCTTCTCTGGGCACCCTGTGCCAGGGCCTGCCCACCCTCACAGGGAAGGATTTCTTCCCAATACCCAACATCCAACCACCAATCTTGATCCATTCCCCCTTGTCCTGTCATTCCAGCCCCTCATGTGAAAATCTCAGCCCCAAAAGCCTTCCCTGCCCCAGAGCAAGATCTGAGCTGCTGGAAGAGCTGGGCATGGGCAAGGCAGTTCCCAACATCCCAGTCACCCCAGCCTGGCCATCACCACACCCACCCACCCCCTCTGCACCCCCCACTGCTGTTCCAGGTCTGGTCTCCGTCTGCCAAGGTTGTTATTATGAGAACAGGGGTCTGTTTTCCACATGTCCCCGATGGCACCTGATGCTGGAGGAGTTTGCCCTTCCCTTCCCTCCCCTCCCCCTGACAGCTCATTCCAGCCAGCAGGAGATGGCAGAGGGAATAAGGCAGGGTGTGCTCCAGCAGAAGGAATTGGAGCCCAGCTTGAAAACACAGCTAATAAAGGGGAAGTCAGAGCCTATCTGGAGCAGGTCTGGGATTTTCACCATAACCCAAAGCCTTGCTTGGGAAAAGCACGGCCAGAACTGGGGTTGGAGCACAAGGAGCTTCCCTGACAGCACAAGAGCCCCCCTGGCACCTCCAACCCCAGCAGGCTGCCCTGAGCCACCCCATCTCTCTGCTCCACAACCACTCCGTGCCCTTGGCATGGGGAATAACCCTGCAGAGCTGCCCAATCCCCTCAGGCTCAAGTGCACTTTCCAAACATGGTTTATCCCCCGTTTGTCCTGCTGAACTTTGTGCTTCCCCCATAGTGGGAGGAATTTCCTGCTTCCTGAGACTGCAATAAATACTTAAAGGTCCGAAACGAGACGCTGGGATTGCTTGGATTTGGAGGACGTGGCCCTGGGTTCTCCAAGAGCTGCCCATCATCACCACACCCCTCCCAGCCCTCCCTCCAGCCTCCCTTTTCATTCAAGTCTTGGCAACAACCTCCCAGCATTTTTCTTGGGACCAACAAACATCTCTGTGTTGGAGAGAATTCCCAATCCAGCAGATATTTCATGGAGCTCGAGAACAAATTCACTTTTCTTCCCTTTTTTTTTTTTAATAAATAGAAATCTTTCTCCCTGTTGCTGCTCTACTTCTAATTCTTAATTGGACAAGGCAGGTTCTTTCCTATTTCCAATAGGGCTGTGCAAAATTATGGGATCCATTAGCTTTGCAAAGGGAAAAAAAGAAGCCTTAGAGCCTTCTCAAGTGATTTTCAAACTCTCCCTTGGAACACACGGGCTCTGTGCAGGGTAATTTTGTTTGGGGTAATTCACTTGTGCTAATTTCCTGTAAGTCTTGCAAGATATATGAGTATATTTTTTGGTCTTTTTCCACATATATTCAGCACTAATTTCCCTCAGAGAAATATTGACGTGCAAAACATCTCCAGAGACAGTGGAGGGGCTTTTTTTTTGGATGCAGGAACAACGTGGTCTGGTGGAAGGTGGGTCTGCCCTGCCCATGGCTCGGAGTTGGAAGGAGATCATTTTGAAGGCCCCTTCCAACCCAAAGCATTCCATGGATCTGTGAACAGTGGTGGATTTGATCAATACAGAGTTTTGGAGCCAGCAAGGAGCTGTTTTTCCAAAATACACAGATATTGCCTCAAACAACACCCCCAACTTCCCCAAGGTCCTGAGCTCCCAGAGTTGCAGTTCCAGACAAACTGGGCCACTCCATTGCAGTAAATTGCTCATAATTGAAAAATGCTGGTCCTGTAAACCACAAACAGGTTGAATGGTGAACATCAGGAATTTGGTGGGATATTTAAGAGAAATGCTCCAAGTTAATAAATTGAAAGGAGGAGGCAGATGCCCAGTGCCCAGGAAAGAAGCAGCTTGCCCAGAGATGCAAAGAGTGGCACAAAACCCTCCCCTACCAAATTCAAATGAAATCTGTGCCCTGGGAGTGGAGATCCCTTAAGCCAAACCCTCCCTTCTGGCCCCAAAAGCTCAGCAGTGTCCCCATGGCAGAAGCAGCAGGGACTGAGGTGGGTCCTGGAGAGATGGAGCCCCACGTGGGAACGTTCTCTGCCACAGAATGGCTCTGCCCGTTCCACAGCCCTTTGCTTTGCCACCATGGGTTCTTCTCCTCAACACAACCTCACTTTAAGGTCCACACAAGGGAATAATATGCTCTTTGGGGTTTTTTTTGGAGCAGCTGCTGGTGCACAAATCCCAGCTGGCCACGTTATAATTTGCTTTCACCTCAAGGTGGAGCGTTTCGGTTGCTGTTGCAGAGCTGAGTCTCCGTCCCAGTGGCCTCAACTGGACACACCACGCTGGAAAAACACCACGCACTTGGGGCCACAGATCCCAGATGTCACCACCCACTTGGGGCCATTGTTTTCTAGGAGAGATGGACAGAGGCCAGAAGGTCCTTTGCACTCCTGCCTTGATGCAACGAGACCCACCACCACCATCCCTTGATGGTGGCAGCAAAGATGTTCTGTGAAGGACTGGATTTTGGGGATGTCCCAGGAAGGTGATGGAGGGATGCAGGTCTGGAGCATCTTTCTCTGGGCAGCAGAATTTTTTTGGGGCCTTACTGGATAAAGTATCTTGTTCCAGGGTGGATTTTCACCCTCCGAGAGGCAGAAATAAAAAGCCAGGAAGGAAAATTCACAATACAGGAGTGGGAAGGAGAGGAGACCTGGATCAAACCCCACCCTCCTCCTCACTTTCAGGAAGGCAACTGGTGTGGAAACGAACTTCCCCAAAGAAAGGGAATGTAATGCTAAGCCAAACACCGAGACGCAGCCGAACTCAATCCCGCTGAAGTGAGGGCAGGCCATTAAATAAACAGCCCCGCTCACAGCGCCCAGATTGGGGATATATTTAGCTCTCAGCTCGTAGAGAGGGAAAATAAACAGCTGGAATTGCGTGGCAAAGAGTTATCTGGAGCACTGGGACAAAGAGGGAAACCAAAGCCGAGGCTGTGCTGACACATAATGGCTCTTTCAGGAGGACCAGGAGCCGGTGGGGAAGGGCCATCCAATGGTGAGGGATTTCCACGGCGCTTTATGTGCCTTTGCCTTCTCCGATTTCTCACCCCACCGTGGTCCCAACACCGCCATAAAGAGTTGCTGTGGGCTGTGGTTGGTAGAACCATCACTGCTGGCTGACCTTCCCCCTGCAGCTCCCACTATTGCAATTAGCTCCCCTAATTGCCGCTCCCGGCGGCTCCGGCGCGCGAGTCCTCGGCAACCCTTCGGCACTCGGCGGCATAAAACGGGATATAAACTTTTATCCTCCTTCTCCTCCAGTTTTCCTTCCTATGAAGCTTGGCAAGAGCACTCATTTCCAAAGCAGATGACCCAGGGGCCAGTTCTCACTAATGAATTTCATGTTCGTTTTGCCGTTGCAAGAAAATCCCTTCAAAAAAATTCCCCACAACTGTTGGGCTTTTGCATAAATCCAACGTCCTGGAAGCCTCCAGTCTGCAGGGAGGGACACTCAGGTGGGGCTGGGTGGGAGTTCCCTGCATGTAAAGGTGGCCCTGAAACCTGTGGGAATCATATTTACCCAGTGCTTTTGACCTTGAATCCCTCTCAGTCTCCTGGATGGGGAATTCCATTGGCTTTCATAGGAATAAAGGTGGATAAAGCACTTCAGATGATCTTTCCTGCCACATCTGAATTTTGCAAAGTGGGTAAGCAGGAGGGTAATTTCATATAATCATAGAATCGAATGGGTTGGAAAAGCCCTCCGAGATCATCAAGTCCAACCCTTGGTCCAGCTCCAGTCCCTTTACCACATCATGGCACTCAGTGCCACGACCAAGCTCAGTTGAAAAACCTCCAGGGATGGGGAATCCACCCCCTCTCTGGGCAGCCCATTCCAATGCCTGAGCACTCTCTCTGCAAAGAAGTTTTTTCTGCTCTCCAACTTCAATTTGCCCTGGCAGAGCTTGAGCCCCCCGTGCCCCCTTGTCCTATTGCTGAGTGCCTGGGAGAAGAGACCAACCCCCACCTGGCCACAACTTCCCTTCAGGTAATTTCCCTGACCTTTCCACATCCAAACAGGACATTTAGGAGCGGGATGGATGCAGAATTGCTGTGGAGCCTCAGTAGAGAGGATTTCATTGAGCAATCACTAGGAAATGCAATTAAATAAACCAATCTCGTGGAATCGTGTCTATACCAAAGAGATACCTGGACTGGCAACACACAGAAGTCAATCAACAAAAATCAGAGCTAAAAAGCATCGAGGAAATGGCCCCAAGAGTCAGCAGGGAGGTGCCTGTGCCTCGTGGAGCTGATCTCAGAAGCATTAACTGCAGCTCTCCATGCCAGCAAAAGCTCAGCTGGACCCTCTGGATTTTCCCGAGTCATCAGCCGGTCAAGCAAAGAGCAGGATGGCAGGAACCCCTGCCTGTCTGTCAGGCTCCAGAGAGGAACCTGATAAAGCCATTTCTCTGACACAGGAATCAACCCCAGCACACACAAATTTCCGCTCCCCAAACCATTTCGATGATTAGCTTTGATTAATGGGGCTGCCAGAGGATCATTCATCACCAGTAACGAACAACATCTTTTGCCACAGTATTTCCAACTCCTGAGAAGCTGGAAAGTGAAATATTTCTTTTTTATTGTTTTTTTTTTGCCCTGTTCCCATACTCACACTGGTTTGGGGTTTTTTTGGGGGTTGCCCACAAGGCCTGCCCAGACCCAAGAGGGTTGGTGAAAACCTCTGCACGGCACAGGCTGGGGCTCCATTAACAGGCACCTCTCTCCCATTTGTTACAAGAATCATGGAATCATTTAACCTGGAAAAGCCCTTTAAGATCACCAAGTCCAGTCATTCCCCCAGCACTGCCAAGGCCACCACTAAACCACATCCCCCCAAGTGCCACATCCACACAACTTTTAAAGCCCTTCCAGGGGTGGTGACTCCACCACTGCCCTGGGAAGCTGTGCCAGGGGTGGACAACCCTTTCCAGGAAGAAATTTTCCCAAAGTCCAGCTTACACCTCTCCTGGCACAACCTGAGGCCACTGGAGGGTTGTTGAGGAGAACCCTCTGCTAAAAGGCTGCTCAGTGTTGTTGAGCTTCTAGAATGACTTTCCCTTTCCAGTATTTTTCTGCTGCAGGAGAGAATTGCCATAAAATCCTGAGTTTGGAAACCAGGCTATGGGAGCACGAGATGCTGGGTTGGCAGAGATACAGCACAAATAAAAATCAGGTCGGATTTTGGGCTGCAAACACATCCTGCCACCACCAAAGCCACACATGGGCCACTGCTCTCTCCTGGAGCACCCAGGAAAACATGACAAAGCAACACCACACATCCAACCTCAGTGGCAAAATCTCCATTGTGCCCGAGGGATTTCCTGCTTCCCAAATGGGGGGTTCGAGCTTTCCCAGGCTGAGCCTTTGGAGCAACTATTTCAGACAGTGTCATTTGGGCTCACCCTGGAAGTCACATCCCATCACAAGAACAGGCAACTCAACCACAAACTGGGACAGGATGGCTCAGCCTTTCTGGCTGCAGGAGCTGGGGAGCAGCCCCAGGTGTCCACAGTGCTGACAGCAACCAAAACCTCACAAGGGAAATCCACGCACCGAGCACAGAATGTAAAACCTTCTCCACGATGTTACTTCATTCAGCACTTCAGGATAAAAGAAGAAGGAGCCGTTTCCTTACCGTCCCTTGGTAGGGCCCACGTTCCAGCAGCTCTGTCTAGGATGCTCTGCGGGTTAAGCTGTGCTCCCACTCCACTCCCAGCCCCTCAGCTGCTCCTCAGCACCTTTGGAATGGATAAAAAAAACCCCATTAAGATATTTTGGGATCAAACAGAAAGATCTGTGTTATGCTACTGCTCCTCTGTTTTCTCTTTATCCAGGGAGATCAGCAAAGAAAACATCAACCAGGCAAAGCACCCAAGAAATTTTAGGAGGAAAAGCTTCAAGGCAGAGCAAAAATCACTTGTGGTAGAGGTGTTACCACCTGCCCTCCTGGGACGGGGCTGGGAAGGCTTTGCTGACAAGTTACACACCTTCCTCCAGCTGGGGTGGTGCTGTGGGTGCAGGTGGGGCCCCTCACAGCCCCCCAGACTTCAGACCTTTCCCCAAACACCTTCCAGCCTTTCTAGTTACCAGCCAGGCCCTTGGGAGAAGAGGTTCCTCCAGACCTGTGGAGGTTCAGTGGTGGAGACCCAAACTGCTCCTCTCCAGCACCACCTCCCAGTGCTAAACTGGGGCATTTCCAGCAGATCAGAGGAGGAAACACCAAAGCTGAGGGACAGGCAGGGCTCTTCCCTGTCCCCTCCCCTCCCTCTTTTCCTCTCCAAAGTGATGGAGCAATCAGAGGCTGCTTTGATGCACAGGAGGGATATTCCTTATTCCCAACATGCCCATGGCAGGTGTGCCCATGGAGAGGGGCAGAGGGGCAGAGCTGCCCGAGCTCCCCAGCCAAGGGGCAGCTTTCCATGAGCCACTAAGAACAACCATCATTCTTCTGACAGCTCAGGAGGCACTTCCAGACTCCTGGACTCTCCTTCTGTCACTGCAGATCGGAACAAATCTCCAGTCATCCAAAAACACATTCCAGCAGGCCCTGCAGGTAATTCCTAAACCTTGAGACAGGCCTGGAGAGCCATCATTCCCTTCTTAATCCCCTCAAAGCATCCCTGGGAATGGCGAGTTGGCTTCCCCCAGCTGTGTGCCCCTCGCCCGGAGCCTCAGCGCTGCCAGCTCGGGGTGGGCCGGGCAGAGGCTCCCTGGAATCCAGGATTTCCCAAGGGTTTAGTTCCAGGTCAGTGAGTCCCTGAGGAGTGACTGCATGGAAGGAGCATTGCCCTGATGTGATGAGTCCAGAAGGGCTTTCCCCAGCTGATCCTGCCTCCTGGGCCATGTTATTCCTAAAGACACCTGGATGCTGCTCCATCCTGGAGGTGCAGAACCTCATCCCAGCACTGGAATTCCCTGCAGGTGTGCCCAGCTGGTCACCCCTCACTGCTTTGCCCACCAGTGCACATTTATATGTTAATAATTGTGCAGCCTGGTCCAGTGCAAGGTCCAGCCCAAACCATTGCCTGATTCTGTGATAATTACATTTAGAATGTATTTATAATGTTTATAGACCCACTCTATGTGTTTATGTTTATGCTTTGCATTGATCTGATGTTAATGCAGGTGTCTCGAGGATGCAACAGTAAATAGAGACTGCAATGATTAAAAACCACAGCTAATTAACTCCTCCTTCAGCAAACACACATCCCTGCTCCAGGCAGGCTCCTTTATCCTCCAGGAGGAATTTTCAGCAGACACCCACCAGCCTTTCCCCCAAAAAAGCTGCTGGACAAAACCATCTCCTGCTTTCCTTTTAGCCCCTGGGCACCATTCTGCACACACACAAACCCCCTCCATCCCTTCCTGACCAAAACAAGCCAAACCCCAACCAACAGGAGGGCAGCACTGGTGGCCCAGAGGGACTGACAGCTGGGAAAACAAGGAATGGCTCTTTATAATGTGCTTCTTTTTTGGCTATGAAACAGTAGAAAATGAGGCCTTTTGTATCCAAACAGCTTCAAGTGCTTCTAAAGCCTGTCCACAGTTGTGGTTGTGCTGCTCTGTAAATATCCCATTGAGTCTTTTCCTTCGAGTCCATCCTTTGTCCCTCCCTTTTTGCTCTTCAGCTCAAGGAGCAGCTGCCCAGGGCTGACCCTGCACTGTCAACCCCCTCTGTGGCATCAACCAGGGAGGGAGAGGTGATGAAACCACCTAAGAGGAACACCTAGGTGTAATTCCTAGACTTGGGATCATACAACAGAGACTTCTATGCACAGAGAGGTTGGAAACCAAACCTTTTTTACTTCTCCTTTTCTAATAATCACTGAAATAATGGGAAGGAAGCCCAGTGTCCTACACCCTTCTGCCAGAAACAGGTACTGCAGAGGATCACAGGATACAAGGAAAGAGAAACTGGCATCAGCCCTGCTCAGGAATGTCCTTAACTCGCTGGCACAAGTGCAGGTGCCACTGGAGATGCCCCTTTGCCCAGAGCATCCCTTGATGCTCACACAGGAGGGGCAAAGGTTAAAGGGTTTCTCCTCCCCAAACCTTTTTGGTGACCAGCACCCACTGGCCCTGCTGGGCATCCCCAGCTTTAACCTGGGGGTTTCTGTGCAGGGCATTTCTCCCTCTTATCCTCCATCCCTTGAGGATTTTGCTCTTCATTCACATTAATATCCCAAGTGCTGCTCCCAGGACTGGATCAGCCCTTTGGTAGGTCTGAGCCAGCACAAAGGAGCCTGCCCAGTTTGCACCCAATCCCAAGTTAAAAATGTAGGTCCTACAGGAATGAAAAGGAGGAAAGCATGACTCCAGCAGTTTGCATGGAATCCTGCCAGGCTGGAAAGAGTGATGGCAATAATTGCCTGTAGCCTCCCCAAAAACCACTTGTCACAGATTTTCCAGCTGCTGGAAACCCCAGAAATACATATATTTGTAAGTAGCCACCAGACTCAATCAGCTCCTCTTGACCAAACCCTCCACAGTGACATTATTCCACAATGGCATAATCCTTAGAGAAAACCCACAGCATTCTTGGAGCCCAGAGAGAAACTCGACACACGTAATACCCAATGCTGGAGTTACTTTAGCCCCTGGTTTCCTCTGACTCATTTTCCATCCCTCTGTCTGTCGAAAAATGCCTTTTTTTGTTTGTTTATTGCAGATTCTCTCAATGGCTTTATTGATGACAGAAGAAGGGAGAGAATGAGGCAGAGACTGGGCATTGCAGGGACCTGCCACCAAATCTGGCTGAACCAAACCAAGCCCATCTGCCTGGGCCAGGACCTGCTGCTGAAATCTGAGTTTAAAGGACATTTTTAGAGAGGGTGGGATCAGAGCAGGTTTTGTGGTTTAAAACAAAGTCATGTTACAAATAATAATAATTAAAAAAGAGGCATTCCTTAATTCACTAGGAGTGACATGGAGGGAAGGATGAGGCTGCTTTGTTTTGTTTCACTGTTAGAGCTCAGTTTTCTTGGCACCAATGGAAATGCCCCCAGGCCTGTCTGGGAGAGCCCATGCCAGGCCAGGCAGCAAATGACACCATGTGCCAACCCAAAAAGTGAAACTTCCTGGGCTAGATCCATAATCCAAAGAAAAGGCTGGATCCAGGCCTTGCCTGTCCTGGACTCTGTGCCCAGGGACTATTTAAAGGCAGCTCAGCATCAGCCCCGCGGGGGCAAAGCAAAATAATTAAATATAAATACATTTAACTGTGCTCTTTGATCAATCTCCGTTGTCTCAACAACTCCAGCCTGAGCTGTGGGGGTTTATTTTCCAATTTAATCTTGGAAAGATCAGTTGGAACACTCTAAAGGGAGCAGCAGCATCCTGTGGGGATGTTGCTGAGCTGAAGGCACAGGGTGATGTTGGGGCTGCCTTGAGCTCCTCGGGGCTGGGTGAACACAGGGTGGGGACCCCAGCCCTGGCAGCAGCATCTCCCATCTTCAGTAGATGTTCAACCAGTTAACCATCTTCATTCTGAGTTAGGACACTCCACTCTGCTGCCCCAGCCTGTTCTGGTGACAAGTTCCCAGGTCACCTGATAGATGGAAGGCCAATCTTTTCTTCCTCTCCAAAACAGAGCTCCAGGTCTCTGCTCACAGGGTTTGTGCTGGAGGTCAGGAGTTTCTCAGTGGAAAGAGGGAAGCCCTGAAGGCAGGAGGCTGAGCTGGCCTCCAGTTGGCCAAATCCAGGGGCTGTGGAGGGGGACTCATCCCAGCTTGCTGGAGCTACACAGGGTTGAGAGTCACCAGCTGAGCAGCCAAAATACCCCCAGGCAGCACAGCCTGCCTGTGCCAGTGAGTGCTGGCATGAGAACCAACGTGCTCGTGGCCCACAGGAGCTCAGGGGTGGCCGTGGTCCCTGCCATGGTGCCGTGAACCCAAGGAGCAGGTCCCGATGGTGACCGTGCCACCACCACGAAGGAGCACATTGACTTGGTATGTGGTGGGACGTGCTGTTCACATCAACACCAAGAACCACAGGCCCCTGGTGACAACACTGCAGCACCCCTGGTTCAAACACAGCCTCTGTCTTCCCCAGCTTCAGCCAAAGACAAAGCATAAACTCAAATAATGCATTTCCATCCACGTGTCATAAATCCATGGCACGAGCAGACAGCCAAGGCAGCTCTGTGACCTCCCCTGGTGCTGACAGCAGGTCCCTGGTGCAAATCTTACACGTTTGTCTTAGATTTGTTCTTAAACAAAACGAGCAAAGGTCAAAACTGAGCTCCCAGAGGAGGGCACATTTGCTGTCCAGATGGCAACAAACATGAAGGCCCTTTCTGTGAGCAGAATGGACACACAGATGCTCTGCAGCTCCAACAGCATTCTGACATTCCTGCTGTTGGGAATCTGCCTTTTCCCTCAGGCTTATGCATTGGAGATGGAGTTTGGACTAGAAAGGCAGAGTGCAGGGAGGCACCTGGTCTATATTGAATCATGGAATGGTCTGGGTTGGAAGGACCTTAAAGATCATCCTGTTCCACTCCCTGCCATGGGCAGGGACATCTCCCACTATCCCAGGTTGCTCCAAGCCCTGTCCAACCTGGTCTTGGACACTCCCAGGGATGGGGCAGCCACAGCTTCTCTGCCCAACCTGTGCCAGGGCCTCACCACCCTCATAGGGAAGAATTCCTTCTATACATCTAATCTAAACCTGCTCTCTTTCAGTTTTCAAGCCCAAGGAAGCTCATCCTACAGCTCGAGCACCTCCACAAAGCCTGGGGCAAAGTTCAACCTTGGGCTGAAATCCCTGCATGCAGCACGTGGGGTTTCACTGCCAGCCTTTGGCACAACCCTGGAGTGACTCCAGAGGAGTCTCCAAAAGCAGGAGCTCTGCTGGTGGGCAAAGAGAAGACAGACCCAAGGATTGGAAAAGCCCTCCCAGCCCACTGAGTCCACCCTGTGCCCGATGCCCACCCTGTCCCCCAGCCCAGGGCACATCCAGTCCTTCCTTGGGCACCTTCAGGGCTGGGCACTCCAAACCTCCCTGGGCAGCCCCTTCCAATGCCTGACCACCCTTTCCAGGAAGAAATTCCTCCTCATGTTCAACCTGAACCTCCCCTGGCACAGCCTGAGGCCGTTTCTTCTCATCCTGTCACTTGTTCCACAGGAAAAGCGGCCGATCAAGGAGAGGCAGAACCCTCTGAGCCTCCACCCTGCCCTCAGCCGGTGGGTTGGTGACTTCTCCAGCTCCCACGACAGGGCAGATGCCCATGGAGCTCCATCCAGACCACAGAGCACGAACTCCCCCTCACAAAGCACTGAGTGAAATCTCAGAGAGGGGGAAATAATCCCCCAGGGCCATGGCCTGGAGTCAAGGAGCGTCCAAGAGCGTCCTGCCCTGCCGCCCTGGAAGCAGCTCTGCAGACTGGAACTGCAGCGAGTCCCACTTGGTTCTGCTTTGTTTTCTTGGGCTAATTGCTTTCAGGCTGTCAATAGCTGCATGTCCTCTGCAGAGCCAAGCATAAATCTACTCAAATCTGACGTATCCCAGAGCAAAGAAATGTCCTTATTGTTATTCTAGCCAGGAATGAACACGCTTTTATTGGCCTGAGAAGAGCAACCAAGCCCCTCGGAGCAGAAGGACTGTCCACCTGCCACCTCCTCTTTCCCTGTCCCACAAAGGGATGGAGTTTCTTGCAACCTTATTCTTCTGAGGCTGAACTACCAGGTAAGAGCAAGGGTCTCCAATGGCAGGAGAATCATTGCTCTTCAGCTGGAGCTTCTGTATCTCTCTCCCAGCACTGAAACTAATGTGATGTGAAAACTATTACCCAATGCAGAGGGAAACTAATTCTCCAGGACAGTCTGAAACATGCAAATATAACCATGATCTTTGCCATTTGCAACACAATGGAAAGCTGCTAATAAAAGTTCCCATTGTGTCGGGGATGTAATGCCAACCCCATGGCATTTCTGTCTCCCTCCCTCCCCCTTTGCAGCCAGGCAGCTAAAAATGGCTTCAGACAGGGATGCTGCAGCACCACCAGGAGAGGGCTGGAGGCTTTGGCCTGCACAGCCCACTGGTCCCTCCCAGGCTCAGGGGAAGCAGCACTCCCAATCCATGCTGGAATGCAGATGGATGCTGCAAGCATCCAGAGATCATGCTCCAAGCCTGGCTGAGTCGAGGGTGGACCTCCCTAAAGTGCAGAAGGCTGTCGGACTCCCCTCTAGACCCCAGTTAATTCCACCCCACCAATTTATGGGATGAAGTCCAACTGGCCTCTCTCATCCCTGACATCTCCAATCCAAAGCCACTGCTCACATTGCCTCTGTCCCATGGAATGTGGTAAGAGACCTTTCCCCATCCTCATGGGTGTGATGCACCTTGGTTTGGACACATTTCTCCTCCTCCTCTAAAGAGAAAAAGTACACACACACACACACACACACACGTACAGCATCCATGTGTGCTGGTCCCAGCCCCAGGAAAGGCAGCCCAGAAACTGGGCCAGTATTTCCAAGGCAGGATGCCCAAAGTGGGACTCTTTGCTCCATCCCTTGGCACGGAGACAAATGACCTGATTGCTTTGCAACCCCCCCGAGCTCCCCAGAGCCTCCTCCTTCAATGGGATTGCACTTCCAGGGATGCCAAGAGAGGGACTGAAACTCAGCTCAGGGCTCCCTGCTTCGAGGGTTCTGAGTGTCCCAGAGCATCTTCCCAACTCAGTTTCATCTTCCCAACTCAATTCCATCTTCCCAACTCAATTCCACCTTCCCAACTCAATTCCACCTTCCCAAGGCTTTCAGACTCAAGCAATGAAGTGGCAGCAGCAGGACAAGGGTCAAGCAGGCAAGAAGAGGCAAGTGCAGCTCAAGCCCCTGCTCAGCCTCCTTGGATAGGCAAATGTCCCTCCAGCTTTGTGCTTTTCCCTTTCCTCCTGCCAACCCCTTGTGGAGAGGATCAACATCCCTATTTTGCCCCAGCCTCTCCTCCAGCCCTTCCTCAGGAAGAAAGTGTAGGATGAAACTGTGACACCCCCGAGATGCAAACCCCAAAGCAGAACCTGAGACTTTGCCAGGCTGCAGGAAAAACCCCATCACAGGGCAAATGGGGCCAATGAAGAGATTTCAGCTGGAACCAGTGGCTTCAGTGTTTCACTGAGGCAGCCAAATGGCTTTATTTCTGTCTATTTGTTAATAATCTCATTATTTACAGGACACATGTGCTCTCTATTACCTTCCCTATTCCAATATTGACAGCACATCTGAGGCTGGTTAGTCTGTTTGTAACGGGTCCATCTTCAGCTTTTTGGTATTTCCTGGTTGGCATTTGACCAAATCAACACACTCCTCTTTCCACTTAAAAAACCCCCAAAAAAACAACAACAAAAAAAGAGTCCCTTCAAGGAGCTGCAAAACCCAATTACCTCGTTGAGCAATTCCTAATGCACCAGCTTTAGGGAATTTACAGGGTTTAGGAAAAGAAACCAACTCAAAACTCAAAACCAACAACTAAATGTAAACCCTCTTTGACTCCTGCAGTTGTCTGCTGATGAGGGCAGGCAAGAAAAGCAGTGTAGAGACTACTGGGAACACTTGCAATGAGGAGGAATTTGGGGGTTTTGCTTGGGGTGGTGGTGATCTTTAGGAGGATGGAGGAATTAACTGTGGATCTCAGCTGTCCATCTGCAAGCAGAGGACACACTGCCAGCACCTGAACCTCTTCCACCTGGTTTGCCCCTTCCAGCTGCAGCTGACAGAAGCCATGGAAGAAGCCACATGAGGCAGCAGCATCTTCCTGGGTGCTGAAGGCATCTGCTCCAGCTGATTTAAGGAGCAGCAGACTGAAAACCTCTTATGGTGTTTGGAGGAGAAGGAACTCTAGGGACAATTCCCAGGCAGCTGTGATGGGCACCTGCAGAGGTGCCAAGACAGATGACACCCTTCCTTTGCTCCATCACACACTCCTGGGAGCAGCTAAAAGCCATGAACAAATGATCCCTGACAAATCTGCCTCCATCCTTGCCAGAAAACACCTTCAACATTGTGACCTTACACACCAAGGAGGTTCTGACTTCCAGCAAGGACCCCACAGGATGGGTCAGGTTGGAAGAGACCACAGTGGGTCATCTGGTCCAACCTCTCTGCTCAAGTAGGGCCATCCCAGAGCACACCCACAGCTCTGGACTGTCTGTGGGAATGACTCCACAACATTCCCACCAGCTGGGAGTGGTGGGGACCATCAAAGCTGCAGCTCATGACCCCCCTGAGCTGCTGCCAGATGCCCCTGGCACAAGAGGTGGCTCTGCTGGCATTTCCAGCCCCCTCGAGGTTCCCGGGTGGCCCAAACATGACAAAGCACTGAGCTGTTAGAGGAGCACACAGAGATCTGGGCTGGAGTTCCTGCTGGAACTGCCAGATGTGTCACTTCTCTCAGAGCTCCTTTGGCTCCTGGGGTGAAGGCTGGGGGGGAAGGAAAGGAAACCAACCCCCCAGTCACCTGTTTGCTCTGTGCCAGCTGTGCCAGCCTCCTGCGGCAAAGCAGGGCCTGAAGATCTGACCTGAGCCAAAGGGGACTGACTCCTCCTGCATCCTCCATTCCTCCCTCTGCATCCCTCGCCCAGTCCCAGGCATTTCGCACCTAATTATTTCCTATCCCTAATGGATGCTCATCAAGCATCCACTCCTGGTTTTAATCGGCAGTTGTGCAATCTCTGGGACGCATCAACCACCAGCCCTGTCCCTCCTCTACTTATTCAGTCCCAAATAACGAGTCTTGAGGACTTTCTCTGGCCTGGCTGCTGGGGAGAAGTGCCAGTGCAGAGGGAGAGAGGGACCTCTCTGAGATGCTGCTCCAGGCTGAGGTTTAATCATTGATGGCCTCATGAAGAGCCCGGCCCAGACAACAACCCTCCAGTGCTGACACTCCTGGGGGCTGAGCAGGCACTTCAGAAATCCAGGAGAGGTTTGGTGGGAAAGACCAGCCCAGCTCTGTTCCCATGTGCTCAGGTGGGGCAGCTTTCCAGCCCCAAAATTCTGCTGGGATGGAGTAACCGGCGATAATCAACCTCTCCTGCAAACACCTCCTCGAGCCCCAGGGTGGGACCCATCGGTGGGGGCAGCTGGAGATCTTGGAAACCACCTGCAGAGATGCTACAATCCATTCACCCCGAGGAAAAGCAGCACCTGAACCCCCCCAGATGCCATGGTTGCCATGGCAAGCTGTGCCCTGCCCTGCCCTCCCTGTTCACCGCTCGGAGCCTCAAATCTGACATGGCCAACAAGGCAGATGTTGGCTCGTTTTTTGCTCCTTGAGACTCTCTTTGCCAGGTTGTGGTCCCAATCCCAGCTCCTGCCTGGCAGGAGGAGGACAAATAAGCAGGGCTGCACCAGCCCCCACCCAGCCTGGAGTCCCACCATGCCCATCCCAGAGTGGTGCTCCTGGTGGAGCCGCTCCCAGCAGTGAATCCGTTCACTTCAAGCCTCCATGAAAAGAAACCCTTTGAAAACTGTGGCAACAAAAAGGGCATAGAGCAGTGCCTGGTGCTGCAGAGTGGAGCTGTGCCTGGCAGCCACCCATCCCACAGGGGAAGATGTTTGCTTTCCACTCCTCCCTTCAGGCAGCCTGTGCTCTGTGCTCGCCTTGGGGAGGAGCAGGGGATGAATCCAGGCCCATTACGGACAATTTTCCTCATCCCACAAACGCTCCCAAGCTCCTGCTGCCATTGGCATCCTCTGAGGGCTGAGAGATGAGCTGGTCCAAGACAGAGAATTGTCTTCTCCTCACAGCCCAGGTCTCCTGGAGATACGCCAGGCAGGATTAGAGCTTGTGAGCATCCCAGCAGGGTTCCCTGGAGAAGTTCAAGGCAGAGGGATAGAGGGAAAGGCCAAGGGGAAATCCAACAGCACAGAAAGTTTTCATTAAGCCTGGCTTCAGATTTGGCTTTCCTGTTCTTCCCAGATCCAGCTTACTCACAAGACAGGACAGTTTTCACCCCAGTGAACGTCAGGGTTTAGATTTACATGGAGGAACTCATTTTTCCTTGGGAGCTGTGGAAATGATGGGACCCTTTCCAAAAGAGCCTGACATGTCCTTGTTGGGATCTCACCTTGCCCTTGGCAGCTGGAGGAATTTCAGTGCATCTACCTTACAACAGGAAACAACCCGTGTGGTTTGGAACAGAGAAACAGTCAAGAATCTGGAAAGAGGAGGACACAAAGAGTCCCCCAGACCAAACCACTGACATCCAAACCTCCTCGTGCTGGGGCCTCGGTGCTGCTCTCGTGTTCCTCAGCACAAGAATCTGTGAGACTCTTGATCCACTTATGGATTTTTGAGGTGTTTGAAATCTGGCCCAAATGCCTGTCAGGGCTTGGACCCATCTCTCCAGTTCCTTTTTCAGCTCCTCTTTTACTCGGGTCTCCTTCCCAGCTTCGCTGTATTTATTTTTCCATTTATTCCAGAGTCACAGAATTCCTTCTCAAGGCTTACCCTGCAGGGTAGAGAATATGTTGCAAATTGAAATGAAAATCCTTACAGCATCCCAAGTCCAAATGCTAACTGTGGTTTGCAGCTCTGCCTGAAACAGGCTTGCAGTGACTTTGGCAGACCTGGAAACCAGGTCCTGATCTCAGGGAGCTTCTCCTCCATCCCCTCTGGGGCTCCAGGACCTCTGTCATTCCAAAGCCCTTTTAAAATGTCATCACTTCGGGAGAAGCAAGTCAGTGCTTGAGCCAGGCCTGGCCTGCTGGGTGATGAGACTAAAGCCTTGAACTCTGAGCAGTGTGGAGAGCTGAGAGGAGCCAGAGCAGGGGTGACATCAGCCCAGCTCCCAGAATCCCACGGATTCCCCCCAGCCACCGAGGGCCGGTGACGGGCAGCCAGGGCTGACTCACTGCCTGCAGCCTCTCCTGGGAGGAAGGAGCAAGAGTTCCCTCTCCACAAGTAGCTTTTTTCCACTGTAAATCTTGTAAGCACAGCGATGAGTCTGAAAGGTCACTGGGGCTTGGCACTGGTTTGGCAACTGGGAGCCAAATGGCTTTGATGGGAAGGAGGATGAGGCGTCTCCTCCCGAGGGCCTCTCTGTGTTCAGGCTTCACCTGCACCTCCTCTGGGTGTCCACGGACCAGCTTTCCTCACCTCCTGGCTGCTCCAGGGCAGGCAGAGGTCAAACACAGGGCTCTGCAGGGCTGGGAATCCTGGTCCTACCTGAGGGAAGGGGAGTTTTGTCTTCCTTTGTCTTCAGCAAGGGAAGGATTTTCAACAGAGATCCCAGTTTTTGAGAGGGGATGTCCAGTGAATGAAGATCCAAACCTGCAGGTGTTCTGAGGGTCCTGAGTGGACCCAGAGCTTCTAAATTTGCAGGGAAGGTCCTGACCCCAAATCCCATCAATGCTTTGCCCCCACTGAGGTCAGTGAGGTCCCTGATACGAGTCAGTCCCTTCCACACATCATGTTATTCACTGAAGTCCCTTCTCTTGGGTTTGGGAGAGGAGCATCAACATTAAATGGCACATGGAAATGAAATCCTTCATCCAGAAGGTGATTTTCAGTGTTCCATGATGGAGCTGACAGTGCTCTGGCATCACCAGAGCTGCCCCAGGGAAAAGGAATCCCACCCTGGAGACTTGAGCACCCCGAGGAGTGGAGGGTGGGAGACCAAAGCCCACCAAAGCAGCGCTGCAAAGCTTTAGCCCATCCAAGACTGACCTCTTCAGAAAGGCTGCTGGTAGCACAGGCAGAGGGAAAGGCAGTGAACAGCAGGGCTGCTCAGGGCAAAGGTGAGAAGAAAAGCAGGTGATGATGACAGAAAACCCTCTGTGCAACTGTCCCTCAGCTCTTCCATAACACTCATTAAAGACAGAGGAGCAACCTGATGACACCAAGTGGGATAATGACTTTCCAACGTCCTCCCAGCTCAGCATTTTGTCACTGGAAGTGGCCAAAAGCAGATGGATAGGGAAAGGTTTAAGAATACAATAAACATGCTGTGAGTTTTTTCCCCCCAAATTTTCCCCCAGCCTAAAAAAATAAGCAGCTCAGGGATTTCCTGAGCTGAAGGAGGTGTTGTCTTTGCATTAAACAGGGCTCAGGGGATTTGCCTTCCACAAACCTCTCCATTGTCCCTCAGTTCATAATGAAAGAAGAGAAAGAAACACTGCAACCTATAGTGATGATTAGGTGTCAGCCTAAAATGCAGGGAAAGAAATTAAATTTATTCACCTGCCCCTAAAAGTCAGGTGGGAGAAAGCCCCAATTCTTCCTCTGACAACAAAGTCTTGGTTCATTAACAAAAGTTTTGCTGTAAAATCTTTCCCCTGACTTAATGGGACGGCTCCAGAGTCCTTGGGAGGATTATTTCAACACTGCAGGCTCAATCAGTTGGTTCATTAAGCAGCAAAGGTCGAGGAAAGCCACCCGGGATTCCTTCCTTCGGCGCTGTTAGTGCTCCCTCAGAACTCTTCCTGCATTTTTCAAGCAGCTGCTGCTTTTAAAGCCAATCACTTGGAGACCCATCAGCACCCAAACACATCTGGGGCACGTGTTAAGGGGCCTGTGGGGCTGAACTTGAGCCCCGGAGAAGGGTGTTTAAAAAGGGAGACACATCCCTGCTCCTCACCCATCTGCAAGGGGCTCCAGCTGCACCTTCTCCCCCTCCACAAAGCCCCTTCCTGAAGGAATTTGCTGTTTGCTCCTTGTTGTTCCCTGGGCAAACACAGAGCGAAGGCCCTTCTGCACATGCCTGCCTGGATGGCATCCCAGGAATGCTGCTGGAGCTTTCTGCTCTGCTGGAGACATCGGGCTGTGCAGCAGGACAAGTCTGGGCAGAAGGTTTGGCCCAGAGGACCCGCCCCAGCCTAAGTTGGGAGTCAGGAATTCCTGCCTGGCTTGAGGAAAGTGGATTTTCTTCACAGAAAATTCATCACTCCAGATCCTTATTCTGTCTCCTCTCCTTGGCTTGACACAGCTCTGGGTTATCCTTCTTAGGATGGGAAGATGTCCCTGCCCGTGGCAGGGCGTGGCACTGGATGAGCTTTGAGGTCCTCTCCAACTCAAACCATTCCATGATTCTACCATGGAAATGGTACTGGGAGCTGTTTCCCAGTTCACTTCTGTGCAGAGTTTGAAATTTGCCCATGTCCAAAGAGACCAGGAGCCCAAACTCCACAGAAGCCACATCTTCCCAGGTCACAAACACAGGACTGACCTGCAGTGGGACACTCACACTGTGGTGGGATCATCCCCAGCTCAGCTGGTACCCACTGAATTGTTTGGGATATCCTGACAAAATTGGGAGTGAAAGGATTGAGGCAGGAAAAAATGATGCAGCTTAAGAGCTCCTGGTTAGGGCTTCATGTGCCACCAGGACCATGGAAAACAGCAGAAAGGACCTTGGACAGGAGCCTGGAGGGACAGGACAAGGGGAATGGCTTCTCACTGCCAGAGGGCAGGGATAGGTGGGATATTGGGAAGGAATTCTGTCCTGGGAGGGTGGGCAGGCCCTGGCACAGGCTGGGCAGAGAAGCTGTGGCTGCCCCATCCCTGGGAGTGTCCAAGGCCAGGTTGGACAGGGCTTGGAGCACCCTGGGCTGGTGGGAGGTGTCCCTGCCCATGGCAGGGGGTAGAACTGGATGGGCACTGAGGTCCCTTCCAACCCAACCCATTCCATGATTCTAACATGGAAAAGGGGACTGGGAGCTGTTTCCCAGTTCCCTCCTGTGCAGATCCTCCCTCCTGGGGCACCTCCAGTCGCCCCAGTGACACCACCAAAGGCCGTTTTTTGCTGAAAAGCAGCCAAGGGGCTGGAGGATTGTCCGACCTGACACCGGTTTCCACCCCAATCCTTCCAGACAAGGCAGGGCTGCAGCACCGAGGGGGGTGTGTGGAAGGGAATGTTTCTATACACAGTGATGGGAAGAGGATTTGGGGAAAAAAAGAGGAGAGCAGCACAATGTCAACACTCAGCAGGACAGAGGAAGAGGAGGGCAAGAGGCTCTTCACCACCCAAACCTGCCAAATTCCTCATTTCCATGGCAAACACAACCCCCCCACACCACCACCCCATGCCTTGGCTTTGTGACCCACAAGGCCAGGACTGGGACATAGCACTGGAGCAGCTAATTGTCGTTTAAATCATTAGCAGGGCACCAAATTAGTGGCAGGGCTTCCTGCACCCTTGGGCTGAGCCTGTCCCTGCAGCCAATCAGAGAGTGGCCCTGCTCGCTGCTAATGAGGCATTTCAGCACCTCCTCGGGGTCCTTCTGGCTCTCTAATGAGGGCAGGGCTGCCTGTGGGATTTGACCACTCGCCTAATTAGTTTATAGCACAAATGTCCCTGCTGAGCCCGAGATTTATGAGCTGCAGTTTGTCCTGGACAGGGGGGTGGTGGCTGCAAACCTGCCTTCTCCAAGCCCAGCTCCCACCCACCTGCCTATCCCCCTGCTGAGACACCAAACACCAACCAGCGGGCACCTGGGTGGGAAGGGACCTTAAAGCCCAATTTATTCCACCCTGCCATGGGCAGGGACACCTCCCACCAGCCCAGGTTGCTCCAAGCCCTGTCCAACCTGGCCTTGGACACTCCCAGGGATGGGGCAGCCACAGCTTCTCTGCCCAGCCTGTGCCAGGGCCTGCCCACCCTCACATTTTTCCCTGCAAGCAGCAAAATGGGGTCAACTGCTAAGACAAAGCTCTTCTGCCCCAATCCATGGCCTGCTCACCCCTCAGTGGCTGCAGACCCCCCTTCCCAATGGCAATTCCATGGGCAGGAACATCTGGCTATGCCTGGGCACCCTTTGGTGGCACAGATCAAATCCTGCTCCTGCCCATTCTTGCTCCCAGTATTGGAGTGCCAACACCACAAGCTGTACTCTGTGGATGGAGATGGAGACAACACCCCCAGGGCTTAATTTTCCTCCCCAAACCCACTTTTGGGTGATCTACAAACTGGTTTTCCTTCCATTTTTCCTCATGACTCCCATGCCCCTGGCAGTGCCATGGTGGGAGGGCACTCAAGGTGGGAACCAACTCAATCTGACCTGTTCTTGGACCTGTCCTGCATCACCCCCAGCCCCACAGCCCCAGTGGGGGCTCTTTCAGAGCAGGCTTTGGGTTTCAGTGCTAATGGGAGAACAATTGTGGTGGAACTTCAGCAACGCCTCAGATTAACCAGAAAAGGCATCGGAAATTTTCGAGCTTTGACCAAATTGCGTCTCAAACCTTTGGGACTGGAAATCCCCGATGTGGCGGCACAACCAAGACAAGAGCTACTATTTGTTGACAACCTCTTGAAATCCTGCTCTCAAAAACGTCCAGTGGCTGGAAAGCATTTCCCTCAACATTTTCAGCTCGTTAAAAAATGTTATAAATGCAACTTGGATGCCTAAAAATGGCTCTCTTTGCTTTCAACCCGGGGCTTCTTTCATATACATTTCTGAGTCTGACTTAGGAGGCTTTCCAAGGAAGAAGCAGTTCCAAGCACTGCAAGAATTCCTCCCTTCCAAACCCCCAAAACCTTAACATCTAAAAAATGTGATATAAATGAAAAGAGAGGAGCAAACCCAGCATGTACATGTGGTCAGCTCCTTATAGCTCCGTGTCTTCTGCCCGGGAGGAACAGAACATTTAACTCAAAGCACGTGGCAGCAGCTCCGCTTTGCCACGGCGACCCCAGGAGCTGCCCCAAATTCCCTGGAATTCCGAGACACAACCCCCTCCCAACCCCTCTCCTCTGTTCCCCTCAGCGGGAGGAGTTGTTTGTTTGGTTGTTTAAGTCGCAGCAAATGGTTTAATGCAAAGCAGAGCAAAGAACTGACGGTGCTTGCCAGAGGCAGAGCATCCTTCCTGCCCTCTGCCTGTGGCTGGGCTGCTTCCCCCCGGAGTTTTTGTTCCTGAGAGTGTTTGGGTTGACTTTTAAATCCTTCCTGACAGCCCCAGTTGGTGACTGTGCCACCACCCCGTGCAGGAACTGCAGGGACTGGCATCAGGCTAAGGCTCGGCTTGGCTGGCACAGCAATGCCCCCCACCCCAAATACCCTGGTCCTTCCTTCCCCCTGGATTTCCCCTCCTCTGTCCCCTGGGGACACTTGGAATTCCAAGGGTACAGGTGTTGGCAACCCTCAACTCATCTCAAAATCCTCACAGGGCAGAAATAATCAATACTGATCCTCCAGCCTCATTTTCCTCTGGTTTTCCCAATTTCTCCTGGTTTTCCCCATTTCCCCTGGTTTTCCTCACTTCCTCTGTTTTTCCCCATTTCCCCTGTTTTTCTCCATTTCCCCTGTTTTTTCCAATTTCCCTGTTTTCCCCATTTCCCCTGTTTTTCCCCATTTCCCCTGTTTTCCCCATTTCCTCTGGTTTTTTCCCATTTCCCCTGTTTTTTCCAATTCCCCCATTTCTCCCATTTTTTTCCCTTTTCCCCTGTTTGTCCCCATTTTCCCTGGTTTTCCCATTCCCTCTGGTTTTCCCTGTCCCCAGTCCTTGGCAGGCACTCCATGGACTGTCCCAAGGCTGCCCAGGGCAGGAGTTCCCTCATCCCTCATTCCTGCCCCAGTAGCAGCTCAGGGGGTTGTGCAACAGCTCAAGGACAAGTGGAACAATCCCACGTCCAAGTGGGAGGTAACAAGATGCAATTCTGTCTGTGCAGGACCATAAATCACCTCTAGAGGCTTTTCTAGCCTTGAATTATGTGGAGCAGAGGGCAGGGATGTGGCCAAGGAAGGAAGGACTGAGGCTGCTCTTGCCAGGAGGAATAGATGGAAGCTGAGGAAAGATGCAAGAGCAATTTCAGAGGAAAGGAATCAAATCTGCTCCACACCCCTGTGCATGAGGCAAGACATGCTGGAAGATGTTCCCCACCACAGCCCCAACAGTGAATGAGGCTCCGCAGGCAACTCACATTCCTGAAAAGACTCAGTAAACGCACATTTGGGACAGCAACGAAGGAAGCCCAAGCCAAATGTGCTCCTTCACCACCACCCAGGGCCAGCACATGAGCCCCTGTTGAAGCACCATGGGAAGCCTCTCACATGTGCAACAGCAGCACTTGCCAAAGAGGAGGATTTTCCTCAAAAAGGGAGAACTTTCCCCAAAGGAGAATTGTAGAACCACAGAATCCTTTAGGTTGGAAAAGACCTCCAAGATCATCCAGTCCAACCATTCCCCAGCACTGCCAAGGCCATCACTGACCATGTCCCCACATGTCAGATCCACATGGCTTTTAAATCCCTCCAAGGATGGGGACTCCACTCCTGCCCTGGGCAGATGTGCCAGGGCTGGGCAACCCTTTCCATGAAGAAATTTTCCCTAAAAATTCAACCTAAACCTCCCCTGGCACAACTTTCCTCTTGTCCTACTGCTTATTACTTCAGACACTGATCCTCAGCTTGTTACAAGAGCAATTCCCAAAATGAAGGAGCACTTCCCCCAAAAGCCTGGAGTTGTCTGCACAAAACACCTGCTATTGGCTCCTCTCCATGTCCAGCTGCTAAATAATCGCTCAGATTTCTGCTCTGTTCACATCACACATTCTCCAAATTCTCTCTTGCCAGGTAAGAGCCTGCTGCAGCTTCCCAAGGAAAGCTGGCCATGCCAACACATCCAGGAATGCCAGCCAGGACCTCTCCCTGGAGCACATTTGTCTGGTGGACGGTCGGATGGAGATGGCAGCTCTCTTGTTAAAGCTTCAAAATACATTAAAAATCCAGCAGTGAAGTCATTTGAGCAAATCTGAGCTCAGCTCCAGAGCCACACTGGCATTCCATCCCTCCTCTCCAGCCCTTTTTGCTGGAGAAACCCCCCCAGGAACGTGGGTCGGATTGGAGCCTTTGTGCTGAGGTTGCTGGTTCCTCCCTCACCACAGCAGGTTTTGCTGTGTGGGCATCTTTTCCACCATGAGATCACCCCCCACTTTCCATAAGCTCCCAAACCCTCCTGAGCCATCAGGGCAGTTTGGTCACGGGCTGGGCACTGATCAAGACTCCACAGAGCCCACTGCCAACCTCCTGAGCTGCTCCATTCGCCCTCCAACTGGGCATTAACTTCTCTCCTCTCCATCATTTTGTGGTTTGTGGTGCTGCTCCTGGAGGAGCCCAGCTGAGCTGTGACAGCCCCACGAGAAACCAAACAGTGGGGGTGGCTCAAGCTGTGACTTTTTGAAGGCAGATGGACAGATGGAGCCAGGAAAGGGCATCTCCCTCCAGCCCCATCAGGGTTCCTTCTTCACTACACACAGTGGGAGGACATTTCCATTGCACACCTTTGTCCTCATGCTCAGACAAATCCCACACTGTGGCTTCAGTGCTCATAAATAAAAATGCAGAACACACACAGTCCATGTCCAGCCACGAGGACCTTCCTCAAAGCCCCTCTGGTGCTCTGCAGGAGGAGCAAAGTGCACTCAGGGGAAGTTCTGTGCCTCCTTGGACCAAACCCTTGGCTGTGTGTCCTCGTTATCAATTCAAAATGTGCAATCAAAGCATCCTGACATCCTGCTGGAGAGGAAGAATTTAGAGACAGGACTCTCTGCTCTCATTGCCACAGACAAAACTTGCACTGACCACAAACAAAGCAGGAAAGAACAGAACTAGAAAATTAATTCGAGTTCTCCACTGCTTTGAAAGTCAAATGTGGGGTTTGTTTTCAGAGGCTCAGAAGGTAAATATTCAACATGAGCCCAAACCACAACATCCAGCTCCAAATCTGAATTTTCCCAGCCTTTAGGGGTACAAGGATTAAAGGCTTTGGTTCAGGAGTGAAGTCTGCCCTTCAAGTTTTTCTCAAATTCCGGGATTTCTGGAACAAATTCAGCTTCTGGGCCACAATCAGTGTCACACCTGCCTGGCCCAAGCAGGGAACCCTGAGCTTAATGAGCCACACCCCAAAATCTTCACACAGGAGAGAGGCATGAAATATGTGTTGGGTACCCCATAATGAGGGGGAGCCCAGGAGAAGCTCACCAGGGGTTGAAAAGGTCCAGGGGGGTAAGAAGGTGACGTGGGATTTGGCATCCCCCCTCCCTTAACTTGCTAAGCAACAGATTACTTTCATCTTTCTTTGGCACATCTCCACTCTCTGCCTGGGAAACAGCAGCATCTCCCAGCCTGAGAGAAGCTTCGTGGAGGTAAGAAATGGGTAAATAAATAAGGGACTGCAGTGCCTGGACACTCGTGTGCTGCAGCAGCCACAGCTCATCACACCAAGGGCTGGAGCATTTAGGACAAGTAGCACTCGACATACTTGATCTTTTTATCCCACTCCCAGCCATCCCCTCACAAGGGCTCCAAAGCAACTGGCCCGTGGTGTTTCCCATCCTTTGTCTAAACTCAGAGAGGAAAAGGCATAAACATTCCAGCAACAGCCACTGAGGCATTTTGCTAATTGGCAAACCCTCTCCCACACTCCCTCCATGTGCTGCTGAGTGCACTGGGTGTTTATGGGACCAACCACAGCCCTGCATTAACTGTGCTCCTCACGCCACAGTCCTGCCCTGAGACCAAACAACCAACATTGGAATAATAAAGAATTAATAACAATGTCTAGCACTAACGAGCCCTTCCATAACATGTCCCCAGCTTTATGCAAATGAATGATTCCCATAAGCAACATGAAAGTCAGATGGTGCACGACTCCAAAGGGATCACAGGCAATCCTGGAGCATCAGGAATGAGTTTGCAAAGCATTTGTCACCCCAGGGTGTCCCCTTACCCTGGAGAATGTGGCAGCTCGTCAGGGAGGACACTCCAAGCTCTGCATGTTCATGGCCATCAAAGCAGGCAGGAGCACCCTGGGAGAACCATCCACAGAGACAGAGCAGTGCCAGCCACACGTGGCAAAAGGGAGCTCTGATCACACCCAAACCAGGGGTTTCAGCAGCCAAAGCTGGAGCCATGAATAGTCCAAGATGAGGGTCATGGTCCCCATCATGGTGTGGGTACAGGTGGTGCCTAAAAGCAGCCCTAAACCAGCCAAAGTGGCAGCAAGGAATGGGGAAAGTTCCTTGAACCACCTTTAGGTGACCCAGAGGCTGTAAAATAAGGATTTGGAAAGGTGTCCAAGCAGAAACACTCCCCCACCCCCTCCATGCTCCCAGGGAGCTGCAGACACAGCTGGATCCAGTGGGAGGTGTCCCTGCTCATTGCAGGGGGCTGAACCGGATGGCCTTTGAAGGTCCTTCCAACCCAACCCAGTCCATGATTCCTGCCTGCTCAGAGGACTCTGCCTCATGCCAGGAGCACCCTTGGACAGTTTCTCCTGTAGTTCAGCCCACCTGGATCTCCTCACACGTTTTCATGAGCTTCAAAAGCCCCTTTATTTCCAGAGCTGCTGAAGGGCCAAAACCTTTGGTAAAGTCACTGCAGGTACTCACCATCTCCAAAACCCCTTCCCCACCCAAAGCCCAGTTCAGCAAACCCATGGCAAGGATTAAAACCCATCCCTTGAGCTGGCTCAGGTTTGTACACTGTGCTTCAAATGGGCCCCTTCCAGGTAGCCCCGAGAAAAGCCTCTTCTTCCCGGATTCCCTCCACCAAGTCAGGCCTACAGCGTCCAAAACACACTGTGAGCTGCTCTTTGCTGCCCTGAAACCTCCTCCAAGAGGTTTGGCAAGAGCCAGGTGGGTCCCTGCCCTCCTGTCTCGGAGCCAACGATCACGTCTGGTTAGTTCATATTTATGGCATGTTGGTACCCAGGAGCTCCAGGATGGAGAAGGATTCCATCCCACTCCACTCTGTGCAAACAAACCACTTGGAAGGCAGGGACTGGCCCTGCTCTGAGATGCTCAGGAGCTGCAGCAGAGCCTGCCCAGGGCCTGGAAAGCCAGACAGCAGCTATAAAAGCCCTGCTGCAGGGAGGAACTGGGGCATGGAGGGGGAGAGGGAAGGAATTTCTCCATCTATAAGCATCACAGCCCCATAAAGTTGTTTAAAATAGGGAACTGAGATTGTTTTCTTTGTGGAAATCCTATGTTTATTATTAGTTATGCCTCTGAGTATAAATAAATACAAAATGGATTGCATGTTGGTTAATTCCCTTCATTGTGCCCTTAATTGCTTCCTTGTTTGCTTTCCACTTTCCACTCTGCTATATCCTCATATTTCAGCATAAGCTCATCCCTTCCAAGCTTGTTTATTGTGTCTACATTCCCAGAAACTGAAAGGTCAAGAGAAAATATGATTTTTTTATGGAACTTCCTAATACCAACAAGGCTTTTACATACAGCACAGCTCCCCACCCACCCTTGGCACACAAAGCCTGACTTCCCTCCTCACCCAGACTCCACCAGGCTGAAGACCAGGAGAGTTCCAGCTTCTCTGGAACATCCTCCCCTGTCTTCTTTCCCGGACAGGAGGTTTGTGTTGGAGCCCACAGCTCACATCCCTCCAGAGAACATCCTCCTCACCCCCAGGAGGGATGTTCCTTGGGCAGGGATGCTGCCAAAGCAGCTGGAGCCCTGCCAGCACCTCCTCACCCTGGTGTTGTGGGGCCACCCTGGCTGGGAAATGAGCTGCCAGCCCTCCTGGCACCACGGGGTGACCATTCCCAGCAGGACCAGTGGATGTGGCTGTGCGGATGTCCCCATGAGTGAGTGGCAGCAGAGACTGCTGAGTGCTCTGGAGCACAGTGAGAATCCCTGGGAGACCCTCAGGGCAGGAGTGCTGGGCCAGGACCTGGAGCAGGGATGTGCTCCACGAGGTTTGGAATGGTGGAGGTGTCACCAAGCACTTACAGAGGCTAAATCTGCTCCCCAACCCGCTGCAGGGCATGACCCACAGCCTGGCATGAGCCACATCCCGGCATGACCCACACCCTGGCATGACCCACATCCCAGCATGACCCACACCCTGCCATGACCCACATCCTGGCATGACCCACATCCCAGCTCCATCTCATCCCAGCACCCTCTGCATCCCTTCCTCCAACACACCATGGCCTTGGCTTCCAAAATGACTGGGATGCAGCTGAAATTATCATGGCACCCAACGTGTGTCTTAACACTGGAGCCTCCACAGGCAGCTCTGGACACGTGGGAAGGGTTTCCATATGTGATTGTTCCATGGGCAAAGTGCTGGGTTTGCTCTTCACATGCACATGGGTGGGTTTGCCCTGCACAAGGACATGGGTGAGTTTGCTCTGCACAGGGACACGGGTGGGTTTGCCCTACACGGGGACATGGGTGGGTTTGCCCTGCACAGGGACATGGGTGGGGGGTTTGCTCTGCACAGGGACATGGGTGGGT
>VWZD01002252.1:140264-207917 GCA_013396695.1 Sakesphorus luctuosus | reverse complement strand
GGGTGGGTTTGCCCTGCACGGGGACATGGGTGGGGGGTTTGCTCTGCACAAGGACATGGGTGGGGGGTTTGCTCTGCACAGGGACATGGGTGGGTGTGCCCTGCACAGGGACATGGGTGGGTTTGCCCTGCACAGGGACATGGGTGGGAAATGAGGGCTGGGGATGAGCATATTTCGAAGGTGAGTGCATAGGGAAGGAGCTCTGAGTTCATCACTGGGAGTCCAGAGAAACACACACTTTTTCCAAAGAAATATTAATCAAGATGACGTTTGCGCACAGCGGATGAACCAGCTCTTCAGCCTGGAGAAGAGAAGGCTCTGGGGACACCTCAGAGCCCCTTCCAGGGCCTGAAGGGGCTCCAAGAGAGCTGGAGAGGGACTTTGAAAGGGCCTGGAGGGACAGAAAAAGGAGGGATGGTTTTAAGCTACAGAGGGGAGATTTAGGTTAGATGTAGGGAAGAATCCTTCCCCGGGAGGGTGGGCAGGCCCTGGCACAGGTGCCCAGAGAAGCTGTGGCTGCTCTATCCCTAGAAGTGTCCAAGGCCAGGTTGGAGCACCCTGGGCTAGTGGAAGGTCTCCCTGCCCATGGCAGAGGGTGGAACAAGATGAACTTTAAGGTCCCTCCAACTCAAACCATTCCTTGCTTCTGGCTCTCAGGCCCAGCAGCCAGTGCTGCTGCAGAGGTGAATCAGGCCATGTGCAATGTTTTCCAGTCCTGCCAGCACTGCCAGTCCCCAAACAGCACTGGGGTTCATTTATTTCATTTCTGAAGTCCCTCCTCAGACCAAAAAGCTGCCCAGAGTTTCCAATAAGCATCTGCCCGTTGGGACTCCCACCCTCAGTCTGGTTCCTCCTCTGCTTCTCAAAAAAAGGGCCGAGTTTTGGTAGGGAACCAAAGGCTTAAAATTCCTAACTCAACCTTAGGAGAGGTAAGGAGAAAAATATGCAGGGATGTGGAGCAAATTCCTGTCTAATTCCTCGGGAGACCCAATCAATGGGAGACTTCTCCTCTCTGTTTATTTTCTTCCCAGCAGAAGTCCCAGTCTGTCCTCTTCCCCTTCCAAAAATCCCAGCCCGCTCCACACCCAGGAGCTGTGACATCAGAGGATATTTTAGGAAGGCAAATTTGTCCCCAACCCAGGTCTGGTCTGGTTCCCTTTCCCTCACACAACCCCAGCCCAAGCCCAGAACTCGCTGCAGAGGAAAGTCAGGGCTGGCTACTGGATGCCAAACCTGGAGGTAAAATGGGAATTGAAAAAAAGCAGGAATTGTCTTTTCCAGTAATTTCCCTCCAAAGAAATAATATGCTTGGCTTGTCTGTGTGTTGATACAAGGGTGAGTCATTGAGCCAACAATGTGAGGCTGTTGGGAGGTTAATGGCAGCAACTCGAGCTGGCACGGGCTCAGTTGGCAGCCCCTGGGCCCGGCTCTGCAATGTGCCTTTATCTCTGGGCTGTACCCAGAGTGCACCATCCCCACACCATCCATCCCCTCGGGTTTCACTCCCAGCCTCCCCTCAGGGGCTGCTGCAGAGCCCACTGGCTCCTGGCTCCAGGCTTGGCTGCAGAACTACCCTGGCAAACCACATTTGTGCCACCCTTGGTGGTGTCTCAGCCCCTCATTGTGTCTCTGCCTGTTCTTGCTTAATGCAGGTCTGGTCTAAGCAGAGACTCTGGGGCTCATTATGGGCTCAGGGTCCTCCCTGCAGGAACTCTGTGACCCTCTCAACACCCCTTTGGTTCCATCCCTTGGGATATCTGGGAGCCCACTCCGAAATACCTTCTGATCTCCACCTGAGAGCTGAGAAAAGCTGCTCTCCCTACACTTTTCATGGAATTTCCAACCAAACCAACCACCAAGAGTGGTATTCCTGCTATGAAAAAAGGGGAGGAAAAAGAGCTAAAACAGCTCCTTCCACCCTTCCTACATCATAAAATGCAGGGGACAAAAAAAAAGGACAAGAATATTCTGTACTCGCACGTCACCTCTGAATTTTCCTTTAACTTTTCAAAGATGTTTGGTTGGTTGGTTACAGCCATCCTGTGGACAGATGCCTGCATCCTTACTCACAAAGTGCTCAGGCAGAATTCCCAGGGAAAACAGTGGGCCAAGTGTTCGACTGCTTCATCCCAGTCCTACCAAAGCAGGGCTCTGTCAGCCAGGGACACGCAGACAGCTGGAAACAGCCCCCTCCGAGCTGCCTCCAGCCAGAGGAGATGGGGAAAATCCCTTTGGTGGCATCCAAAGCCTCCCCTGCCTCCTGGGAGGGGCACAGGGCACTCTGCAAGCTCTGCCACACCAAGGAGGGTGATGCAAGGCCAGTGGAGTGAGCACCAGAGTGGCCGTACCAGCACCAAGGCAGGAGTTGCTTCCAGCAGTGGCTCCGAGCCCTGGGAAGAGCACGAAAACCAGAAGCATCAAGTGATCCTCCCCCATGATCCTCTCTCAGCCTCCAGCTTTTTTGCATCACCAGGATGCACCGTGCCAGGTGCTTTGTCTTTGCAGCTATTAGTCCTTGGCAGCTGCTCCTGCCAAGGTCCCCATGGGGCAAGTTCTCTGCTGGCCTTCCAAGATGCCGTAACCACGCGGAGCTTCGAGGCACAGCACAACCCTCTTGCAAAAGTGGCCTGATGAGTTGAGCATTAGTCAGGTTAGGCCTCATTAAACATCTGCTCAGCGTTTGTAGGGCCATGCCTTAATGCTTAGCCTTGTTTTTTTCCAGAGATAATGATCCTTTTTCCGTCAGATTCCCAGTGACAGAGCAATACATCATTGTAACCATGGGCAAAGCTCTGGAAATGCAAACCTGCTGCTGCAGCTCCCTCAGAAAGGGCAAGAGTCAGCCTTAGAAGCCCAAACCTACACACCTTTAAGCAGAACAGGCACATCCCAGAGATCCAGGGCTGGGAATCACATCTGCTGTCAGGCTTTGGAAAAGCTGGCCCTCATCTATTCAGTGCAGGGATGTTACAAATGTAAATAAGCCCAATAAGTTATCTCAGTTTTCCATCTTATGGAATCTTCCAGCTTTGTTTGTCTTGAGGAAAGGAGCCCATCATATTCCTAAACTCATCCCTCTGAGACATTTGCTCATGTGCCATAAACTTTATCTGCTTTTTCCTGCCCTGGCTCAGATTTCCCAGAGAAGTTGTGGCTGCCCCATCCCTGGAAATGCCCAAGGCCAGGTTGGACAGGGCTTGGAGCACCCTGGGATAGTGGAAGGTGTCCCTGCAGGGGTGGAAAGGGATGAACCACCTCTCCCTTCCATCATTCTCCTGCATCCAAAGGGCACCTCAGATCTGGTGTATCCCGAAATTAGGAAGCCATCCTGCCGTGCTCCAGAGGCCCTTCCCAGGGAGCAGAGCTGGCCGAGGGCAGCAGAGGGCACTGCTCCATTCCCACTGCCCCTTTGTCCCCTGGCACAGTGGATGGAAGCACAGACACCAGTTGCTGACCCTTCTCCCCATAAACCACAGAGGTGGCCAAGCCTGAGCACAAAGGTCAAGTCTGGGCAATCAAAGCCAGCAGGTGAAGGGAAGGAGAGCACAGAATTCCCCTCAGGACAGTGAGCAGCAGGGACTTCCCACCACTCCTGCAGAGGCACAGATGGTTGTTTTTCCCCTTTTCCTTAAGATTTTTCCCTTTTTCTTAAGATGCCTACACATGGGGCAGTGCCTCACTTCAGGCAAACCCAAAGATTTCAGAAAACCCTTGGAAATAACCCCCCAAAACCCCAAATCCAACATCCAGCTCTAGTAGCAAAAATTTTTTTTCCATTCTCCATAAGTTCTGTTTTTTAAACCCAGAAACAATTCTCAAGCAAAACAACCATTTTCTGTTTTATCCACCCACCCTGCCAGTGCCAGCCCTAATCTCCTTTGCAATTGCTCTTAATACATTGCTCTTAATTGAGGCAGGAGGTCCAGAACCTTCAGACCCAGCTGAGCATCCTTCATTCCAAGGGAGGGAACCCCAAAAGCCTCCCCAGCAATCCATGTGCTCCTCCCCACCCTCCTCCTCCTCTTGCATGTCCAAGGCTGGGACTGTCCAGCCCCTTCCCTTTCATTTTATCAATCACTTTTATTTTTAATGCAATTCCTCCCCAGGCCAGAGAGCCCTGAGAGGAACAGGAGGAGAAAAGGGACAATTAAAAGCTTTTGGAACCGACCATGCTGATGGTGAGCAGCTTTCCTGTTTCACTGCACGTGAGGTCGGGGAAGGGGAGAGGGAGGATGAGGAGGAGCAGCTGCTCTCTTGGGTGTCCCAACAGGCTCCACACGCCTCATCCTGCTGCTCCTCCAGCCCAGCCCCACATCCCCAGAGCCCAGACCTCCCACATGCAGCCCCACATGGCTCCCCCCAGCCCCCTGGTGTCCCCTCCCAGCTGTCTCGCAGCCCTCTGGTGTCCCCTCTCCCAGCCCCACATGTCCCCTCCCAGCTGTCCCCTCTCCCAGCCCCACGTGTCCCCTCCCAGCTGTCCCCCAGCCCCAGCCGTGCTCCTCTGCGTGTCACCCTGACATTGGAAGCCTCAGCTCCTCAGTGGAGCTCTCTTGGCTTGTGGCACATCCCGGACAGGGAACAGCTGGGAAACCTTTCAGCCCAGACAAGGAGCCCTTTTCCAGCCCTGACAAGGAGCCCTTTTCCAGCGCTGAGAAGTTCAGGAACCGAAGCCATCCCTGCGCTGCGAGGCCAGGCTGTCCCTCTGCCGGCGCTCTGGGGACACTGCGGAGTGGGACACCCTCCTGGGGATGCTCCAGCCCTTTGGAGGGTGTCCACCCCAGGCTCACCCCCCACCACGCTCTCCCAGCTCCGTTCCGAAGGCTTTCCCTTTCTCACTCTGGCCCCGTGCCTGTAGCTGGCAGTGGGAGCATCCCAGCAGATCCATAAATAATTCAACAGCTTGCTAAAAAAAGGGATCAATCTTGTTTATGGTTCTGAGACATGCCCAGGACCGAGGCAGAGACCCCAAGAACCAGGACTGGGCGAGGAGAAGCCAGGGGGACACGGGGAGGGAAAGCTCTGGAGGAGAAGGCGACTACCCCAGGCTGGAGGAGGGGGGAACCCTCCGCCTTTTAATGAAATCTCCAACAAAAGGGAAAACCCACAACCTTCCCACTTCCAGACGAGGCTATTTCAGGGCCCTCAGCAGCCATGTGAGAAGTTCCAGCGAGAGGAAAAGCCTTTTTACACATCTTCCAGTAGCATATGCTTTAAAAATCACCCGAGAGAGGAGCACGCACTGCCTTGGCTCCCCGTGCCTATTGATTTCCCAGCTCCAGGAGCAAAGGCTGCCACAGGGACAGATCTCCCCCTCCCCACAGCTCCTGCTGCTCTGCTGATATGCAAACAGCAGCCCTCCCTCAGCCTCTCCTGGAAGGTTTTAAGCCCTCTTTCCACGGGGCTGTTGTTTTAGTAACGCCATCCCGAGCACAAATGGCAATTCCACGTCCTGTGCTCTGCAGATATTGATGTAAAATTAAAAGGCTCTTTTCTTGCTCAGAGATCTCCAAATCCTCCTGGCAGGGGAATGGCTGACAACTGCCTGGGCTGCAGCCCACGCTGCTGAGTGCTCCTTTCCCTGCAGTTCTCCTTTCTTTGGCTCTTGGGCTAAATGGAGTGAAAAGAGACCTTCACTATGTCCCTATCACAGAAATGTATCAAATCAGGGCATTATTTCAGCAGGAGGAGCTGCCAGGGCTCCAGCCCCCCCTGAGCATTGACAGGAGGACACACTGCCCACATTTGCTGTTGGAAACCCCACCAAAATCCTGGGGCAGAGTCAAATCCTCATTTTCCACCCTATTCAGCAAGAAACGAGGGATGTTGGGATGAGCTTGGAGCTGAATCAGGATGAGTTGAGCTGCCCACCCACCCACAGCCCAGCTGGGCTGGGAGCAGCATCCTGGGGTCAGCCTTAGGTGTCCTGCCCACCTCCTTCCAGCTCTGCAGCCTCCCATTGCTGCATGAAATGACTTTAAGGAGGAGGAGAAAGGCAACAAAGGGCTTTAGGACAAAAATGCTGCCTTCTTTTTATTTGTAAGTGCATTTCCTTGGGGTGAGTTGAGTGCTCATGGTGGGGGATCAAACAGTGTTCAAAGGGTGGAGCAGAATTCCTGCTGCTCTGCCTGGAAAGGTGATTGTTAGACCTTGAAAGAAAACTCCCTGTAATAAAACCTGGTCCTAAACCTTCCAGCAGAGCTTTGGAATGCTGGAATACTCAATACAACCCCACTGCTCCCTACACAGCTCAGACATGGCCCTCAGTCCTGTCCTCATGGTCCTGCCCTGCTCTGACTCCACAGCCACGGGAAGAGCTCTAAAGCAAAGACTTGGGAACGTCCCGAGTTTCTTATGCAAAACCTCTTCCCTCTGAAGTAAACAACCCTAATCCAAAGTAAAAATAGCACACAGAGTCAAAACTGCTCCCAAATGCCAGGACTTCTCTCCTTCCCTGGAAGCAGGCAGGGAGCCGAGAGCAGCAGGACCAGCACTGTGGACAACTTGGATTAGTGGCCCAAGGAGCGAGATCCTGGATTTCCTAAACATTGCAAAGCACTGATTTTCCTGCTGACACCACGTGTCCCCTTTGTGCCTCAGTGACTCCCTCCAACCCAGCTCTCTCCAAGGCACGTGCTGTGTCCAAGAGCTCTGGAAACAGGGGATGCTTCCAGCCGAGCAGCTGGAGGGGACACCCTTCCCCCCCGGCCTGGGGTGCTCCCCACGGAGCAGGGGGTGCCTCTGGAGCCCCAGCACTGCCCCAGCACCTGCTCCTGCCTCTGCCTCCTGCTCCTGCCTTTGCACAGAGAGCCCAGTCCTGAGAGGAGCCTTTCAGAGCACGAACTCCTTTAGCCTGGCTGAAAACCAGCAGGAATGAGCCCTTCAAAATCTTCCCGCTTTTTCCCACTCCTTGTTTCATCTTTTTCTCTTGATGCCAGGAACAAGCCTTTCTGGTTCTATCCCACCATGCCCCAGTGAAGCTCCCAGGGGTGTAATAAAGCCTGGGTTGGTCTCAGGTTGGATAAATGGCACAATAAGACTCCCCTTGGAGCCATCACCTGCCCAAGAGTCAGGATAGCAAGGACCTGGGGCTCAGGATGAGAGGGAATGGCCTCCCACTGCCAGAGGGCACAGCTGGATGGGATACTGGGGAGAAATCCTTCCCTGGGAGGCCCTGGCATGGGAAGAGAAGGTTTGGGAAGAGGAAAAGGAAATGGAAGAGAAAAAGGGAGGGAAGGGAAAGGGCAAGTGGAAGGGGAATGGAAAGGGGAAAGGGAAGGGAAATGCAAAAGGAAAAGATGGGAAAAGGGGAAGAAAAGGGAAGAAAAAAGGAAAGGAAGGGATAAAAATAGGGAAAAGCATCCAGGTAACTGTTTCCTTTGTGAACAGACTCCTCCAGAATGTAGGTGGTTTCTGGAGAAGCTCTATGGAGAACTTGGCCATGGTGAGCTGCCATCCAAAACATGCCTTGTTGTTGTTGGGCTGGGAGGCTGCTTGCAAGTCCAAAGAAAAGAAAAATAATAATAATAATAATAAAGAAATCAATGGAACTGAGCTTAGAGCCAGCAACTTCCAAATGCTCTTTGAGCACTGGCAAGCACGAGCTCCATCTCAAACTGGAGGAGAAGGGAAAACAAACATGCCACTACTGGGAACACACTGGAGGTCCTTCCTGGGCTGTGCAGAGGGAGCTCCCTCACCAAGGGATGGGACTGGATGAACTTTAAGGTCCCTTCCAAACCATTCTGGGATTCTGGGATTCCCAGAATATCCTTATAGGAATAAACTTCCAGCACTTCCTCCTGCCAGCAGCAGGTGTGGAAAGCAGTGCCTGCTCCTGGGGAGAGGGTGGGCAGCTCCCCCAGAGGGGGTGGGGACGAAGGTAAAGGAGGGACAGGGGGGGCTGGAGAACCATCTCCACCTCTGCCTCACTCCCCAGGCCAAGCACAGCCCTGCACGACTTCCCTGCAGGCCAGGAGGGTCCTGGCTCTCCAGAGGATGGACATGAGAAGCTGCAGCTGTTTGGTCATATTTGGTCACCTGGAGGTGACACTGAAAGGTGACATTCCAAATAAAACCTCAGAGCCCTTCCCAGGGCCTGCCATGCTTAGACAGAAATGGAAAGGGAGGATTTCCAGGTTGGAGGGTGGTGGGATAAATTAAGAATCAGTAATTAAGTGTTGCCACACCCCTCGTGCACAACCACATCCCACTCAGGCCACTCCCCACTCTCCTGCCCAAGCAGGACACGGCTCTGAGGCTGCTCTGCTAAACCAAAATCAATTGGGAGGTGACTGGCTGATCCTGCCTACAATACAAATGACTTGCTAGAGAGCAGCAAGAGCTTTTTGTTTCCTGAAAACATTCCCAGCCATCCCAGGAAGGGTAATTCCCATTCGTCAACTTGAGTGTTTCCTGGCAGTGCCTTCTAATCTCTTGGCACTGCTTTGCAAGGCAAAGCCAAGAGATGTGTCTGCAGCTCTGCCTCCTGCACACACCTCAGGGGGAGAGCTGAGCCAAAGCCCCCAGCACATGTCAGAGGAGCATCTGATGACAAATTAGGATTTGATTGATCCTTTTAAGTGATCCCTTTCCCCAGCAGATATTAAGGATTCATCAACAACTTGGGAACAAATCTCTCTCGCCTTTGCTCTGTGGCAGTTTGTTCTCTCTCCTGAAGAAAAGGCAACATTTCCCTTGGGCAAACCCCTTTTTCCTTTCAGCTCCAGCCATCTCTGTGTGCCACCACCAAACTGTGCCTGAGGAAGGGAAAAGGATCACAACAGATCTCACAGAAGCAGCAGCACAGAGCTGATTTTTTCTTAAATCACCTCTTTTCCCTGAGCACTCCCACAAATGTTTCCTGTTAACCTCATGACAACAAATCAGCTCCAAGCAAAGCCCGTGGGCCATAATGGGTTGGATCAGCCACTGCCAGGTTCCCTGGGAGAAAATCCCACCTCTTCCCATGGCAGCCACCCCACTGAACACACCCCCAGCCCAGGTGGGTGAGGAGGACAGGTCTGAATCAGCTGTCCAGGTGTCTGTCCAGCCATGGCAGAGCCCAGTACTGACTGATCAGACCCATGGGAATGTCCTGGAGCTGTGTCAGAGCAGCGTTAGGTCAGATCTCAGGGAAAGGTTCTTCCCCCAGAGGGTGGTGGGCACTGCCCAGGCTCCCCAGGGCAGTGGGCACGGCCCCAATGCTGCCAGAGCTCCAGGAGGGTTTGGACAACACTCTCAGGGACAGGGTGGGACTCTTGGGGATGCTCCTGTGCAGGGTTAAGAGTTGGATCTTTGTGGATCCCTTCCAGCTCAGCACATTCTGTGATTTCCAGGATCAGTGGCCTGGAGCTCCCTGTGATGGGATCCATGAGGATTCCAAGCTCCAAATTCCCCTCCCAGCAGAACCTCAAGTACAAGTTCCGGGATCCACATCAGGTGTAGATCCTAAATAATTTGGGTTGGAAAGGACCTTTCAAGGCCATCAAATCCAACCCTCTGCCATAAGCAGGGACATCTTCAACTAGATCAGCCTGCTCAGAGCCTCATCCAACCTGGCCTTGGATGTTTGCAGGGATGGGGCATTCCAGGGATGGGGCATTCCAGGGATGTTTGGAGGTGCTCCATGGCCTGGATGGGGCTCAGTGCTCTGTTACATCCTGCCCCCAACACCACCCAGGATGAGGGACACTTCTGTTCACGTTGCCTCCTCCCTCCAGCCCAGCCCAGCTCCCTGGCTGGGGTTGTGCAAACCCCACGGCCCCAGGGAAGGCTCTGGATCCCCTCCCAGCAGCGAGTCCGGCCCCGGCCGAGCTGCTCCGCACGCAAAGCTGCTCAGACAGGAGATCCCTCCTCACAGGTCAGGCACAGGGAGAGGCTCCATCCCCCTCCCATGGCACCATTCCCACAGCTGGCCAGCCTGGTGGTCCCAGGGGCTCTGCTGGCACTCACAGGGGCTGAGACAGGGGGTGAACCACAACACAACCAGGCAGTTTGGGAGGGCAGGGGCTGAGCTGTGCTGTGCCATCTCCTGGCTCCCTCCTCACCAAGATTTTCTGGAAGGAGGATCCTCTCACCCTCCTGCTCCGAGGAGTGAGTGATTCTTTGGAGCCATTGCCCAGGAGCCCTTGGGCAGAGCTGCCACCACCAGCTCTGGTGCCACACCAGTCCCGAGGTCGTGGCAATTCTGGCAGGAGGTGCCTTAAATTGCCCACAGGTTTTTTTGCAGTGTTTGGATCTGTGCCATGAAAATGTTGTCTTAGGTAAAAACGAGCTCAAAGATGTAACCCTGCAGCAGGGCTGGGGTCCTCAGCACAAGAAAGGCCTGGCCCTGTTGGAGCAGGTCCAGAGGAGACCACAAAGATGCTCAGGCTGGAGAAGAGAAGGCTCCAAGGAGACCTTAGAGCTCCTTGCAGTGCCTGGAAGGGACTCATAAAATGAAAGGAGAGTGACTTTTTACACAGGCAGGTAAGGACAGGACGAGGGGGAATGGCTTCAAACTGACAGAGAGGAGGATTGGATTGGATATTGGGAGACTTTTAGCCATGTAATCACACAGACCTTCAGCGAGGGCAGGGCAGAAGTCCACGAGGCATTTTTCCAAGTGGTTATGCTGTTGGGATGGGAAGCAATCAGGAATCCCCTCAAGGGCTGCAGGAATGCTCGTGGTGCTGCTCACACTCATCTCACACACGCAGCGCAGTGAGGGGGTTCGAAGGGAACACGGTCTGTGGGATTGCCCTGGGAAGGTGGAACAGGGAATAGCAGTTACAGGAAGAGGTTTGAGTCCAGTAAAAGTGAAATCTGGGCAACTGATTTACTCCATTTTTCCTTTCTTTGGAAGCACAAACAACAGACTTTGGGAAGTGCAAGTCCTGGTGTACCCACTCTGTTCTGAGGGCCAGAAACAGCTGAATTTTGGGAACTGCTGAGGTGGTTCCGGGGGGTTCCTGGTGCAGCCTGGCATGTCTGCACTTCCCATGGTCCTCCAGCACATCCCTGCTCTGCTGCTGGGGCTGCCCAGCCAGCACCTCCCTCCTCCAGACCTCATTGCCTCATCCCACGTATTTCAAATTCCTTCAAAGGTCTTGAGGCTGCAGCCAGTTTTCCAGATGCTGGGAATCTCCATCACCACAAGTCAAGAAGAACCACAAATGCATCACACCTTAGAAACCCAAACCAGACTCATTCCCAGAGCATTCCCCCAGCAGGAGCATGGATCATCCTCAGGCTGAATCAGCAGGACAGAGGGGAGGTGACAAGCAGGGCACAGGCCACAAGGGACAGGACCTGCAGTGACCAGGGTCACACCACAGAGTCACCAGCAGACCTGGGAACTGCATCCCATGTCCCTTTGCCAAGAGACTCCTGCTGCTCTTCCCCAGGGAACAACGAGGTGTGATGCAAAGGAGGGAGGTCTGAAGTTGCAGCAGTGCCTTGTTTGAGTTCCTGCTCAGCTGCAGCTGCTGTTGCTCTGGGGCAAAGCTGATGGGCCTTGATTTATTTATTGGGGGATGGACCCGGTCCAAAAACACAGCTCTGAACCCACAGCTCTGCAGGGCCTGTTTAAAGGGGAACATAAATCAAAAGCTCCAAGATGTTCCTGCATGTCCTCTCCTTCCATCACCTCTTCCCTGGTCCCAAAGGCAGCACCAGCTGGGGTTGTCCCACTTTGTAACCTGCTCCTGGGGCTCATGGCCATGGGAAGGTCTCTTCCCATGGGAACTCCTCCTGCTGCAGCTCTGGGACAGCCCCATGTTGGCACAACATTATGTAGGACACTCACTTTGACTCATCCCCCCAACCACAAACATCAAGCAAAGCTGTCCATGATACACTCAGTCATTATTTCTTTTCCCCTCAGGATAAGGGTGGGCAGGCCCTGGCACAGGTTGGGCAGAGAAGCTGTGGCTGCCCCATCCCTGGGAGTGTCCAAGGCCAGGTTGGAAGGGGCTTGGAGCAACTTGGGATAGACCAGGGGAAGGAAAAGCCACTTGAGAGGCTTTACTGCTGATGTCTGTTTATACTTTACATCAACAAATGTCTTCATTTTTAATAACATTGTCATCTCACCTATGTAAAATATGTATTGAAATCAAACCCCATGAAGTTTGGGTCTGGTGCTGGAGGTTAAATAAACATCCCCTCAATTTCCAGGAGTCCTATAGCAAATGCTCAGATTGTTCACATTATTCAGCCAACCCATTTTTTATTAAAAAAATGAGAGAACCTACAGATTAATACAATTCATACTCAGAATCTGCAACGATGCTGTGAGCTTTCCTCACTCCCAGAAAATTCCAGGCTTCCCCCACCAAATCCCTGCTGCAGGATTAGAAGCAACACAAGATCTGAGCTGCTGCTGCAGGTTTTCCACCTGGAGAGAACTGTCACAGTTCTGGATGTCTGTCAGTTTGTTCCCAAGAAATACAATTAACCCAGAGCCCCCAGAATAAGTGTGGCTCTCAAGGACAATCCTACAAAACAGTCACACAACTGGGCTGGGGGCTGAAGCAGGTGGGGTTTGTTACAGGGCTGGCAAACCCCTGGCACAACCCCTTAGAAGCCCAAACTTACACACCTTTAAGCAGAACAGACACATCCCAGAGATCCAGGGCTGGGAATCACATCTGCTGTCAGGCTTTGGAAAAGCTGGCCCTCATCTATTCAGTGCAGGGATGTTACAAATGTAAATAAGCCCAATAAGTTATCTCAGTTTTCCATCTTATGGAATCTTCCAGCTTTGTTTGTCTTGAGGAAAGGAGCCCATCATATTCCTAAACTCATCCCTCTGAGACATTTGCTCATGTGCCATAAACTTTATCTGCTTTTTCCTGCCCTGGCTCAGATTTCCCAGAGGATCTGTGGCTGCCCCATCCCTGGAATGGTCCAAGGCCAGGTTGGACAGGGCTTGGAGTAACCTGAGACAGTGGAAGGTGTCCCTGCCCATGGCAGGGGTGACACTGGATGAGCTTTAAGGTCCTTCCAACCCACATCATTCCAGGATTCCAAGGATGTGCTTGAAGATCCAGCTCCCCCTTCCCCCTCAGCTGTGCAATCTGATCATCCCTGATGTTTTTCTTGGCTGCACAAGGTTGTTGAGAAGAACAGGCACCTGAGAGCAGCTCCTCACACCCCACAGGCACTCACCTGGGGGATTCTGGCTCAGCTGCCTCTCCATTCCAAAGCAACCATCCCATCAGGGATGATGGTCCAGGGGCAGGACTGGGGCAGCATTACATGACGGGGTAGGAAGTTTCTAAGATTAAACACCTTTGAAGTGCAACACTCAGCAGAGTCTTTCCAAGGGAAAACACATCTTCCAACTGCTTCCCTACAGCAGAGGGAGAGCCCCTCTCCTCCCACCAAGGCTGAAACTCAACACCAAGCATGGATTAAGATACAGGAGGAAACTCTTTGTCCCTATGACATTTAAATCTCTGTGAACCTACAGCAGTTCCATGACAGCATAAAAACAAGCCCCGTCCATCATTTCCTTCCAGGGAGAGCCCAAAGCAGCAAGTCAAGTCTTGCTGCCCATAAACGTGCTGGAAGCACAATAAATATTATGGAATTCCACTAAACATTACAAACTTCAAGCCTTGTCTGGGGGAGGTGGGAGTTTCTGACAAAGGGATGATTGATTTCCAGTGGAGAGAGGAATGTGATGCTCACTAAATAGCAGTCAGATCTGTCTCTTTGAGTCCTCCTGCTCACCAGGAAATCAACGTGCACGTGGCTCTGTCTCAGTTGGAGAACTGAGTTACTGAAGGGCCGCTCAGTAGTAAAGTGATACTCAGTTCTGACCCGCTCTGCTCCCAGCTAAATGCACATCACCAGATGGGACAGATGAGCCGTGGCAGCTGCACCTCTCCAAAATGTGCAGAGGGGAAAAAAACCCCACCAAAACACACCACGCACAAGGATTATGTTGCACAGGCCTTGGCTTTGTGTTTGTGCTGAGAAGCAGCTGTGTGTGCACGCCCTGAGCCAGGCCTTAATACCTGCTTGGACAGGCCTTGGTGCTTTCACACCATTCCCTGGATCCCTGGGCAGGGATCGCTGGAAAAGCTCCATGGACAGCAGAGAGAACATCAAGAGGAGGTGCCAAGCTGTGCCCAGCGTGGGATGTCAAGAGACCAACCACGGCTATTCCTGGTGCCATGACATGGCTGGCTCTGTGTTCTTGGCTACACATTGTTCTTATCTCCTCCTCCTTGGCCAGTTCTCCACGACAGCAGTGCTGAAAGCACGAGAATCCCTCCCTGAGGATGCACTGGGGATGTTCCATAACTGAACACGACCCCAGGACTCAAAGCACGAGAATCCCTCCCTGAGGATGGAGCTGGGGATGTTCCATAACTGAACACGACCCCAGGACTCAAAGCACGAGGATCCCTCCCCAAGGATGGAGCTGGGGAGGTTCCATAACTGAACACGACCCCAGGACTCAAAGCACGAGAATCCCTCCCTGAGGATGGAGCTGGGGATGTTCCATAACTGAACAAGACCCCAGGACTCAAAGCACAAGAATCCCTCCCTGAGGATGGAGCTGGGGATGTTCCATAACTGAACAAGACCCCAGGACTCAAAGCACAAGAATCCCTCCCTGAGGATGGAGCTGGGGAGGTTCCATAACTGAACACGACCCCAGGACTCCCACACACTCCCCAGCCCAGCCCAGCCCTGCCAGCCCAGCCACTTCCAGGGGCTGCTTCCACGGGTCTAAGGTTTCTAAGAACTGCTCCCAGATGCTTGGAAGCTCAGGATGCAGCTCAAACAGCTCATGTGGCCTTTAGCCTGGAAGGGCTGGGCAGGACAGGAGGAAGCAAACTGGGGTCAGTTCACAGCAAGCCCATGAGGTTCCCACTGAGCTGAGCTTGGGGAATGCAGCTGTGGGGAGGGAACACAGGACTGGCCCCTGCCCTGCTCTGCATGGAGCAGAGGGGTGTCACGGATCTGCAGAGTGGCCAGGTTCTTCCTGAGAAACAGGAGGAACCCAGAGTTCAAACACAGCTTTGGCCTGGCTGGGGCAAAGATACAACCCTACAAAAATAATCACAGGACTGGATGGGGTTTGTTACAACAGGTTCCCAGAGCAGCTGTGGCTGCCCCATCCCTGGAAGTGTCCAAGGCCAGGTTGGACAGGACTTGGAGCACCCTGGGCCGGTGGAAGATGTCCCTGCCCCTGGCAGGGAGTGCAACAAGCTGAGCTTTGAGTTCTCTTCCAAGCCAAACCATTCCAAGATTCTGTGATTTTTCTGGGAACAAAACTACAGATACACACAGACTTTTTTCCCCCCAAATCAATACATCTAGACTTCACTGAAACCACTCCCAGGGGTCACAGCCTCTCAGCAGCCATCCCTCCCAGAAAGGCCAGCCATCTCCTGAGCTCTCCCCACTGGCCCAGCAGCAGGTTGCTGTTAACTTGTCCTGGGCTACATCAGCAGGGGCTAAAAATAGTTCTCCTTCAAGGAAATCCAAACACTGCAATCTCCTCTTGCACTCACTACCTAATTAATAGTTTCCAGGTCACCCCTGGTGTTCTGAGAACATCTGTTCGTGTTCACTGCGCTCAGGGGAGGGCAGAGCTGGCCTGGAAGGGGAACAGGAGAGAGGGTTTAATGTCTGCAGAGTGTCCCTGCCACAGGCACAGCCGGTGGTGGGGCCTTGAGTGAAAACAGTGCACTGTCAAAGGCAGACTCCTGGCCCTCCTGAGGAGCAGGGAGATCCTCCACAGGGGTTCTGAGGAGCACTTTTGTGAAAAATATAGGAATAAATGCAATAATTTCAAAAGACACCCAAGTTCATAGAATTGTACAATGTCCTGAGTTGGACCCACAAGGATCATTGAGCCCCTGCCCAGGACACCCCAACAATCCCACCCTGTCCCTCAGAGAGTTGTCCAAACCCTCCTGGAGCTCTGGCAGCCTTGGGGCTGTGCCCACTGCCCTGGGGAGCCTGCTCAGTGCCCACCACCCTCTGGGGCAAGGACCTTTCCCTGATATCCAACTGAACCCTCTGTGAGATCCAACCTGACACTCCCTGGTGCAGCTTCAGGCCACTGAAGTTACCTAAAAGTCTTTGGTGGCTTCGTCACATGAGGAAGTTGCACTCAGGAATAATTTAAGCCTTTGGTTTCTCTACATGGTTGTTTCTTGAGCCACCACATGTGCACACAGTGATGGCCTTGGCTCTTGGTTTCAGTGAGGTTTGCACATTTCCAATGCTCACATTTGCAGCAGGACTGGGCATGTTCATCCCGTTTGTGTGGACTTGACAAGAGGCAGAAGAACAAATGGCTCCAAGTTTGCCCCATGGGCCAGTGGCATCACTCCTGTGATCCAGAACCACTCCTGAGACACAGCCCCTCAGCTCCCCTCTGCTCCCCAGCTCCACAAAACAACAGGCAAAGCTTGGGAGATGCAACACAGCAAGAGTTTTGGAGGTACGTCAAGGAACAGCCACCAGAGCAACGGAGAAGATGGAAAATCCTGGACAAACTGCTCCAGACAGCAAGGGCTGGAGGAGCAAGGAGGAGTCAAGAGCATGAGGATGAGCTGAAGGAAGCACAGGGAGATAAATCTTCTTCTAAATGAAGAGCAATGGGTGATAAAATGAAAAATGGCAGGGGAAGAGCTGGAAGATGCTGGAGATACGAGTGTTCTGGTTTTCCAAACACCCTGGGACAGAACCTGGCACCAGGAGCTCCCCCAGAATCTGTCAGCACCTTCAGCCCAGCCATCACTCCTCAGCACAGCCCTGATACGAGTCCCAGGCTGGAGGAGAAGCCCCGTGCGGCACTCCCGGCTCATCCCGCGGCCAAGGACGCGCATTCCAGCAGGCAGCGCGCGAGGTGCTGACAGCAGTGAGGCAATCAGTCATTGCTCCTCCTTGTCAGAGCCCTGATCCACCCAGAACACCGAGTCCTGGGGTGACAGGCACTGCAGGGGCCTCTGGGAGCTCCTCAAGCATCGTCAGCCATGGGATTGCTCCCAGACACGTGGTGGGGACAGAGCTCTGTGTCCCACCACACGATCCAGGGACAACGGGTGTTCCCTCCATTTCGGGGGGGGAGCCAGCTCTGTAACCCAGTCCAGGACACACCAAAGGCCTCTGTTGTTTGTTCTCTTGGAGCAACCTGGGCTGGTGGAAGGTGTCCCTGCCCATGGAACAAGATGAGTTTTGAGGTCCCTTCCCACCCAGATCATTCTGTGATCCTGTTCCGTGACTCTTCTGCTTTCAGCTCCAGCCCAGCACACACAGTCAGGGTCAGTGTCATGGAGCAAGAACATCCCAACTCTGCCCAGCCCACAGCAGGGAACCTCTTCAACCATAAAGAACACGGTGTTGGAAAACAAAGACATCCTGTGGACACATTCAAAGGGCTCAGACTGCTCCTGGAGTGCAGTGAGGTGGATGGTTCACAAAAGCACATCCTGACCTCAACATGCTCATTAGTAACTTATTGAGCATGTTAATTGAGTTACTATCCAGTTAACTGAGATCTAACTCTGCCCTTCTTGCACTTCATGGGCATCTAACTTGTGTGCCAAGAACCAAGTGACCATGGACCAAGGGTGGGGACGTGTCTAGGGACAACTGCTCCTGGGAGCGGGCCCGAGGGAATGAGCATCCAGGAAGCTCCACCACTTCCCATGATCAAAGCCTTAATTAAGCACTCACTCATCCCCATGATGAGAAACTATGGCTGAGAAAGCCCCTGGAACGTGGAGATTGGCTCTGCCTCACAATCAGGCAAATCAGACAATGAGAATCCCTGGCTCGGTCCAGGGGTGAGAGAAGGTCATATTTTCACTAGAAGTGAAAAGCTTTTGATTTATTTTCCCTCTCAGGAAAAAAACCAAACAAAAATAATCCTTTAAATTCAGGTCAACCAAAATGCATGACCAATCCCTTCGCTTTGGTCTGATATTCCAGAGAAATCTTTCCCTTTTGCAAAGAAAGGTTTGCAAGCTGTGAAACAAAACCTTCCTCCAAACTGGAGAACAGGAATATGTAGCTCTGAAAATGTTGAAACAAAACATGGTTGCCCTTGTACAAAAAGATTTGCTACTGGTGCCAATTCAGTGAATAGTTTCAGTCAAGCCCAAAATTGCATTTCTCGGCAAATAAACTACTTGTCCCAAAAAAGGTTGCCCAGATCGTTGCAGAATCCCAAAACAAAGTGCTCCACTCTCTGAGCTCAGATCAAACCCCCACCACCACAACCAGGGCAATGACTTGGATCCTCTCCGAGCCTTCCCAGGCCATTACATGGGAACATTCAGAGATGAATTTGTATCAAAGGGATTTAATGGTGTTTAGCTTTGTTCTTGAGAGGAAAATAAGAGAAAAAATGGCATTTGCTCCTTTATTCAGGGAGGAAAAAAAAGAAAAAAAAGAGCTGTAGACACAGGAATTTTGTCAGGCACTTGAACTGGATAAATGATCTCTGGAAGCACAGATAGTGGTTGAGGAAACATGACCTGGTTACCTGGCTGTTAACATTTCTGTGTTGTCCTCAACTTGCCCATTTTGTGGTCTTTTGTAGTGGAAAGAATGGAGGGATTTTTACAGCGGTGGCTTCACGGGAAAAGAAGCCCCAGTGGATGCCAGTGGCAGAACTGGAGTCCCTCTTGGGTCGGGTTTGTGATGGGTTTTCAGCAGTGCTGACAGCAAAGTCCTTTCATCTGCTGGGAAAACAGCAAATGGTCTCCACTAAAGGAGCAAAGCCATGACCCTGGAAATTAAAGTGCTCCAAACCAGGCAGCTCTGCTGAGACTCTTCCTCTGTTCCCAGCACTGCTCCTGCTCTGGCAGAGCCCAGGAAAAGAGCAGCCAGCCCCCAAAATTCACTTCCCAAACAGCAAAATCACAACCCAGCCCCGGCAAAGACCTGCTTGGGGGGGAAGGCAGAGCTCAAGGCATGGCACACTGGACATCAGCAGTAACAAGAGCTTGTCCCAGCCCTTCCTGAGGAACGACACCCCAAAATCTGAGCCAGCAGAAGCAGCACAGCCCTGAGAACGTGTCACCCAATGGGCTTGACCTGCACACACCCAGCAAGGCTCTTTGTGAAAACACTGCCCAGAAGAAACACAACAAATAAAATACTTCAAAACTCCAAGATTTAAACAAGTAATGATTAAAGAGGAGCTGAAAAAGGTTATACCTGAGGATTAGACTCTCTGTCTGTCAAGGAAACTAAATATTGCTGCTCCAGGTGGGCAAACCTGCAGAGGGAAACTTGAAGCACCAGCAAGAACCACCCTCGACTTGAGCCACCACAGAGATAGACCCAGTTTAACCTGGTTCAGTCATCAGAGCTCAGTCACTTTGCACAGCTCTAAAGAGAGGACTGAGAGGTGGCAGAAGACAGGATTCTCCTTCACCAGTGCCCCAGCCCTCCAGGGAAAAGCTTTCTCAGGAGTTTTATGCTGCTGTTTGCTTTACAAAACACACCTTGTCCTCCAAGCTGTCTGGACCTCTCCATCCCTCTTCGCCCTCCCCTAAGACCTTCTCTTCATCACCAGCATCAACTTTCCCAGCACACTAAGAGGGCTGAGGTTGGGACACAAACATGTATGTGAATACATGAATACATTGACCCTGAGATCAGCTCAGTTGGGTAAAACTTGGCTGTAATAATGCCAAGGTCATGGGTTCAATCCCCTGTGTGGGCCATTGACTTAAGAGTTGAACTCGATGATCCTTGTGGGACCCTTCCAGCTCAGAATAGTCTGATTCTGTGATCCTTGGACATCCCATTCCCCCCCAGTGTGCCTTGGTGAGCAGGGCTAACCCAGCCTCAGCTCCTGGCAAAGCTCCTCCTGGCAGACGATGACCTCTTGAACCAGGTCAGCGTGAGATGGGAGTTCACTTGTTCCTCAAAACAAATATCTACCTGAGGGTCTTCTGCTCACACTCACGAGTGCCTCCACGCTGGGGGAGTCCAGCAGGTCCCCTGGGAGCTGCCCCGTGGCTGTGCCCGTGAGCAGGGCCGGGGCTGTGCGTGTTCTGCGGCGCTGGCCCCGCGCCACGGCGACCTCATCCCGCTCTGCATCTTCGTGAGGCTTGTGGGTGGTTCAGAGAGAGGGTTTTATTGGGCTCAGGGACAACAGGGCGCAGCTGGGAAGTTTGCATCCGGATCTGAACTTGCAAAGAGTTCAAATCCAGGGGGTTTGGGCCAGGTCCATCTCCAGCAATAGTTTTCTAGATATCACGATCCCACCCCTGGGACTCGCAAAAGCAGGGCCAGCTCTGGCGTGCAGAGGTGTAACAGCACTGCCCTCGGGGAGTCTGTCCTGCCTCACCCAGAGACAGCAAAACCCCTGCCAGGGCAGCAGGGAAGCTGTGCTTTCTGCTCACTGCCATGATTCCAGCAGACACAATCCCATCTGCTTGTCCAAGGCAGGCAAATATCCTGACGTGCTTCCCAGCGGTGCCAGAACTCCTCCAAGTGCATTGTGAGCTACTATTTTTGTTTTGGGGAGATCTGCACAGCTCCTCTGCTTTCACATCCAAATGGTCTTTCTCAGCCTCCTCCCTGGCAGCTGCTCCTGCTGCATCTGTGCTGGGATGTCTCAGGGCTGGGAAGTGGCACTCGAGGTCCTGGTCCCTGCTGTGCTCTGGCTGCTGCTCCAGCCACATCCAACCAAAGCTCCTCCTCAGGACTCCCAGAACTTCCCATTCTATGGGATGTCTCAGAGCTGGGAGGTGGCACTCGGGGTCCTGGTCCCTGCTGTGCTCAGCCATGTCCAACCAAAGCTCCTCCTCAGGACTCCCAGAACTTCCCACTCCATGGGATGTCTCAGGGCTGGGAGGTCCCTTGGGGCCCTGGTCCCTGCTGTGCTCAGCCATGTCCAACCAAAGCTCCTCCTCAGGACTCCCAGCACTTCATGCCCCACAGAGGTTTGTGCTTTCTAAGAGGGTGTTACAAAAGCAAGGAACAAAATACAACCTCAGGCTTGGATAGAAATCAGCACCAAGCATGTCTTGCCCAAACTGAAGGGCAGATGAGTTAATCCAAGCTCAGGAAAGCTGGGAAGGAGCACAGGAGCTTTGGCCAAGCTCCCAAAGTGATCAAGATTCTCAGTGCCACAAGACTTTGGATTCCTAAATGAGGGAGTTACTGCAGGAACAAGCCTGAGGCTGTTCTGCCACAACCACCTGTGCTCACAGCAAAGGGAGGTCCCTGGGATGAGCACTCAGGGTCAGGAAGATGCTCCAAGGGCTGGAGCTGGGGACAGGCTGGCACAGCTGTGGGGGTTCAGCCTGCAGGACAGAGACCTTTGCCTGGGCCTGAAGAGACTCCCGGAGAGACAGAGAGGGACTTTGAAAGGGCCTGGAGGGACAGGACAAGGGGGAATGGTTTTAAACTAACAGAGGGGAGATTTAGGCTAGATATTAGGGAGGAATCCTTCCCTGGGAGGGTGGGCAGGCCCTGGCACAGGTGCCCAGAGCAGCTGTGGCTGCCCCATCCCTGGGAGTGTCCAAGGCCAGGTTGGACAGGGCTTGGAGTGTCAGCTCTCCCTGCACCCCAGCAGTGCTCCCTGGCTCAGTGAGACCCTCAGGAGCTGCAGGCCAGGCTGAGAGCAGGGCTGGCCCAGGCTGTGTGAGCAGGTCCAGCTGCCAAGGTCGGGCTGGGAGCTGCTCGCACGCTCTGTGTGCCTGCACGGGGGAGGTGAGTGCACATTGCACAGGGCTCAAGCACAGCTTAGTAAGAGATTCCTGGAAAGTCTCACAGCCTCAAGGGTCTTCACCTTTGGCCAAGAGCAAAGGAAGATTTGCTCCCACTTAGTCCATCCCCACCATAAACAGGGGCCCTTCTCCAGCTGCAGAGAACTGAGGCTGGTGGGAATTCACACACGCAACAATTCCTATGGAAAGCCAGTCCATCCCTTCCTCACTGATGGGAAATCAGGGATGGTTTGATTAATTCTTTTTTTTTTTAACTGTCAGATCCAGTTTCAGGAGCTGGGGAAGCAGCAGCATTGCTGTCCCCTCCAGCAGGTGAGCAGAGACAATCCCTGAGGAACATCAGCAATTGGAACTGGCTCTTCCTCCCTGGGCATCATGCCAAGGCCAGGGGCACACCATTTCTCCTCCTGCCCTATTCCCACTGCTTAATAAGGTCTCAGGAAAACATGAGAATGTCCCAGATGAGTTTGTGCACCTTGTCTGTGCCACGAAACACCCCTGTGATTTCCAACCAAATTCCTTGGCTATAACAGTGATACACAGAAAATTTTTGTTAATCCGTTACCCTGACAACTTAAAGCCAGAAAAATGTACATTCACCAAATAGATTACACTCAGCATGGCATTTCTATTAAAGTCAAATTTGTTTCAGATGGCACTGAGAGCAAAGACAGCAAGGGGACACTAATCATGGTTGGGTTGGAAGGACCTTAAAGCTCATCCAGTCCCACCCCTGCCATGGGCAGGGACATCTTCCACTATCCCAGGGTGCTCCAAGCCCTGTCCAACCTGGCCTGGAACACTTGCAGGGATGAACAAACCTCCACAGAGAGCAAGAATAGGAAAATTTAAGCTATTTCTCCACTTATTTAAACAAAACCCAACCAAACAACAATCTCCAAACCTCAGTGCTGCAGGATCTCAGATGCCAGCAGGTGGTGGGATTGTAAAGGACTGCATATAAATAAAGCAAAAATATTGGGAATTGTCACATGAAATACTGAGGAAAACCCCTGGAGTTTGGGATGGCTGTACAGCCCCTCCTGCTCCAGAGCTTCGGGTAAAATTAAACTACCACGAGCCAAGCCCCAACCCCTCCATCAGCAGGTGCCCCCACCAGGGGCAGGGACCCCAGGGACACCCTGGGCAGGTGGGCTGATGCCCAGAGCAAGGCCAGGCCTGTGAGGGTGCCAGGTCCCTACAGCCCCCTGGTCCTGGAGGAGAACCAAGTGACAAAAACAAAGTTTGGCCCGAGTAGAAAGAGCAGAACCAAACAGGGCAGGAGCTCCTTCCTCCCTCTCTGGGGAAGGAGCCAGCCTGGCTGCCCACCCCAGGCACCCTGGAAATGCCCCTCTCTGCCCACAAACCTCCCATCCCACCACGTGGTGCCCCTCCAGCTTCAACCAGCACAGCCTGGGTGGGCAGAGCTAAGGACACACATCTGGAGCTGAGCCACATCTGGCTTTGCTGGAGCCTTTGTGTCACCCCCACCTTCCCCTGCCTTTATCTCCTCTCAGGATCCTCAGTGCAGCCCTTGCTTTGAGTTCTGTGTTTTATTTGGGTCTCCCTAAAGTGGTCCTTAATTAAACAGAGGTTTTTCTGGGTATGTTTCTGATTGTATCACATTTAAACCAGACCCCCGAGCCCAGATCCACGACTGACACAAACCAGAGAGCTCTCCACGAACAGCTCCCCAACCCTTCATTACTTTGATGTTATTGCTTTTCTGCTTCAGAGGCCAATGCAGGGGCTTGGGGCAGAGAGACTGAAGCCTTGAAATTACCCACAAAGCAAAGAGAACACATCCTGCCCCAGGAAGGTCTGGGCAGGTGCTTTAGGAAACCACTGGCACCTCATTCTGAGCTCACCCCTGAGTCCTGAGCAAGGTCAAGGAAGGGGCTGCTCAAGTCCTTCCCCAGCATGGAGGAACACTCAGATCCAGAACCCTCTGTCCTCTGTCCCACCACCTGTGCTGTTACTGCTCCATCACCACCTCCCCTTGACTATCCAGCTGATCCAGAACTATTCCAGCTGCTCCAAAACTCTTCCAGGACAGACAGCAGGTGCAGAGTTTGGGGATTTTGCAGTCTGGGCCTTTGGAAATCCTGCCTGGAATGTGCTGGAGTGTGACCTCAAGGTGTTTCCAGGAGGAAGAGCCAAGGCAGACGTGTGGAGGCAGCAGGGGCTCCTCCCGGCAGCGGAGCAATTAAACCCTCGGCCTTCCAGAGGCTCTGTCCACAGGCAAAGGGAAGGGAAGGAAGTTGGAAGGCTGGGGAAAAGCTCAGGGAGTTCAGCAGGCTGCTGAGGAGAGGGTTGTGTTACTGTGAGCGCTCACACTTCCTTCCACAGGGATCCTTGCAGGGATTGGAGCCCGCCTGGAGCAGCCACGCGCTCCTGGGGCTGGGCAGTGCCCACCAGCCAGCTGAGACCTGGGGACACGCAGGGAGGGGCAGAGGAACATCCCCTCCAGCAGCAAACCCTCCTCAGAGCTCTCAGGAACCAGCACACCTCCCTCTATCCTGGGGCTTTCCTTGTCCACACAGTGACATCAGCAAGCGCCTCCGTCCTGAGCTGTACCCCTCCATCCTGAGCCGTGCCCCTCCTGTCCGAGCCGTGCCCCTCCTGTCTGGGCTGTGCCCCTCCATCCCAAGCTGTGCCACTCCTGTCCGGGCTGTGCCCCTCCTGTCCGGCTCATCCTCTCGCTTGACTCACCACAAACACCCAACTCCCACTCCTTGGGACCTCCACTCTCATCAATCTTTGTCCCTGGGGCAGTTTCAGCCACCAGTGAGTCCAAACCTACAGCAGTGAAGTCACTCTCAGAGCTGGAGGGGCTGACTCAGAGGGGCTCAGCACCTGAGCAGCTCCAGGGGCTCCTCCTGGACCCACCAGAGGGCTCTCTGCTGGCACTGCCCACTGAGGTGTGCCAGGGCTTGGCACAGATCCACTGGGAATGCTGAGAGCCAAGCAGTGCCACTGCACCGTGGGCAGTGCCCACAGCAATGGGAATGCCCCAGATGATCCACCCCCTCCCCAGGGGGAGAGGGGGAGATGGGCTGGCCCTGCAGCAACCTGGGCAGGCTCAGCTTTGGTCCTATTCCCATCCTCCTGCCATGGATTGAGGCTAAAGGCAGGAAAAGCAGAGCTGAGAGGAGCTCCCAGAACTGCTCCTTGGCAGAGCTACCTGGGAGCAGACACACAGTAAGGACAGTTTGCTTTGGCAACTTGCTTGTAGGAATATATATACATATATATATTTTTATACATTTTAATACCTTTGGCAAATAAAGGATCATAAAAAGAAAAGTTGGTTGGCTTTCCTGGCTGGGCAAAGAATCTACTTTAGGTGAAAAAATAGACTCTGAAAAGGATAAAGCAAGAAAAAAAGCCCATAAACCATTTACCAAACCCCCCTAAACCATTTACCATAAACATCTGACATCCCTCTGAGCCTGCCTTGTGTGAGCTGATGCCACAGGTCAGTGTTGGGTGAGAGCACGTTGCTCGTGGCTGATCAGCACAACAATCCTGCCACACCTTCAGGGAGACACTGTAGGGACAAACCTCTCTTCAGTCAGGTCCAAATCCCCACATTTATTAATCTGCTCATGCTCTGGAATGAATTTCCCCCCGCGGAAATCCCTGGGCTGACACTGCAACACGAGGCCAAAGAGCAACCACATGTTCCACTGTGGAGTCCTCCTCTTCCTTCCCCCCTTTCCTCTTCCCCTCCTGATGCTCATCCCAAAAGCTGCAGACCTTCTCCGGCCCCTCAGCTCCTCACCAGCCTCAGGGTCACAGCAGCACCTCCACAATGAATGCAAATGTCTTTCATGTGGAGGAGGAACTGCTCAATTTGGGTCATGTCTAAAGCACTGAGACAACTCCTAAATGTTGCCTTCAAATGGTCACATTTTATGTGCGTGCCTGAAAGGCCTGTGCAGCGTGAAAGAGGCATAAAATAAGTTACAGACTGTTCAAATGGTGTCACTCCTGTGTAAAATGTCCATAAAGGTAATTGGCCCGTCCCTTCCATCACGTAAATCGCTCTGAGAGCGCTCCAGGAGGCCAGTTCTTGGCCAACACAAAGCAGGCCAAGAAGGAAAAGCATCTTGCAAGTCTAAAGGACGTTTATGGACAAGATCCTAATGGAAAAAGTCTCCAAGCACGTGGCTGCCCAGGGGAAACTTGGTTCTGGTGGGGTCCACTCCAAGCCAACCTGCACTTTGGGGATGTGACACTTGGACACGTGCAAGTGGTGAAAGACCATCACATTCCTGGGAGAAGAGGGCTGGGCCAAAGCCCACTGAGTTCCTGGGAATGCATCCACTGATGACACTGGGCTTTGCACCAGACACCCTGCAGGATCTGGAAAGATACTTAAGAAATCAATGAAGACAGGCTGGGAATGTTGGGGGAGTTCACCTGGAGAAGAGAAGGCTCCAGAGAGACCTGAGAGCCCCTTCCAAAGCCTAAAGGGGCTCCAGAAGAGCTGGAGAAGGACTTGACAAGGGCACAGAGTGGACACTGGTACCTCAAAGGGCACAGGAACTCTGCCAACCATCCAGCTGGACCTTATTTATTTGCAGGCTGGGGGCTGGTTCTCCCCTGATGTGCATCCAGCAAACCCAACTGAGCCTCACCCTGGTGCTCAGCAGCAGCAAAGTTCCAAGTCCATTCCCTTCCTCCTCAACAGCCTTGAGGAAACTCAGGGGGCCATGGGGGGCAAACAGAAAGCATTTCCAGGGCAATGGAATACCCTGTGTTCTGGGCAGAGAGCCAGGGGAGCCAGGCTGTGATGGGCATGGGCAGGAGAGAGCCAGGGGAGCCAGGCTGTGATGGGCACAGGGAGGAGAGAGCCAGGAGAGCCAGGCTGTGATGGGCACAGGGAGGAGAGAGCCAGAGGAGCCAGGCTGTGATGGGCACAGGGAGGAGAGAGCCAGGAGAGCCAGGCTGTGATGGGCACAGGGAGGAGAGAGCCAGAGGAGCCAGGCTGTGATGGGCACAGGGAGGAGAGAGCCAGGGGAGCCAGGCTGTGATGGGCACAGGGAGGAGAGAGCCAGAGGAGCCAGGCTGTGATGGGCACAGGGAGGAGAGAGCCAGAGGAGCCACCATGGGCATGGGGAGGGGGGAGCCCATTTTATGAGCTTTCCCTTAGAAAAATCTTGTGCAGGAAGGGCTGGAGACAGAGAGGGAGGGGAGCCAGAGCAGCTCCCCAAGCAGGGGGTCAGACCCCTGCCAGCAGCAGCACAGGGGTCACACTCTGAGGCACTCACAAACCATGGGGGACACCTCAAGCTCCCCTTTCCTGCCAGAGGAACCAAGACCCTTCACGTTCCAGCCCCAAAACACCAGAGTGGATGTCAACCAGTGGCTTTGCCTTCCTGCCATGAGGAGCCAGTATGGAAAGGCAGGTGGGAATGGTGTGTGATGGCAAGGCAGAGGCTTCTCCTCGTGCCAGCCCTGCAGGTGACATCACTCCACAGCCACTTGGCTGGAGGGAAGCACAGAAGTGCCCAGTGAGAATGTTTGGAGCATGTTCTCATCTCCCTCAGAAGGATGTGATGCTTCCAGCAGAGACACCACCCCACCTCCTCCTCAGGCACAGCAGGATCCCCTCACAACACAAATTCTATCACTGCAACAAGTCCAGGCTTTGGGAGGCAACTCCACAGGGTTCAAAAGTGCAGCTTCAGTGAGAACCGACCCACAATCCCCTCTTCAACACCAAGATTTTTCCTATAAATCTGCAGGACTCACATTCCCAGTGTTCCTGCTCCCCCTCCCTGGAGAGTTGGGAGAGTTCCCCCCAAGGGATGAGCATCTGGAACAGGACAACAACTTCCTCAGGGCCCCAAAGCTGAGCCACGAAGCTCCCCCTAATTCAATAAACACTTCCAGGGATGGTGACTCCATGTCCCTGTAATTCCAAAAAACCCCCACAAATCTCTCACCAGTGTCCAGGGGGTTTCTCTCTCTTCCCTCCCTGGGGAAGGCCACCAAGAAGAGCTGGTTCATTCCAGGTTTCCTGCTTACATCTGAGTGTTGCTCACCCCAGATCCTCCCCCATTCCCACATTTCTTGCTGTCCTTCTCCCTTCCTGGAGAACAAATCCATTTGCCACCAAGCAAGCTGAGAGCAGCTCCACTGGGGTCGTGTTGGCACATAATAAACACCCCCTGCCCCAGGGCATTTACAAGCAAAAAATAAAATTAAATAAAAACTAAAGCCCCCCTGCTTTCCAGTCCAAGAAACTCCAATAACTGCTGATAAATAATCCTATTTTTATTACAAAGGAAAACATTTTTAAACTTCGAGAGCCCTTTCATTTCTGTCTGTACAGCAGAGATCAAATTTATGTCCCTCTTGCCATTATTAATACAAAGCATTAAACCAAGAGGGGCATCCAGGATCCCAGAAATATTTATGGTCAGGGCTGGGCCTCTCTGTATCTGCAAGGAGTGTTGGAGGAACAACTGGAGGAGGCACTTGAAGAGATTTATTCCCTCCCCCTGGGAATTCAGTGTCTGAACCAGAAACAAATTCTGCCATGACATAATATTCCATGAAAGAAAAATATGGCCCAAGTACTTTATTTGTACATAAAAATCGTCATTTTAATTAAAAGGAAAAACATATAGAGGGTCTTATCGGGGTTTTTGGCAAGAACTAAGTGATGCATTCAGTGTTATACAACCAAAAACTACTGGATTTTTATTCTGAAACGTCATTTTTATCTGCCCTGAGACACATTTCACGAGCAGAGTTATTGCAAGGGCTTTATTCTGGTTCTGCTTAAAACAATAAAGGGGAGAACTGGAGTTGCTAAGTACATTTGAATTGTGCCACTGCAGAGCAGTGCCCTCGAGGGCATGGCCCCAGGCCCTCCTGGAGAGGAGGTGCCCACCAGAAGGAGCCCAGCCCTGCCCTCCATGGCTCCTTCTCCCAGTTCTGGCCCCTTCCCTGTCCCTCCATGGCTCCTTCTCCCAGTTCTGGCCCCTTCCCTGTCCCTCCATCCAATGCTGGTTTGTACCAATTGCAATTCCAGCTCTGGGAGCCAAACTCCATGACTCAAACCTGGAGTGGTCCAAGAGATCAACCTCTGCCTGGCTGCTGGTGGAGATCACACACCATGTTCCCTTCCCCACCAAGGGATCAGCCTCTGCCTGGCTGTTGGTGGACATGCCATGTTCCCTTTCCCAACCTCTGCCTGGCTGTTGGTGGACATGCCATGTTCCCTTTCCCAACCTCTGCCTGGCTGTTGGTGGACATGCCATGTTCCCTTTCCCAACCTCTGCCTGGCTGTTGGTGGACATGCCATGTTCCCTTTCCCAACCTCTGCCTGGCTGTTGGTGGACATGCCATGTTCCCTTTCCCAACCTCTGCCTGGCTGTTGGTGGACATGCCATGTTCCCTTTCCCAACCTCTGCCTGGCTGTTGGTGGACATGCCATGTTCCCTTTCCCAACCTCTGCCTGGCTGTTGGTGGACATGCCATGTTCCCTTTCCCAACCTCTGCCTGGCTGTTGGTGGACATGCCATGTTCCCTTTCCCAACCTCTGCCTGGCTGTTGGTGGACATGCCATGTTCCCTTTCCCAACCTCTGCCTGGCTGTTGGTGGACATGCCATGTTCCCTTTCCCAACCTCTGCCTGGCTGTTGGTGGACATGCCATGTTCCCTTTCCCAACCTCTGCCTGGCTGTTGGTGGACATGCCATGTTCCCTTTCCCAACCTCTGCCTGGCTGTTGGTGGAGATCTCATGCCACGTTCCCGTCCCCAGCCCTTGGCACAGCTCCCACCCCCACGTGGGAACCCACCTGAGCTCCAGTCAGAGCCACATCTGCTCTCTGGGGGTGAAATCCTCCCTCAGGGTGAGAGCAGGACACAGTCTGGGCACCTCTGAGCAAAGGTCTTGGAGGCGCCTCTGTGTCTCCATGAGCCACAACCACACACACAGAGTGTCCCACCAGGCATGTCCTTCCCACCATGAACATTCCCATTATTGCCTGGACTCCAAGCCGTGCTGACCAACTGCACAACTCCCTGCAAACCACCCTGCTCTTGTTGCCCAGTTCACTTGGGCTGTTCCAGTGGCCGCCACAGAATGGTTTGGGCTGGGATGGACCTCAAGGCTCATCTCCTTGCTCATGCAGAGACACCTCCCACCAGACTGGGCTGCTCCAAGCCCCACCACCAGCAGCACCTCTGGGAAAGGTGAGAGCCTACACGTGCCAGGCAGCAACCCCAGGGCACAACCCACCCCTGGGACAACAAGGGGGTCACCCAGCCCTTTGTATTCCATACCAAGATCTTCATAACACCCCAACCCTCCAACCAACCACAGAGTCCAGGCAGATCCCAGCACGGCTGAGTCACCCCAGAGCTATTTTGCAGCAGGAACCTTCCAGGCCCTCAGAGCAGAGCCGAGTCTGATCCCACGGAGCAGGACACGGAGCTCCAGGAGCCCGAGGGTGACTCATGGCACACACACCATTCTGGGCTTCTGGGTTTTATTTTTACTTCAGCAAAATATTCAGCTTGCCCTGGAGCAAAGCCATTAGTCACACTCAGTGCTGGGAACGGGCAGAGCCGAGAGGAGAGGGAGTTAAATGTGGTTTCCTTCTTCTTGATTTCATTGTTATTCATCAGGAGTGAAATTCCTTCCTCGGCACAAGCCCTATCTGTCATCCCCCCCTCCCATGGAATATGGGTCACCTCATTCCACCCCCACAGAAACCAACATTTGCTGGGAAAAATCCCTTTCAGATTCCCTGAGAAACTTTGCAGGACGCTTTTTCCTCGGCCTCGGAGCCCACTTAAATCAAATTCTTGAGTTAAAGCACAAGGTCTCCATCCTTACAGAGGAGATACATCCAGGGGAAACAGGGACCATCCCAAACAGCAAGGCAGATTGGAGCAGAGGTAGAATAAGACAACGATGAAGGGCTTTAGGAGGACCCCTGAGACCTCCTGCAGGCAGAAATTATTGGTTGTGTTTATTGATTCCCCCAAGATGAAACCACCTGCTGGAATTTAGGGCCAAAACTTGGAGCTCTAACTCAGCTATCAGATGAATCTCCAAACAAACCACGCAGTCCTGGGGATGCTCCAAGAGAGGACAGCACAGCCCAGCACCTCCCCAGGCAAAGGGGCTCCAAATTTCCCTCCAGTCATGGAGAAAACCTGCCCCTCCACACACAAACCAGGCAGTTAATGCAGCATAAAGTGGCTGCTTTCCTCGTCCTTTCAGAGAACAACTTGTCCTGGGGGACAGGGGTGGGGCGTTCTGGGCAATGAGCAAAGTTAAAAGATGGATTTGACTCCAACCCACTTCCAGCCATGGGTGCTGGGAGGGCTCTTCCTTCCAAACTGCCCATCCCACACACTGGGATCACTTCTGAAGCCCCTCCCATCCCATCTCCATCCAGGTGGGCAGGAAATCACTGGCCAGCAGAAGGTCACCAGCTCTCCTTCCCCCTTTCCCAACAGAGTCTGGAACTATGAGCAGGACGGGCCTTTTAATGCCAACCCCAAAGCTTTTTGTCGTGTTTTAATGGGGGAAGAATTGCCCTTGAAGAAAAACACCATTAAAAGCAGCATTTTGCACAAATTACTTTCACTGGGATGTAAAGAATGTGAGAAGTTTTCACAGCTTTAGTTGGACCACAAGTACCTTTGCATTAGAAATATAAATAGCAACTTAATCCAAGCCAGACCGTTTCCCAAAGAGGGACAATCCCTGAGACTTATTCCAACCCATCCAGATTTTATCTGACTTGCTGTTAATCCAGCAAACAACTCCCGAGCTACAGCAACAGGGAGAGCAAAATAAAGATCCCTGTGGGAAAACAACAACTTGTTTTCAAGCCTCTTCACTCAGTGCCTGGTCAGACACAACATCCCGTCACAAGATAAAGGGCTTTTAGCACTTCCAGTGGCCCTTCTTGCCAGGGCAGCAGGAAAATGGGGCTTGTGGAACTGGGAAACCAGGAATGTGTCTCTAAGGGACTGTGAGAGTCACATCTTTGCTGCATCTGCTTCTCAGCATCCCACGGTCCTGCCCAGAGCAGGACACGCTGAGCTTTCCAGCATTCCCACCACACGGATCCATCCCCTCCCAGTTGCCTTTGGTTTTCATCCCCAAACTCGGCGTTTCCCAGTCCCAGCCAGTTCTTCTGAGCACAAACCACACTTGTCTCCAGTTCAGAGCACGAGGAAGCCCAAGGGACACACACAGAGGAATCATGGGATGGGTTGGGTGGGAAGGAACCTCAAAGCTCATCCCATCCCACCCCTGCCATGGGCAGGGACACCTCCCACCAGCCCAGGGTGCTCCAAGCCCTGTCCAACCTGGCCTGGGACACTCCCAGGGATGGGGCAGCCACAGCTTCTCTGCCCAACCTGTGCCAGGGCCTGCCCACCCTCCAGGATTGATTCTTGGAAGCTTCTCCCTGGAATTACAGCTCCTTCCCTGCCTTAGAACCACTGAAACCACCTGGGCTAAACAATATATTAAAATGAAAATATTCCACCACATTTGCAGGTTTTGGTAGGTTTTCCCTATCAATTTGTCTTCAAGCCAACACAGGCACAGTAAAATATCCCAGGACAAAATCCAGCTCATTTTCCCCAAACCATAATGAACCTTAAAGCTCCTTCCTGACACTGCACCTGAGATGACCCTGATGGACATCTTTGAAGGATGTAAAACCAGGCAAAATAAGGGATCTAAAAAATGCAAAATTAGTAAAAATAACAACAAAAACCCCCCAAACAACCAAGAGTTTTGAGTAGAGTCACTGAGTGCAGAAAACCTTCTTAACAAACAGGCATTCTGGAGGGAAACACATGCAGAATCCATGGATTTCATCTCCAAAGACTCCAAGATGCAACCCAGGGCAGGATCCTTCGGTTACACTGTGGGACACAGGAAGGAACTGAGGAGGAAAATGTTGTAATCAATTCTAAGAGGGAAAGACACTCGTAATTCAGCATCCTGATGAGTTTTAAAGCACTTCCAGAAGTCTGCCCTTCCCTCAGATTGCACAAGAACTTTGTATCTAATCAGAGCACACTTTGTTAGAGCAGCAGAGATACATATTTCTGAAGAAATAAAGAGGCTTTTATATATATATAAATATATATAAAGGCTTCAGCCTGCCTTGCAAAGCACACACAGGTTTGCAGCTCACAGCAAGGGCCAGGAGCATAAAGGTCCTTTGATTCCCCAACTCCCCCAGGGCACAAACACCCCCTGGGCCTCTGGGCAAAGCTCCAGCTGCAAACAGAGAAAAACCATTAAGACCAAACAAACAAACAAAACCCCAAAATGAAAAGAAAAACCCAACAAACCAACCAACCAAGCCAGAAAACTGCCAAAGCCATCCCAGCTCCCCCTCACTTCGGGAACACGCTCAGAGATCCCACTGGCTGACAGGAGGAGGGTCAAGCCCTGGGAGCAATCCCATCCCTCCATTTGGGAGGAGTAGGTGGGATGGGGAGAGCACAGGACACAGCCCAGGTGGCACCTCCCAAGGGCCTGGGTTCACTCAGACCTTCCTGCTCGGGATTGCAGCTGCCACGTGGGTGGAAGGGCCTGGTGTCCCTCAGCAAAGAGGGGGAGACCCTCACCTGGAAGGTCAGTGCCTTCACCTTCCCTCCAATTTACCTCTGGGGGATGGGATCCCCTGGGGTTCTCCTGGTTATCTTTCCCAGATTCCTGTCCAGGAACACAGAGAGTTCCTGCAGAAACGGTCCACAGAAAGCTGGAGATCCCGTGGCAGCCTCTGGGCTACACTCACCCTTTATTCCAGCATGGAAAAAGGAATGGTTCCCACTTAGGCACCAGCCAACAGCTCTGTGGCTGGATGAGGTGAGTGGTGGGTGATCCCGGGTCCAGCTCCAGCCCTGGGATCACTCACTCCATCCAGCTCCAGCTCCAGCCCTGGGATCACTCACTCCATCCAGCTCCAGCTCCAGCCCTGGGATCATTCACTCCATCCCAAGTCCAGCTCCAACCCTGGGATCACTCACTCCATCCAGCTCCAGCTCCAGCCCTGGGATCACTCACTCCATCCCAAGTCCAGCTCCAGCTCCAGCCCTGGGATCACTCACTCACTCCATCCAGCTCCAGCTCCAGCCCTGGGATCACTCACTCCATCTGGATGCGGATCCAGCTCCAGCCTTGGGATCCCTCCCTCCTGCCCACTCACCCTTTGGCCACTGGCAGAGCAGGAGCTCAGCCCCATCTGCCTCCAGATGGCTCATCCCTGGGTGGTCCTGCTGACAACATCTCCACTCGCCCACTTCCCCCTGCAGCCAGTCCTGCTCAGTGAACAGCAGGGACCATCCTGATCTGCAGCATCTATAAAATCTGTGGGGTCACTCATTAACTGTGTCATCCTCCAAACATTCCCTGTTAATGACGTTCCCAGAGTCCCCAAGGGAAGAGTGCAGCGTGGAGAGATGAGTCCACAGCCCCTTCCACTGCTGGAAGGCTGTGCCGGGAGACAGGAGGAGAAGGAAAGGCCAACACAGTTTGCTGCTCCCTCTTCCCAGGTTTTCCAGCCCTGGATGCTCAAAGGTGCTGCAATCCCTTCATTCCAAATTAAAACATGGATCAACCCAATAGGAGCTTTGATGCTTTAAACCCATCATTTGTCATGAAACAGATACTCTGGTCACAGTTTGGAAGCCCACATGTGACAAACACAGTTATCCTGCCCTTTCCCAACCTAAAAAGCCTCATTATCCTGGAAGGCAGCAGGAATGGGAGCATCAGGAGAGGAGGGGATGGTGCCACCCTGGGGAGTCCCACAGGGAGGGTCATGGACACCAATTCCTCCCTGCTGAGGAAGACTGGGAGGTGAGACTCAGTCACCCTTTGGGATCAGCCCCAACCTCATCTCCAGGACTTGGCATTACCTCCACATCCCTCTCTGCATGCCCAGATTCCTTCCCCACTCCTGGATACTCAGAGATGGGAATTCCCCATGTCTGGAAGTGTTCAAGGGACTCGGAGCAACCTGGCCTGGTGGAAGGTGATCACGACAGGGGGTGGAGCTGGGTGAGCTTCAATGTCCCCCCCAGCCCAACCCATGACTCCACCATGGAGCTCACATCCCACCCAGGCTGGGAGTGACACCTTGGGGAACACCCAAGGAGAACAGACAGGGGGGTCACACTCCCCATCCCTAAAAAGGAAAAGGTGGCGGATTCCTTTCCCTCCTTTTCGGAGCTGCTCCACAGCTCAGCAACCACAAAGCAAACAATTGCCATCTGCAGGGCCCGTGCTGGTTCCCCTTGCAGGAAGGAGAGGGGGTGTGGAGAGCTCCCAGGAGGGGGCTCAGCTGCTCAGCAGGATGTTCTGAGGGAAGACAATTAAATCAGAGCTGCCTAAAAGAAGGCAGGTGTTTGCTCCCTCTTTTCCTCCGTTTTTCTTGCACACACTGAGATTTCTTACAGGGACAGTCTGTACCTGCCCCTCCCACAGCCCATCCTGCCTCCCCACCTCCAATCTCCCTCTCCAATGGCCAGAGGGGATTGTTACAAGAGTTATCCCTTCATTTTAGGGAAGGCAGCCCAGGAATGGTGAACAGCACAGGAAGGGTGAACAGCACAGCCAGGACTGACAAGCAGAGTTTGCAGGTCCAGATTCCACCTTCTGGCTGCAATCAGAACAGGATTTTCACTCCTGATGCAATTTCCCCTCCCACTGCTCCCTGCTGAAGATGAGGAGGGTGAGGAAGGTGAGCAAACAGGAGGGATCCCGAGGTGTATCCCGACTCACCCCTGTGCTGCTCAGCTGTTCCAAGTCTGGTGACAGCCCAGAAGACACCAGGAAATGCCTCATTTTCACAAGTGTGAGAAAACCCTCAGAAAAGCTCTGATCTCAGCTCAGCTCCATCATCATCATCATCATCATCATCATCTTAACTCTCCCTTTCCCCATCAATTCAAATGAGGCTTCTCGTTCCCTGAGCAATAAAGAGCAGGAAATTGGAAGTTTCAGGAGGATTTTCAGACCCATTGAATCCCCAGGTCAAAAACTTACTTGTCCCTTGGGCGAGTTCAAGTCTGAGAGCTTGACTAAAGGGATTTTCCTTCTTCCCTTTCCCTGGAAGAGCTGAAATCCTGCAGAATTTCCTTTCATTTACCCTCTGTCCACCACGGCATGAGTGCATTAATGACATTCACATTACACTGAGCTGCATCCAAATGTATATTCTAAGAGGTCCAGATGTTTGCCTCAGCAATGAGCTCAGGGAACTCTTCCACTCCTGTGCACCAGCTGGAACTTTGGCAGAGCAAGGGGGAACATCTGAGTGTGCAGAGCCCCAGCAGGACGTGCTGAAGGACCTCAGTAGGTGTTGGGGAGGGCTCTGCTCCCAGACACCACCTCAGATCCACACTGAGGCTCTACCTCAGCCCAGCACTGTTGGCACACACTCCTGGGGACCAAAAGATCCTTTGCCACGATGTTTAAGGAGGGAGGGAGAGCCCTGGCAGGTCCAGCTCCTGTTCCCTCCCACTGTCATCACCAGCCTTTGCTCCAACGGCTCAAGGACCCCATGGAAAATTTCACCTGCTCATTGTTCTGAGTTTCAACTTGCAAAGTCAAAGAGATGAAAGTCTCAGCACTTTTGATGACCTCACCTACACAGAGTCATGGGGTGGTTTGGGTTGGAGGGACCTGGAAGTTCATCTCATTCCCATGGGCAGGGACACCTTCACTGGACACTATTAAATTCTTCACTCAAAGTACTGCAAAACTTTCCAAAAATACTGAATTATCCTCAACAAAGACACTTGTGCACAAAGGAGATGCCTGGAACTGTGAAAATGTATTTTCCAGCTAATTCCAGTGAACACCCCTAAGTCAAAGGCAACCTGAAAGCACCCCCAGAAGTGGCCCGTGGCCCACAACTCACATTGATTTCTGTTACACAGTGATTGATGACAGCACATCCTGTCATTTGGCACCCAGGACAACCTCATTCTCCAGGATTTCTAATAACCCTCATGCTGCTGAGTCCAGAAATCCCTATTTTGCTTGCAAAGGTTCACTACAAATATACAGAGAGACATTTTTTGGAGCAGACTTCACTGACAATATGATTAAAGCAAACCTAAGCACAAAGCCCAAGTGGATTTTCCTCCCTAATTCTCCCTGTTCCACACTGGCCAACCTTCTCCTCAAAACCCACTTGGGAGGGTTTATCCATAACAGGGAGAAGCAGAAATCCTGAGCTGTCTTTTGGTCTTGGACACTTTGGGTGTCACCAACATGAGGGCAGTAAAACCATCCCAGGCTCCAGAACTGGGTTTGCACCCCATGGAACTCCCCTGCCAGCACATCTGGCCAGCTGTGCCCCCCCATCTGCTCCCCAGCAGCAGCCACAGGGACAATTCTGCACTGGATTCAGATGGACATTAAGGCAGAAAGTGCTCAAATCTCAGCATGCCCGACTGCTGCCCGTCCCACCACGCCCAGTCCCGCAGCCAAAGCACCAGCCTGGGCACTGCCACAGCTTTGCTCCGTGGCATTTGGGTCTGGCACTTTGGAGAAACCACATTTCTGTGCCCAGGGGCAATTTTATTAAAAATGCCCAGATCAAAGATTCCTCTGGGCCCATGCTGAGCTCTTCCATCCTCTGCTGGGTTGTTTCCCTTCGGAAATATTTGGCAACTCAGCATAAACTTCTGGAAAAAGAGAGTAGCAACTCATCTCCCTGCTTGGTCCTTTGCAAAATGCTCTTTTTTTCATGCTGAGAACTCCACATTTTCAGTTGGACTCAGCTTGTTGGGATGAGCAGAGAGTTCAGCAAGAGACCCACGCCCTGAAGATCTTTTATCGCCAGCACTTCAGGCATTTTTTGGAGGTTAGAAAACCCATTTTCATTTTGGAGCTTGTCAACTTCTCCCCCTCTCTAGGAATCCAGAAAATGAGAAAATGCTCAGAGACAGAGGTTTCCTGGGGAGCATTTTCCAGGCTGGAAACACAAAGAGGCTCCCAGGATCACACAGGTTTGGGATGGGGAATTCCCTGGGCTTGGGGCACTCAGAACATGGACAAGGAGCCACCCATGGCATCTCCAGGCTGGTGGGGACAAAGCCAAGGCCTGGGGGCTGCACTGAGGGGCAGCCAAGAGCTTTTGTGGAGCTCCTCAAGGGCTTCAGTTGGTTAAAACTTGGCTGTAATAATGCCAAGGTCATGGGTTCAATCCCCTCTATGGGCCATTGACTGAAGAGTTGGACTCAATGATCCTTGGGGGTCCTTCCAGCTCTGAATAATCTGGGATTCTGGGATTCTTTGTGTCTCCTGGAGGCTGCTCCAGCGTTGGGGTCACCATTTGTAGGGGTGAAGGGGGGTGAGGAGGCACAGCAGGAGCTCCTGCCAAAGTTACACAGCTCAGTCATAAACTGAATTACTAATTCCTTGGTGATGGGATGAAAGAGAAGGAAAAGGACCCAAAAGGCACCAGCTTTGAGGTCACAGGGCAGGTGAAGGGAAGGCTGAAGAAACGAAGGATCCATAACAGGAAGAAGCTTTTCCAGACCACCATCAGACTGGATAACATTTTAACAAAAAGGTTTAGGGACACACTCAGTAGAAGGAAAGTTTTTAAATAAAGAACATTTCTACTGAAAACCACTTTTGTTTTTCTTGTGGAAACATGTCAATATTAACCAAAAGTTCATGGGAGAAATTTCACAGCACCCTTTCTTGGCGTAATTATTACCCACTTTCAGAGTCAAAATTTCATATTTTACATTTTTGACATTAACACTAAAAATAGCCCTTTTTTCAGTAATATTTTTGATAGACACCACTCCCCATCAGCCTCAAGTGAACTGTTACTCACCCTATATAGAATTATAAAACACATTGGTTTGGGTCAGGAGGGACCTTAAATATCCCCCAGTGCCACCCCTGCCATGCCAGGGACACCTCCCACTGTCCCAGGTTGCTCCAAGCCCTGTCCAACCTGGCCTTGGGCACTCCCAGGGCTGGGGCAGCCACAGCTTCTCTGCCCAACCTGTGCCAGGGCCTGCCCAGCCTCCCAGGGAACATTTCTATTTCCTTATATCTAATCTGACTCTGCCCTCTGGCAGTTTGAAGCCATTCCACCTTTTCCATAAGACACAGAAACTTTCCAAAGAGAAGAATTTTGGGGTTTAATCTATTCCCACTCATCACCCAGCTGCCAACACGCCAGGATCCCCCTCCCAAGGGCTCACCTGGGACCTTCTAGCCCAGGATGTGCTCAGAGGATGCACTCAGAGTTATTAAAAACACTAAATGTGATTTGGAAAAGGTCCTGTTTCTAATCAGAGCTGGAGGATGCAATCTGGAAAGGCTGGAGCTGAACCCAGGGGAGAGGAAAAGCTCAACAAGTGACAGGGAGCTGCTTTTATGGCTTTCCAATCTCCTCTCGTGCTTTGCCCATCCTGAAAAAGGACAAGAATTCTGTGGAAATAGAGAAGAAAAAAGGGGAAAGGGAAAAGGGAAAAGGGAAAAGGGAAAGGGAAAGGTTTCCTCCTGTCAAGAGGGATTAAATTTCCTCAGGGGGAAGGCAGGGGGGATGATGTCATCCCTCCTCCTGCTTTCCATCACTTGGACACATCGAGTGTGGATCACCAATTCCTGGGGAAAACCCGGAGCAGCCACGGATCAGAGATGGGATACAGGACAGGAATGATCCAATCTCCTGTTCCAACCCAAATCTTTTCTGTGATCTTCCCTGGGATGGTGGAGAGGCCTCTCTGGGCACAGGTTGGGCAGAGCAGCTGTGGCTGCCCCATCCCTGGAAGTGTCCAAGGCCAGGCTGGACAGGGCTTGGAGCAGCCTGGGACAGTGGGAGGTGTCCCTGCCCATGGCAGGGGGTGGAATGGGATGAGCTTTAAGATCCCTTCCAATCCAAACCATTCCATGATTCCCTGATCTTGGTGCTTTCAGGTCCCATTCTGCTCATCCCCACAACCCTCATTAAGTGATGATGAATCCTCAGATCAACATCAGACTCCTTAAACTACGTCAAAAAAACCCCTCTATTCCAAAGTCAAAACCAAAACTAATCCTCCAGGCTTCCCAAGGGCTCTTCCCACAGCATGAACTCCTCCAGAGCTGGATCCACCACTTCACTCCCTTCGGGAAAGGTGTTTCTTCCTCCCTCCCCTCCACTTTTCCCTCGGGACTGGGAGTGTTTGATTCCCTGGAGCCTGTGAGGAGCATCCCCCAAGTCACTGGAGGAAACAAGGACTGGAATACTAAAAGACCCATCCTAAGGCACAAATCCATGCAGGATTGGCCCTGGTAGGACCCCTGTGTGAGGTGACTCCCCAGAGAAGGAATGTGGTGCTTTTCCAGGCTCTGGGAATGGCACGTGGAGCTAAAGGGCAGTTCAGCCCAACCCACAGCAATCCAGCCCAGGGTGGTGATGAGAAATGAGCTGAAGGACCTCCAGGCTGGATGTTTGGCAGGTCCCCATCCCAGAGAAGGGCCACCAGGGCTGGCATCTCCTGCAAACCATTTCTGGCTGCCACAGGGAGGGATCTCACCCTCCCAGACCACCCAGGAGAAGGGAGGAGGTTCAGCCACCGCAGCATCTGCACTGTCACCACTTCTGGGGACACCTGCACTCCCAAAGGCCACTCCAGCCACCACCACCTCTCCTGCCACACTCCAAACAAGCACCACAGAACCACAGGAGTGGTTCTGGCCCCACCTGTGGGAGCCCAACCTGCAGGGAAACAGCAGGAACAGCTGGATCAGGGAGTTCAGGGGAGGCTGAGCATGGAAATGCCACTCTGGAGCATTCCAGGCACTCACAGAACACAAAGGAAAACTGGGACCAGTTTGTTTGCTGCAATTCAGGGGAACCCAACCCCAAAGCAGAGGCTGCTCCTGCCCAGGCAAACACGGAGGAGACCAAAAAACCAGACCCAGACAGTTCCTCCCCAGGTTTGCTCTCCCCACCTGAATCCTCGTGTGTCTGCACAGAGGAGCTCACTGAAGTTCAGGCAAACAGCAGCCCTGAAAGAACAGGGAAATCTCTCTGCATCCCCAAAACAGGCAGCAGGGGAGATGTTGCAAAGATGCCAAGTGGCAGAAAACGAGGAGGGAACAGAATATTCCTAAGAAACTCCTCATTTCCCCCATTGCTGCCCTGAGCCAATCCAGAGGGGGGAGGAGAAGGAGGGGGGAGCTCAAACCTTCACCCTGAACTGGGGGGGAAGAGGGAAAGAAAACACTGGAATTCCAGAAGGAGCCAACCACACAGGAAAAGAAACAAAAACAGTAACAGAGAAAGCAAATTTCTTTGTCCTTCTTTAACTTTTTGTTCAGGACTAACCAGACAAGATTTGAAACTCAGACCAGTCCCTGCCCAGGGCCCATCCCTGAGGACATCAGAGTGCCAAGGCCAAAAACAAGGAAAAGAAGGAGGATGAAACCCATAGGGATGGAAGGAACAGCCAATGAAACCTCAGCTTGCAGGATAATCCTTGAGGAGAAAACAAAATTCCACCAAGGCTCTGCTGCTTATCACACAAAGGAGAGAGTCACCACTAAGGTGGATCAGGAGTCCATAAAATTAAAAAGAAAACCACATCATTTTGTCCTCCACAAAAAGAAAATCTGCCCTGACCCCTGTGGTGCTTGAGGGTTTGCCATGGTCCTGCCAGAGACAGAGCCTGATATCCCTCAAGTCTTCAGCCCTTCCAGGACTGACTGGAAAACTCATTTATTTATCCATTGTTTGCATGGCTAAGGAGGAATTACTGGAGCTGCAGCTCCAGAGAGAAGAACAGAACCCCCACCAGAGATCAGAGTCTTCCAGAAGGTCCTGGAGGAATGAGGAAGAAATGCCAGATCTCCAGCTGGAATCTTTGAGAGGACTCACCTGAAGGACACACCAAGGCAGGGGGATCACCAGGGAGAAGGGATGGGCAGAGTTCTTGCAGCCCCACCACAGAGCAGCCAACCAGCAGCTCTCTGGGACAGGCTCCCTGGGCACAAGGGGTGGAGGAGCTAAAGCCAAACCCAAGACTGTCCCTCAGCAGCCCCAAGGCTGGTTTGGGTCACAAACTTCCACGAGGTTTGGTGCTTTTGTCAGCATTCCCCACCACCCTCTGGAAGTGCCTCACGCTGTGGTGGCATCCGGAGATGCCCAGCAGCCCTGGTGGAGGGCAGAGAAACTGGAAAGCACCATCCTTGCCCCCAGGGCACTGTGGAGAGCTGAGTCCAGAGGATGACTGCCACAGAACCCACTTCACACAGGGATGTTGCTCAAAACCCCCAGCATGGCCAAGCAGCTCCAGCACTGCTGGGGCAGCAGCTGCTCCATCTGCCTGCCCTGGGGATGGGCTGGAAAACAGCCCCAGGTCCAGGGGAAGCAGCCCCAGCAAAGCAGGAGAGCTCCAGCAGCTCTCCCAGGGCAGCCTGGGCTCATGTGCTGGGTCAGTCCTGCCAAGGCAGATGCCCTGGAGGGTGGTGGGTTCCCATCCAGCTGCTCCCTGAGTGCCCTCAGCAGCCCCCCCAGGCTGCAGTGCTGACTCAGCAGAGTGGCTGCACCTCAGCACAGGGGCTCACAACCCACCTGGCCCCCCCAGCTCAGCTCAGGGCACAGGGACCTGTCCCCACCCAGCTGCAGCCCAAATGCCCACTGTTCCCACAGCAAACACCCCTCTGTGCCCTGCTGGCACCAAACACACCTCCATGGACAGACTCTCCTTTGCTTCTCAGGCATAATCATGGCTTGCCTCGATCTGGACATGCCCCAGGTCACTTTTTTACAGCTGCAAACCACTCTCCCTGTTCCCTTCAAACATCTTGTTGTGCTGCTCCCCAGGAGTGAAACACTTGGTGGGTGTCAGGAATAGCTGAGATTGGAATCTACAGACAGGACTCGGCACAAGGATTTGTCCTTCCTGCAGCTCTGGGATATCAGAACTGTAAGAAAAGCCCTGGAGAAAAGTGTTGTTGGAGACCCTGAGCCATGCAGAGCTTTTTCCTGGGATTTTGCCCCCTCCTCCTCCTCTTCACACTGTGGCTCTCCTTCACCTCGTTTGCACTTTGCTCTCTCTCTGGTTCTTGTTCTGCCTGGGCACCACACTGGGCATGACAGATCCCAGCCAGGGCCTCCAGGCACTTCCTGACAGCACCAAATAACCCTTTTAATAACACAGGGATGATCCCAAGAGAAGGATTATCACAGGAAGCTTTAGCCCTCCATCTCCAAAGCAGTTTTCCCCTCCACTATCTCACTTGTCCAGCACTGGAGTTCCCTGAAAGCATCTCACCAAGATTCAGAGTCCAAGATGAAAGGCACTTTCTTCTTAAGCTTCTAATGTTCACACAAAACCCCCTTTTTGGCTAAAAAGCCTTTGAGCTTATTCTTAGCTCATGAGGGATTCAGAGATGTGGAAAGTCTGGAGAAAGTTGGACCAGGCTGCACCAGCAGCAGATGGAAACCAGAACCAGCTCCCCAGCCCCACTCCCAGAAACTCAGGAAATTAAATGGACTTCCTAATCACCCCGGCACGACTCTCATTTGCATCTTGCTTTGCTCACGCCTGTAGTTTCACGCTCACTTTGGCTGCACTTTAACTCCTCTCTCACAAAAGGAGGTACAATGTGAGTTCTCACTTTTGTAAAGATTTTCCTGGCAGATTCAGACAGTTCTTGAGGTCACCGTGGCTCTGTTCTGAGATTCAGACAGTTCTCGAGGTACTTGTCCCCTTGGCTCTATTCTGGCTTCTGGATCCACCTGCAGAGACGAGTGTGTGGGGCAAACACACCAGGACTAACCCACCCTGGGACTGTGGCCCATCCCACAGCTGCTCCTGTGCCACCTGGCCATGATGAGCTCTGTGCCTTGGTATTGCAGCAGGACAACAGCAGGGCACGACGCGGGGCACACCCACACCTGGTATTTGCACTGCACAAACCTCTCCATGTGCCACCCTCAGAGCTGGCACACGGGCACACACCCTTGAGTAACCACATGGATTTCACAGGGGAAAATCAGCCCTTGGGAATTCCCCAGTGCAGGGAATTTGGCACAGAATCCCAGAGGATTCTGGGCATCCCACATGGATGATCAAGTCCAACTCCTCAGTGAACGGCCCATCCCAGGACTGAACCCCCAACCTTGGCATTATCAGCATTGGCTCTCCCAACTCTCGGTGCTCCCATGGACAGGACACAGTAAGTCCATGTCCCCTCTGTCCTCCTCTGAGTATCTGCTGCTTGTTCTGGCCCTCCCTGCACCCCTTTGCTACCCCGAGTCCCCTCCCAGCCGGCAGCTCCTCCTCGTGCTGCGGCTCCACCGCAGGACACCAACACCATGAACAGCTTGCAAAGGTCCACGTGACTTTTGATGTTCTCAAAACGTCTGGATTCCTTCAGGATTTCCCTGGAATGAAGCAAAGGGGGCAGGCAGCCCCAGCTCCAGGTGCAGCCCACCCCAAGCCCTTCCCAGCCAGCTGAGCTCCCCCCTACGGGCATCTGCTGAAACCCCCAGAATGCACAGGAGCAATCAGGTGGTCATGAGACACGGAGCTGCTGGCAGGAAATTTCTCCACCGTGGTTTGAGGTTGTGTCTTTCAGTCTTATTTCCCTCAATCTCCCTTTTCGTTTCTTGAAAATAATCAGCTCGCTCGGATTCTTGTGGTGAAAAGCTTCCAGTAAGTTCCAGCCTGGAATCCAGGCAGAGGGACAGATTATCTGCTTGCAGTAGGACACCTCACTTAGAGCAGCCTAATAACATAAAAATGATATATTTTAAGTCCTGCTCCCTCAATAATACCTTTTAATGTACTCAACTTCTTTCAGCATTATAAATAAAAGTTCTGGCACGCACTGAGGTTTCTCTTGGAAGGGAGGAGCAATGAGCTCTCCAGCTCCTTCACCTCGCCGAGCTCCGGCTGCCAACCTCGGAGCTGGGACTCCAAGTTACTCTAATAAGCAAAATATTCCATTTTCCATGTATTGTTGCTCTTCAGAATGGATCCAGTTCTTGGGACTGACAAGGAAAAGCTGCAGATTTCTGCAGAGCAAAAGGCAAAACTCATCAAAACCACATTAGAGCCCACGACGATGGGACTGCGACCATCGCCTCGACTCTTGGTTTCATCCTCCTCCAGGAGAAGAGGACCAGCTCCAACTTGCCCTGCTCATCTCCACCAGCTTCCAGGTCCCTCCTGCTGCTGGAGGTTTGGTCACTCTTACCATGTTACACTCAGTGTAACAGAAGCCAAAAGATTATTTCAAGCTGCAAATCCCCAAAGTGTGGAGAACTGCAAACCCGGCCCCGGAACTTGGCACTTTGAGCTCATCTTTTCATGTGGGAGGCTGGAAATAGCCCTGAAAAGATATTATCAGTGGCCTTTTCCAGAGTTCCACAAACCAAACTCTCGCTGCCTTTTGTTTTCAATAATTCCAGTGTGCATTGGAAGCTCGGGGGGATTTTTCCACATGTCCTAACACGTTGCCTCCATCCCCTTGGATGCGGCTTGGGTGGTGCTGACAGTTCTAAGCACCTCATCCTCCAGGAAAGAAGAGCTAAAAGCCTTTTCCTGGACAAAAAAGGAAAGGAAACTTGACAAGTCTGAGCTGACTGGAGGTGGGACGAGGCTCTACCGCGAGCGTTCACGAGCGCTGGGAACGCCAACACCCGATCGCAACGCGGCCCAGAAACGCTTGAGGAGCTCTGGAGGCCGATTGGCTCCCTGGATTGATGCTTGCAATGACTTCATCCCGCAGAAGGGTGGCCACTGGCCTTGGGGGGACTGCTGGCAGCAGCACAGAGCTGCTCTCCAATCCTCTTGGCTCCGTGCCCTCCCCGAGCCCCGTGACCTGCAGCGGCGCATGGATCCCATCCCACCGCTCCGGAGCATCCCCAGGCACCTCCTCGCACGCCATGGGCTCCTCCTTGGCCAGCAGAGCCCATCAGCTGCTCCACAGCGTCCCCAGGCACCTCCTCGCACGCCATGGGCTCCTCCTTGGCCAGCAGAGCCCATCAGCTGCTCCACAGCGTCCCCAGGCACCTCCTCGCACGCCATGGGCTCCTCCTTGGCCAGCACAGCTCTGACCAGCACTGACCTCCCCGTCCTGGCGTCGCCCCTTCCATGGAACGTGCCGCTGCCTCCGCGGCCAACGGGAAGGGCTGAGCCTGTTTGTGCCGTGACCCCAAGGCAGCTGCAGGGCTGAGGCTCAGGCTTGGAGTGCTGAGGACCAGCTGCCCTGCCCTGCCGCTCCTGGGATGGGCAGAGCAGCTGAGGGGTGGGTGTGGAGCTGGCACAGCTCAGCCCAGGGGTGCCCACCCCATCGGCGGCTCCGTGCCCAGAGGGTGCTGGTGGTTAACCAGGGGTGTGGTGACACCAAGGAATCAGAGCGGCATCTCGGCTGCATGGAGTGGGAGAGCCACACACAGGGGCTTCACCCTGAACTGAGATGCCCAGGGAGGAGATGCCCTGGGGTGGGGCTCTTCCAACACCTGCCCAGCACACCTGTACTCACACCAAACCCTGCAATGCTTGGGCCTTTGCCTTCTCCAACCAGGCTGGGCAGCCCAAGCGTCCCACAGCAGCTGGACCTCGAGGACATGGATGGTGGGACACACAGCACACCCTCCACTCAAAGATTCATGCAATGGTTTGGGTTGGAAGGGATCTCAAAGCTCATGTCACCCACACCATGGGCAGGGACATCTTCCACCAGCCCAGGTTGCTCCAAGTCCCATCCAACCAGGCCCTGGACACTCCCAGGGATGGGACAGTCACAGCTTCTCTGGGCACCTGTGCCAGGGCCTGCCCACCCTCCTAGGCAAGGATTTCCTCCCAACATCCCATCCAGCCTTGCCCTCTGCCAGTTTAAAGACATTCCCCGCTGTCCTGGCACACCATGCCCTTGACAAGAGGAGCCAAGTTCATGACCTGCATTCCTTGACATAACCACAAGACAAAAGCCACCCATCATTTGTCATGTCAACCCCTTGGAGTTAAAACCTGAGACTTTTGGGCCAGGCTCAGTGTGGCCATGGACAAGGCCCTGTGAACTCCCCCTTGGTGCTGCTGGTGCAGCTGTGGCTGCTCTGCTGGAGCTGGGACCAAGCAGAAGGTCAGGGCTGCAGAGGGGGAAAGGTCTGTCTCTGAACAGAGTCACATTTTGAACCATCATTTTGTTTCAGATCAGGAAAAAACTCACACTGAAAACCTGCAGCTTTCTCCAGAGAATTTCAGAGTGGAGGGGGGGGATTAAATAAATAAATAAATAAAACTTCATTTGAGGTCAGCTGAAATGTTCCATTTCACTTTATACCCCAAGTATGTACTTGGGCGTGTGAGAGTTGGGTACATTCTTTTAATTAAGCCTGAACTGAACACAGCACACCAGGAGAACATCCCAATTCCCTTCTGAGACACGTAACACTTTATCCCAAAAATGCATCTCAGCTCAGGGAATCTCCCCTCAGTTTTAGGCCCTTCTCCCCTCCCAGTCACGGAAACAGCCGAGTCCTCCACCTCAGCCAGCCCCCCCTGCTAACAAAGACATCCTGAGCCTATCAATCCCTGCAAAACTTCTGGAATGCCTTTGTTTAGAAAGGCAGGACCTACAGCAGGACACTCAAAATATTTCATTCTGTGCTGCTCCAGTGCCTTCCTGAGTGGCATTTCACAGAACCCTTGGAGCAGAAGGAGCGGGGTCAGAACTGCCAGGGTGGGGATGGGAACTCTCAGGAAAGCCAGGAATGATAAGGAAAGGAAGTCAGGATGGTGAAAAGAGGATATCCACATGAAAGCCGTTGGCATTGTCCAGACACAGGCAAGCCTCCCTCTGGGAACCATCTCCTGTCTCCTGCACAGCTGCATTTAACACTTCCCTGAGCTCTCCTTGCAGGACCTCTGAGTTTTCCAGCAGAATAACCATTAACGTCAAAGATCAACCCCAAGTGGCACAGAAAAAAGCCCAAACATCACCCAGTCCTGCTCTTCATTCACCCCCACACGCAAAACTGGATGTATTTCAGTTGAACAAGAATCCTCCTGGACAAAAATGTGAGGAGAATGCACTTCATCAACAGCAGTTTTATAATTGGGTTTGCAATATTTCCTGCTCTAGGCCCTCTCTTAATGTTCTGCTTCTCTTACCAGCCAAGAATCTCCCACAGCAGCTCAGAAGCAAGAAATGGTGTGTTATTGTCTCCCTCAGCCCCAGCAATGATCAGCCATGAATGCTGCTCACAGCACTCAGAGCATCTCCATGGCTCAGGAATAAAGACAAGGGTGCCCCAAACCACTGGGCAGAGGTGGCACAGGGCTGGCATGAGCTGCATGGCAGGGAAAGGTGAGGGAGGGCAACAGCCCCTGCTGGTACCTCAGTTACCCATCTCAGAAGCACATTGAGCTACACATGCCAACAAATGACTCTGTGGTTCCACCAGCTCCACATCCCTGCAGGAATCCAGAGCCATGGGGAGGTCAGAGCATTGAGCAGAAAGTGCCAAAGCAACAGAGCAAAGCTCAGGTATCGTTTCCCTGCTGAGCTTTGCATGTTTTCCTGCTGTTCCAGAAGAAAGGAGGAACATCTCCCACCCTGAGCAGTGAATGTCCTGAACAGAGCCCTCCCCGACTGCAAACAGAAGGTCTCCCAACCAACAACTTGCTCAAGAATTTCAATTCCAGATCAGGCTCAGAGCACAAATCTCGCTCAACCTCATAAAGCACAACTTTAATCCTTGAGCCAGATACTGAATCTTACTCAGCTTTAAATAAAACAAAACTGCAAAGGAGAAATCCTCAGGTATTTAATTAACAGAGATATGGGACAAACTTCCATATATTCCAATATTTTCTTACTGTGAATCTTGGGTGCTGTGAAAGGCTCAAAGCTGCAAGTGGGGCACAAACAGGAGAGAGCAATGAACATTCATTCAGCAAATCTCCTTTGAAATGGGACCGGTGAAGGGCAGTAACGGGCCATGGCAGGGAGCAAAAGGGCTTGCAGGGGATTCCTCCCCCCCTCTTTAGGGCAGGAAAGGGCTGGATGATTCCTCATGGTGGCTCCTATTTGAATCAAGGAAGGCATAAAAAACTAGGCTAAACCTGCTTACAAAAGTGAGGCAAAAATATATCTATAAAATAGAACAACTGAAGAACACAATTCGACAGTGACATTGCAGGGGAAACATAAAATAGTCACACCATGATCTCTGTTTGGTGCATTTATGGATGGGTTGGAAGCCCTGACTGCACAAAGGACCAGCCCCAGACTTGCAGGGGAGATGAAAGGCTGGCCTGAGGCTCAGCCCCACAGGGACCCCGTCCTTGGCTCGGCACCGCCGGCCGGTACGGAACGATTTGCTCACGTGCAGATTTCTGAGCTATCTCAGCGCCTTCGGACTTGGCTAAACCTCGGCCCTTAAACACACTCCAGACCTGGATGGCTCAGAGGGACACAGAGTTGTTTGAAAGCTCCAGACCTCCAGGAAATCCATGGAAACCGTTGGGGCTCGCGCTCGGGATTAGTGGGAGTGCCGGAGGGGTGGCCGGGGGGACAAGCACATGGAGCGGGGTCACCATGGGGGGCTTGGCCCTTCCAGCCCTGGCCCACGGCAGGGAGGGGAATGGGGGGACTGTTATGGACCTCCTGGGGGCCAGGAAAAGCCAAGTCATGCCTTGGCCTTGCCTACATCTCCCAGTGCCGAGGTGCTGGCTGTGAGGTGGAGCGTGGAGCCAGGGTGGGATCCTGCCCAGGGTCCTTCTCTCCTCGCCGGGAAGGGAAAGGAGAGGATGGAGCCAGGGTGGGATCCTGCCCAGGGTCCTTCTCTCCTCGTAGGGAAGGGAAAGGAGAGGATAGAGCCAGTGCAGGATCCTGCCCAGGGTCCTTCCCTCCTGAAGGGGAAGGCAGAGCTTGCCTGGCTCAGGATCCTGCCCAGGGTCCTCCCCTCCTCGCAGGGAAGGGGAGGGCAGAGCTTGTTGGGTTCAGGAACGTGCAGCCTGCCCTGCCATGTGCTCCTGGAGCAGCCCTGCTGTGTCCCAGCCATCCCTGCTGGAAAACTCACAGCCTGGTGCCAGCCCTCGCTGGTTGGACTCGCTCAGCACTATATTTAGGTTTTTGGGAAGGAAAAGGGGGTTATTGGTTGTTATTAGCACAAAAACATGTGATTCCATGGGCAACAGCCCCATTCCACTGGCCCCCAGGATCATGTGAGTCCCAGGACCAGCCCTGGGCTCTCCCAAGCCTTTTGGAGCACTGGTTTTATTTACTGTGCTCTCCACATCACGCTGAGCAGAGACAGACCCGCTGCACTCCGGGCCCACCGCGGCCCATCCAGAGCAGAGCAAAACAGCCTGGATTGGGCAATGCAGGAGCTGCTCAGTGGGGTTTAACCCATAAATCTGGGATTTCACTGGCACAGCTGCTCAGTGGGGTTTAACCCATAAATCTGGGGTTTCACTGGCACAGCTGCTCGTGTGTAACATCAGCCCAGACATCAATACGGAACAAGTTTGCTGGCGCTGCAAAAGCCCATCATGTGGCTCAGCTAATTAAAAACTGACCTCGTCCCCCATCGTTAAATGTTGTAATCACATGCCTGCGAGTGATTAGATGGAAAAACAGACACCCCCCTCCTGGTTCCCACAGATCAGCAGCTGAGTAAGCCCAACTCAAGGCCCTGATGCTCAATCCTTTCTATAAACACCCCAGCTCAGCTTTTGGAGCTGAGGACCCAGGAATTCCGACCATTCATCCTTTCCTCTTGCTCCACAACCATATTTTTGCCAGACTTGGAGTCAGCACTGACTCCAACCCCTCTGCTTCCCTGTTCCACCAAAGGCTTTGTGCTTGAATTTTGCAGCCATGGTGCTCAGGCTGCTCCATCTCAAGCACTGCTGGGAGGTGATTCAGGTGGAGCCGATACCATCAGAGTCTGAAGGACAAATCCCAGCCCTGGCACTCAATCCCTGACAGGTCCATCAAGACACAGAGATTGATTTTCAGTTCTCTGGGAACTCTCTCTGCCCTCCCTCGTTGGTTCATCTCAGGAGCTCATGCACCCACCCCAGGGGGAGGTTAATGAAGGGCAGATGGGAGATGATGGAAGCAGAGGGAAGGATGAGAGGGACAGATAAGAGGCAGAGTGTTCCCTGGAGGATGGAGAGAGGAGGTGGCATGGAGAGCCCACAGTGGATGGGGTTCCTCACCCCCAGGACTGCCCTGCTCACAAATCCTGGCTCACAGAGGAAATTACAAAGGTAATGAAGGGTTTTCCTGCAACTGCCTGGGTGTAGTTGGGGGTTCCCACTGGATCTCTCTCTGTCACCACGAGGAGGGGAAGAAACTGCTCCAGGTTATGCCAGAAGCAAAACACCCAAACCTCATCTGCTTGGGCATAGATCCCTTTGTTCATCTTGGTTCATCTGAACCATTAAGGGTGGGAAATCTCTGAGACCACCAAACCCAGCCATTAAACCAGCACCACCATGTTCCCCACTGAAACATATTCCAACTACCTTGGGATTTCTGTCCTGGGATATTTGGGGATTTGTTTAGTTGGGATTTTTTTTCTTTTGGGGGTGTTTTTTGAGTCTTTTTTCTTAGTGTTGGGGGTTTCTTAGTCTCATTAAGCCTTCTCTCAGTGTCAGCCTGTGGAGCTCTTGGTCCCAGCCTGACTCTGCCATGGCCACACCACCTGACAACCCACTCCCTGATTCTCCCCCTTAGCTGAGCACCTCTTTGGTTGTGTATTCTCACAAAGAACACCCAAGTCAATGTGTCTCTTTGCTTTATACTCTCTCCAATCACTCTAAATCTCTCCATGGGCCAAACACCTCCAAACCACTAAACCACTCCCCCCTCTCCTTCCTCCTGCCTCCGAATTCCCTCCTTTGCTGCCTCCTTTGTCAGACCAATTTACTCGAAGGAGACACAACGCTTCAGGCACAGGCACTCAGCCCATTTATACAATGGCAAGATATTTTCCATGTGTCTTGTAGGCCTCTTAGCACTTCTGTTTGCTTTTTTTCCACCACTGGTGTGTGTGGTGCCAAAGGCTACATTGAGCAACCACTGAGAAGTTTAAGTACTTCTTCTCCATTAATATAATAAACTACCAGCAGAAAAACTGGAGAAGCAGCTCCAATTATTTCTTCTGCTGTGGATGAGTTGGCATTCGTAGAATTCAGTCCTCATTAACTCCCCCAGGTGGCCAAAGGGCATCTCCCAGCCCTGCTGCTCCATGGATGGAGGGAGGACCACAAGGAAACCAACAGCCCAGGTAGAGGCATCATAAAATATCATACTGAGCACTCAGCCAGGAGTTTCTGGGTGTAGGAAGGGAATAAATCCCATGGGAATGGGACTCTGCACGCAGTGAGGACTTGTCCATCTGAGAATGGAGAAGTCTTCCAGAAGGAAGTGCCACCTCCCTGCACAGGGCAGTGCCCACAGACCAACCACTGATACAGACCCAGGAACATCTCAGGCAACACTGAATGTGGCATTGAAGGAGATTCAGCCCATCAGGAGACACAAAGCCAAGAAGAAAGATTTTCTCCCTCCTTTTCACACTCCCTCAGGCCTGACAGCAGCAAATGCGCTGAGTCAGCAACATTTCCCAAGGCTGTTCCCTCCAAAGCCACAGCCATGCCCTCAGACCCACGAGCTCTGCAATGCTTTGGGTTGGGAGGGACCTTAAAGCTCATCATTCCAGCCCCTGCCATGGGCAGGGACACCTCCCACCAGCCCAGGCTGCTCAAGGCATGGAAATAAAGATCATCAGGAGCTGCTGAGCCACTAAAGAATTACTTATTTTGAGAAAAACAACCCGGCAAATATCCTGCCCTTCAGTGCCCCCAACAACCAGGCTGTGAACAGGGTTTGGGAGTTAAAGGTGGCACTCAGTTGGGTCCTGGAGGCTCCTCCTGACCAGCACCAGAACCTCCCTCTGCTGAAGGGGAGCATCTTCCATCCCAGGCTCCTTCTGTTGGCTCCTGGCACAACATTCCTTGTTTGGAGGAACCCAACCCTTGTTTGGGACCTTTATCTGAATCAGTGATGGAAACACACCCAGAATCCAAAGGGTTCTGGGGCCCAAAAGGCTGGGAAGAGGCAGCCACTGATCCTGGGATTGGTTCTCGTGCTCCTCTAACCCTGCAAACAGCGACACTGATGCACAACACACCAAACAAACGTGCTGAGAGACTTAGCTCAGCAAAAAGCAAGTGCTCTGCTTTCTGATAACATCCCAAACACCTACAGAATGGGAAAACTCGAGGAAAATACTATAAAATTCTGGAAAATAATTAATAGATTTTTCTGTGCTTTCATAACACTCACTTGGGTAACCACAAAAAGCGATTATTATGGTAATAAAAAGGATGAATAATTTATTATGAGTCCCAGACAAACTGTTCCCTTCCAGAATTCTAAGATGACTCCATGCATATGAAAATCAGCTCTTCAAAGTCTGTGCTTGCTGCAGCCATGGGGCCAGACAGGTCTGCCATTGTTTTATTGGATGGATTTCCTTTCCCAAGTTGAGTGGAAGGACAAACCTGACCCCATTGGCACTCTCTGGATCTTTGTAACCTGCACATTCAACTCCTTCAGCACAGGGAGTAGTTCATTGTTTGCTGTATCTCAGAACACAGAGAGCCATCTGGGGAGGGGCTCCATGTGCAATTCCCTCCAACTGGAATCTCCTCAACAGGAAAACTGATATCCAGAATGCACTTGGCTTGTAAACATTGTCTGCAACAGCAGCATCCAGAACTTCAAGCCTTTTTTGTTGCAGGGACTGACCCTCACAGTGCCTGTAAACTGCAGGAATCAGGGACTAAACCCAAATAATAAATCTCAAATCCAAGAGGGGAACTTTTCATCACTGAGAGCTGAACATGCCATTAAAAAGCTTTTACAAACCTCAGTGTTATTAAAAACAAACAAACAAACAACAAAACACAGAAACGAAGTCCCTGTGGCAGCTTCTCAAGAAGGGGCTGCTCTGGGCCAGGTCCCAGCTCTGCCATGGCCTGGGTTTATTCTCCTGGATCAGCAGCAAGTCCAGATCCAGCTGTGGCCACAACTCCAGCCCAACATCCCCAACATTGACTCCAGGTGGGTTTGCTGAACAGAGAGCCTGAACTTTGCAGTTTTCCCTGACTGGGGCACTGAGGGGCCACACTCTCTGTATTTATTTATCAAGAAAGCCACTCTGGGTTCCCTGAGCCTACTCAAACACTTCTGATGCCTTTGCCCATGCAAGTACAACCTCTGAGCAGCTCCTTAAACCCTTGTCCCAGCCTTGGCTCTGTCCCCACTTCCCTCAAGGGCTGTTCTTTAAGAAACAGGGGTTTTGGGCCATACCAAGGTCCCATGGGAGAATCTGTCACCTCCTGTTGAGCATCAGGTTGTCCCCAGAGCAGAAGAATCCTCTCTAACTGTGACACTTCTGTAGCTCAGCCCACCCACAGCAGTGCAGGGAAAGGGAGACCTTGGAAGGTCTTCAGGGGCTTCCACATGAGGAAATATTAGAAGAGTAGCAAGAAATTATGAACTTGAGATAGAACATGAAAAAGATAAAGCAAAAGAGAGAAGGGGGAGAGAACAGAACTGCAGCTCATCAGGAGGACATGACAGGCCCAGCAATAAGCCAAGCCCCAAATGGGAACGGCTTCCCACTGCCAGAGGGTGGGTTAGATGGGATATTGGGAAGGAATTCTGCCCTGGGAGGGTGGGCAGGCCCTGGCACAGGCTGGGCAGAGAAGCTGTGGCTGCCCCATCCCTGGGAGTGTCCAAGGCCAGGGTGGACAGGGCTTGGAGCACCCTGGGACAGTGGGAGGTGTCCCTGCCCATGGCAGGGGTGGGATGGGGTGAGCTTTGAGGTCCCTTCCCCCCCAGACCCCTCTGGGACTCCATGAACAGTTCAGGGGGGATGCTCCTCATTTCCAAATCCATCCTCTCTGCACACCTGCAGGACAGGAGGCTCCACAGAAGCCCTGAGTTAGCACAAGGCCTGGATTCCCAGAGAGCACAGCCCAGGGAAGAACCACTGAAACACCTTCCAAAACAAACAGCCATAATTCAGAACTTGAGACACTTCACAAATTACCTATCAAACCCAGGAGAAGTTAATTGTTAATAAAGCAGAACTGCCTGGCTCGGGTTTCCCAGATGTTTGAAGTGTTCCCAACCTGGAATTAGCCCAGGCTAATCTAAACCATGAAGAGGAGCCACCTCTTGGATTGCATCTGCCACCCCCTGGTTCAATTCACAGCTCATTATTGCAGAGTTCAACAAGCGACAAATAAACCTTAGAGAAAGCAAAAGAATTCTGTTACAGTCTCCTGTAATCTACTATTAAATAAGTCCTCACACAAACCATAATAAAATTCAATTTATTGTACTTTGTAAAATGTGATTCCTCACCTTGATAATTAAAAAGATATTGTAATAAAAGTCTTTAGTTCTCTTGTGCTCACATTTGTTACCATCTGATTTTTATCTGAGCAGGAGCATTGTAAGAACATGGAATTGCTGGTGCAGCCTCTGAGTGCAAACACAATGTTAGGGGAGAGAATTCTGCTCTTACACCCAGAACAGGCAAGGAATTTACATCTCTGAGGCCTCAGCAGCTGCTGGGCCAGCCCAGCCCAGACTCCTGGACAGTCCTGCACCCCCGGGACAGCCCCTGCCAACCCCCCCCGGGACAGCCCCTGCCACCCGCCCTGGCATGAGCTTGGCTTCCCAGGAGGGAATATCTTGAGATCTTGGCACCACTTCCAATGTGCACATTGGACAGGACAGTGGGATTAGCACTGCCTTCCACTCTGGATTTAAAGCCACGCTCAGAGGAAAGACTCTGGTAGTCACCTGAGAGGCAGAAGAACCAGAGGGGCAGTGCCAGCCCTTCCAATGCCCAGGAGCTTCTCCCAAGGGGAAGGGCAGGGTGGCTTCCCACTGAACTGGAAAATGTGCACACAGAGCCATTTCCCCTGCCTCAAGTGGGAACAGAGGGAAAACCCCCTCACAGACATTTCCAAGTCTCAGTTCAGAGCCTGAGAAACCCCTGGCTGTCCTGGCATCACCCTGGGGGCACAGAACCACCACCCCTGGGGATTTCTCCTGGCCCATTTGCCACTTGTGCCACATTCCCAGGAGCCAGCTGGGCTTCCAGCCCTGCACCCACAGGCACTCTCTGGGCAAACCCTCTGGATTACTCTGAGCTAGTTGAGCATCACCTTTTCTGCTGGGCTGGAAGGGACCCACCACCCTCTGTGTGGTGAGTCCTGTGGTCCAGTTATCCTGGCCAAAAAAGGGGCTCATTGTTCCTCCCACCAAGCTGGTGAACACAAACCCCACAATCTGGAATGTCCACCCTCAGGAGCAGTGACTGCAGCAGGAAGCAAAAAAAGGATCTCACAGAATCATAGGCCAGTTTGGGTTGGACCTTTAGAGCTCATCTGGTCCAACCCTGAGGAGCAGGAGCTGCCCCTCCCACAGCCCTGCTGAGCAGGCCCCTCTGAGCTGTCCCCATGGCCAGTGGCTCTCCCTGTGCCATCCCCCAGGCCCCTCTGAGCTGTCCCCATGGCCAGTGGCTCTCCCTGTGCCATCCCCCAGGCCCCTCTGAGCTGTCTCCATGGCCAGTGGCTCTCCCTGTGCCATCCCCCAGGCTCTCTCTGAGCTGTCCCTGTGCCCAGTGGCTCCCTCTGAGCTGTCCCCATGGCCAATGGCTTTCCTTGTGCCATCCCCCAGCCCCTCTGAGCTGCCCCCATGCCCAGTGGCTCTCTCTGAGTTGCCCCCTAGGAGCACTGCAGGATGTCCCCCATGCCCAGTGGCTCTCTCTGAGTTGCCCCCTAGGAGCACTGCAGGATGTCCCCCATGCCCAGTGGCTCTCCCTGTGCCATCCCCCAGGCCCCTCTGAGCTCTCCCCCATGCCCAGTGGCTCTCGCTGTGCAATCCCAAGCCCTCCTGCCTCCCCTTGGCCTCTGCATTCTCATGAATCCAACACCAATTCCCAGCCCTGCAGCAAAACAGAAATCCCTCATCCGAACACATCACCCTCTGAAAAATCAGGCAAACACACCCAATTCCAGCAAGAGCCCAAACTTGATGTTTATTTAACATGAATTTCTCCACCTCGTCAGAGATTAAGTCCATCAAGTTGGACAAACACTCCCATAACACAGGGGAAAAAGAGACTCCAATCTCCTTCAGCAGAAAGTTTGGAGCACAGCACAGGGTTAGAAACCTCCCAAAAGGATTAAGTCCCAGGAGATTAATTATTTATCAGTGTGTTCAGAAAACAAGCAAGGTGATTCCCCGCACAGGTTCCCCTGCAGTGGCCACAGAGCACCAGTCCCACCTTGGCATCACCAGTTCCTCGTGCCCAGGGGGGATCATTTGTAGTGCCCTTGTTGTAGGACTGGTCTAAATCACCACAGCACTTCTGATCCCCAGGTTGGCCTGGAACGGAGTTGGTTTGTTCCCATGGAACCAGACATAAAATAACATCTGTCCATGAAGCAGCTCAGAGCTTTGGGCTGGGCAACTTCCCTCTCCTAAGTCACTGCACAAAGAGAACCAAACCTGGATAATTCAGGGAGTAGCCAAGAGTAAAACATGGTAATAGATGGAGAGAACAACACAAGGGCCATCCCTGCCACAGGCTGGGCTTGACCTCGGAGTCATTTCCCACCCTAATGATCCTGTGATGTGAAGAATGCAATTTATTACATCCCACTGGTAAATGGTCATGGGTTTGCAAAACAGCTGCAAGGAAAACGTCGCCCAAAGAGCAGCACAGCAGAGAACACCCAGGTTTGTCACCTGGGGAGTCTCTGGCACAACAAGGAGTTCACTCAGAAGTTCCCACTGCAGGGACAAGCAAAGATGAAAAATAAAAAACCCCAAAGCAAACAACAGAACCCCCCAGCAATGTGTAAGGCACATATGAACGTTGAATTGGCTCTTTGGGGACTGCTCTGGAATTNCCCCATGGCCAGTGGCTCTCCCTGTGCCATCCCCCAGGCTCTCTCTGAGCTGTCCCTGTGCCCAGTGGCTCCCTCTGAGCTGTCCCCATGGCCAATGGCTTTCCTTGTGCCATCCCCCAGCCCCTCTGAGCTGCCCCCATGCCCAGTGGCTCTCTCTGAGTTGCCCCCTAGGAGCACTGCAGGATGTCCCCCATGCCCAGTGGCTCTCTCTGAGTTGCCCCCTAGGAGCACTGCAGGATGTCCCCCATGCCCAGTGGCTCTCTCTGAGTTGCCCCCTAGGAGCACTGCAGGATGTCCCCCATGCCCAGTGGCTCTCTCTGAGTTGCCCCCTAGGAGCACTGCAGGATGTCCCCCATGCCCAGTGGCTCTCTCTGAGTTGCCCCCTAGGAGCACTGCAGGATGTCCCCCATGCCCAGTGGCTCTCTCTGAGTTGCCCCCTAGGAGCACTGCAGGATGTCCCCCATGCCCAGTGGCTCTCTCTGAGTTGCCCCCTAGGAGCACTGCAGGATGTCCCCCATGCCCAGTGGCTCTCTCTGAGTTGCCCCCTAGGAGCACTGCAGGATGTCCCCCATGCCCAGTGGCTCTCTCTGAGTTGCCCCCTAGGAGCACTGCAGGATGTCCCCCATGCCCAGTGGCTCTCTCTGAGTTGCCCCCTAGGAGCACTGCAGGATGTCCCCCATGCCCAGTGGCTCTCTCTGAGTTGCCCCCTAGGAGCACTGCAGGATGTCCCCCATGCCCAGTGGCTCTCCCTGTGCCATCCCCCAGGCCCCTCTGAGCTCTCCCCCATGCCCAGTGGCTCTCGCTGTGCAATCCCAAGCCCTCCTGCCTCCCCTTGGCCTCTGCATTCTCATGAATCCAACACCAATTCCCAGCCCTGCAGCAAAACAGAAATCCCTCATCCGAACACATCACCCTCTGAAAAATCAGGCAAACACACCCAATTCCAGCAAGAGCCCAAACTTGATGTTTATTTAACATGAATTTCTCCACCTCGTCAGAGATTAAGTCCATCAAGTTGGACAAACACTCCCATAACACAGGGGGAAAAAGAGACTCCAATCTCCTTCAGCAGAAAGTTTGGAGCACAGCACAGGGTTAGAAACCTCCCAAAAGGATTAAGTCCCAGGAGATTAATTATTTATCAGTGTGTTCAGAAAACAAGCAAGGTGATTCCCCGCACAGGTTCCCCTGCAGTGGCCACAGAGCACCAGTCCCACCTTGGCATCACCAGTTCCTCGTGCCCAGGGGGGATCATTTGTAGTGCCCTTGTTGTAGGACTGGTCTAAATCACCACAGCACTTCTGATCCCCAGGTTGGCCTGGAACGGAGTTGGTTTGTTCCCATGGAACCAGACATAAAAATAACATCTGTCCATGAAGCAGCTCAGAGCTTTGGGCTGGGCAACTTCCCTCTCCTAAGTCACTGCACAAAGAGAACCAAACCTGGATAATTCAGGGAGTAGCCAAGAGTAAAACATGGTAATAGATGGAGAGAACAACACAAGGGCCATCCCTGCCACAGGCTGGGCTTGACCTCGGAGTCATTTCCCACCCTAATGATCCTGTGATGTGAAGAATGCAATTTATTACATCCCACTGGTAAATGGTCATGGGTTTGCAAAACAGCTGCAAGGAAAACGTCGCCCAAAGAGCAGCACAGCAGAGAACACCCAGGTTTGTCACCTGGGGAGTCTCTGGCACAACAAGGAGTTCACTCAGAAGTTCCCACTGCAGGGACAAGCAAAGATGAAAAATAAAAAACCCCAAAGCAAACAACAGAACCCCCCAGCAATGTGTAAGGCACATATGAACGTTGAATTGGCTCTTTGGGGACTGCTCTGGAATTGGGTTCTACACCTTAACCCCCAATTCCTGGCACGTGAGCCCAGGAGGTGCCACCTGCACACTGAGCTCTGCCACCTGTGCCAGCTACAGCTCCGGAGTCACAGACACACAGAACCACGAGGCTGTTCCCCCCCTGCAATAAAAACATTAATCCACTGCTCTGAACTATCAAATCTAAGGAAAACGCTCATTCACTGCCACGCTTTGAAACCAGCACACCAAAGCCCCTCCAGCCCCCCCCACACCACAGACACCACCAGGAGGCAAAGCCGACAGGGCAGGGCTTCATTTCGCTCCAAAAGCCGGATCCAGCCTGGGCAGGGCGCTGTGTGCCAGCTGCCCGTGCCGCACACGAGAGGGCACTGGCCCCGCTCGGCAGCCACTGGCCCCGCTCGGCAGCCACTGGCCCCGCTCGGCAGCCACTGGCCCCGCTCGGCAGCCACTGGCCCCGCTCGGCAGCCACTGGCCCCGTCCCTGCTCACCCCCAGCGACCGGAGCTGCTGCTCGGAGCAACAGCCAAACCCGCCACCAGCTCGGCATCCTCAGCACCTCAGCGCTCCTGCCTCTCGGGAAGGGGTTTTCCTGCAGAAAATGCAGATTATCCTGCTGTTTATCTCAGCCCAATTATCAGTGCTGGAGTTCATTAGCACGGGGCTGGAGCTCTCCCTCCACACGGGACAGTTCGTGCTGTGCTGCACAAACCAGGAGGCAACACTCGCTGGGAAGACCTTCAGAAGGTTCCCAGGTCCAGCCCAGAGGGGAGAACCATTCAAATTTAGTATTTCAGGTTTAAACAAATTGATCCCAAACCTCCTATTAAATCCAATGCTGAAGAGACTGGTTGGCAATTCAAGTGCCCCTCCAGTGCCTCCAACCTGTGACTCCAACAGGTGCCAACACTTCAGGTGACTTGTTCTGCTACCAGGTGGCCTCAGGAGCAGCAGAAGGGACAGGAGAAGGTTTCAGCTCCAAAAGCCAACCAGCAGGCAGGTGTGCCAGGCTCCAGGGCACTCAGAGCTGTGGCTGCTGCAGTTGGCTCATTGTGGCACAACCATTCCAGGCTCCCCTTGCCCCAGATCACCCAGGCTGGGCTTTGCCTTCGCCCCCACACCCTCTGTTACCCTCAGGTCTAACACATCCTCTGCCCTCTGGGCACACAGTGCCCTCTGCACCCTCCATCCCTCCCCCTGCAGCTCAAGGGAAGGGTATTTTCTGCTCCAGCCCCTGCTGGCAGGAACCAGGGTCAGGCTGCTGCGTGTGCCCTGCAGCACCTACTGCCAGATGCCACTTTTGGGGGGCACAGGGCCCTCCAAACACAAGCAAGGCAGGAACTGCCCTCTCTGGGCTATCAGAGGGCACACGTGGCTGCTCTGAGGACCTGAGGGCAGTGCCCCCAGCTCAGGTTACCTGCACCCCCAGCACTTCCCTCCCTCCTGTTCCTATTAGAGCTTTCCAAACCTTTGAGCTAAGTGGCCAAAAATGATACCAGTCCTGTCATCACGTCTGCCTTTTGTGTGTGCCTTTTGCTCTCTCTGTGCTGGGGGAGGGGGCACCACATCACACCAACAGCACCTGGGCATCCCAAAGCTGCCCATCATGGCAGGGGGGACAGCTGGCCACTGCCAGCCTGGTGGCCGCTGCCAGCTCAGAACATCCCCAGGAACCACTTGGCACCAAAGGGGCTTCACAGGAGGATAAATGTTGTGTAAAAGCTCTGGATTGAGGCCATCCTGCAGGTGCCAGGGGGAGGTTTCCCTCACCCCCAGCATGCTGGAGATGCTGTGGCCCAGCAGAGGTGTGTGACCAGGCCCAGAGCTCTCCTGGAACACCATCCCATTGTCCTGAGGCAGCCTGTGAACTTCCTGACCTCCTGCTGCAGATCAGGAGTTCATCTCCACGTGCCACACTGAGGGCTGTTCATGTCTCCCCTGCCAATGGATGACGGTGGAGTCATCATATCATCAGCTGCACTTCCCAAAGATGTTTCCAACATCTGGTTGGCTTTAAAGGCTCCAACAACCCCCCACACACACCGCTCGCTCTGCATGGGGAGCTGCTGCTCCCCTGGCCACCAGAGGAGAACCTCAGGGACTCCTCACCCACCATGGACACTCTGGTTACACCTCAGCTGCCAACACCAAGGGCTTTCCTTTCCAGCTGCAAACAACAAGGAGGCAACACCAGCAAACCCCTCATCACGAGTCCGGGACTCAGTGACACGTGAGCTCCAGAGGTGACACCACCACAACGTCCTTAGTCGTGTTCCAAAGGGATGCAGGTGGAGAGCATCGTCCCACCTGGTGCTTACAGGCACTGCAGCCCCAAACTGGAAAGAATTTCACACCACAGAGATAACTAAACTTGCTCTCTGGGTTTGATGATAAGAGAAGCAAACTGGAATTGGACTGAGAGGAAGGTGGGGGTGGCACAGCCTGCAGGGAAAGGGGACTCCAGGGGACCACTGGGACCAACCCCCAGCTCAGCACAGGAGAGCACTGGAGAAGAGCAGGAAATCACCCCAACTCACAGCTCTGACATGAAAACAGTTCCTGCCTGGCTTGGCTACACAAGTCCGGAAAGGGCCCACCAAACCCCACGTTTTTCTACAGAACTGCAACTGGAACAGTTTATTGGTGCTTTCTCCTCCACTGCAGGAAAATGGAGCAATCGAGTGACAGTGAAGCCCAGTCTGAACATGGAAGGAAACAGCTGCTTTTACCAGGACTTTGCAAGGAGAGAAGCAGAAAACCAGATCAACATATCCATCAGTGCAGGACACTCGGAGCAGGGAATTTGGGATGCCCCAGACCTCTCCATCATTCAGTGACAGCTCTCCAGGAGCACAGACCTTAACTGGGAATGGCTTCAAGAGCCCTCAGAACTGAAGGGTAAATGGAGTGTTCACATTTCCCTGACACTGCTCAAGTAACACTGTGCTCCTTTATCCAGCAAATCCAGCCCTTGGGCCAAGTCCTGCCAATCCCTGGAGTCCCTCAGAGCTTCCAGCAACGAGGAACAGCCTGAGGAGACAACCCTGAGGCACCACAGGCAGCAATGAAATGGGGATCCATCCCCTGGAAATGCAGATCCCTCCCCTGGGAACGCAGATCCATCCCCTGCTCTCTGAGCACCTGGGAACGCTGATCCATCCCCTGCTCTCTGAGCACCTGGGAACGCTGATCCATCCCCTGGGAATGCAGATCCATCCCCTGGGAATGCAGAACCCACCATGTGCTCCCTGAGCACCTGGGAATGCCAATCCATCCTCTGGGAATGCCAATCTCGGGTGTTGTGAGGTCTCCAAGCACCACCTGACTCACCCTGACCAACACCCCCCAGGCCCAGTTTCCAAGGCTCCCATCCCATCGCCTCCCATGGCATCCCAAAACATGGAGCCCAGACCTCTGCAAGCAAAATCCAGATGCAACCACAGCAATTATTGCAGCATTAAAACCTCTGTGAAATGTCAATAAATGGGAGGAGAACACAATGAACTACAATAAAGAAATGCAGTACCTGGTGCAGGTGCTCAGGAGGTCAATTCCCACAGGGCAGAGTCAGGGGCTGAATCAATAATCCTGCCTGGAAAAAAGAGAAAAAAAGATTTATTTATTTATTTTTCAGAATTTAAAGATCTTCTATCATTGAACAAAATAATGAACTCATTAAAACTGTTGACACAAACATATTCATTATTCATTAACAGACTGTTTCTTTTCTTTACACCATGACTTTTTCTGCCTAATAAAAGAACATTTACTAAGGTTTGTAGTTATAATTCTTCTGCCTTTTATTCTCCAAAAATATTTTGTACTAACAAATGAAAGGCCTGGAAATAAAATCTAAAATACTCTTTAAAAAAGACCTATAATGGGAAAGTTCCAAGAAGAGGCGCCTCCAGCAGCTGGAAAGGGACTTGGGACGAGAGATGGAGGGACAGGACAAGGGAATGTCTTCCCACTGCCAGAGGGCAGGGATAGGTGGGATATTGGGAAGGAATCCTGCCCTGTGAGGGTGGGCAGGCCCTGGCACAGGTTGCCCAGAGAAGCTGTGGCTGCCCCATCCCTGGGAGTGTCCAAGGCCAGGTTGGATGGGCTTGGAGCACCCTGGGCTGGTGGGAGGTGTCCCTGCTCATTCCAGGAGGGTTGGACTGGATGACCCAACCCAACCCATTCCACGACTCAGCAATCAGGGATCCCCCTGCTCAAATCCACAAGATTCCAGTAACTTCCATGCCTGGTTTTCCATCCCAGTTGCAGGTCAGGGAGACCAGAAGCATCAGGAAGCCAAACCCTCCAAGGCTCTGAAAGCACTTTGAGCCTCTGCAACTCAAGAGTTCCAGCTGTGGTGGAGCAGCCCCAAGCCCAGCTCGTTCCCAGAGAGCCCTCCCTGCAAACTCCCAGGGCAGCCTCTTGCAGACATCCTGCTTTTCCCACCCTGTAAACTGTTAATCCAGAAATTCCATATAAACCCTTCTCACAGTGCATTCCATTCCCCCAGCAGACCCAGCCAGATAAGGAACCTCTGCCCACCAGGCTTTCAACACTTCTGAACTTCAGAGAGGCCAATCTGCTCATCCCACCAAAGGTTTGCCACAGCTCCTGCTTCCAGTGGCTCTCAGGTGGCTGAGAAGCAAACCAATGGATTTTCCCAACCATTCCCAGGTGGCTGAGGAGCTCCTCCTAAACCCCTCCAAAAGGGCCAGGAGGGAGAACAGAAAACACCCCCAGCACGTGGTGGGAGGTTTGAGCACAACGGTTTGGTTTGCAGAGGAGATAAAAACTCCCTGTGGGCTCCACCTCCTCCACCAAATCCACGGTGAGAACAGAGAGAGGCCACCCCAGAGTGGAGAATCCTCCTCAGAGCTGCAGCAGATTGTGGGTCAGCCCTCCCTCCTGGGAGCTGCAGGACCCCCCAGTGCTGCTTCCCAAGGGATTCTGGCTGAGGCAGCACTTCATGGAGGAACTGGCAGCCAACACCTTCTGCAACTCAATCCTCTCCCAAAGCCTCCCAGAGCCAAAAGTGACACTTGCAAAGTGCTGTTGGAAAAACAAGGCTGGCTGTGCCCTCATTCCAAGAGGGAGCAGAAAAGGAGATGATTTTGGGCAACAAACAGCCCTTCCAGCACCAGAGGTGTCCCCTCCTGACAGGGGGTGGCAACCCAGGGGTGTCCCCTCCTGCCGGGGGGGGGGCAATCACTCACCAAGGTCCCCCAGCTCCCACCTCCACCACAGATCCTGTTTGCACCATCCCAGTTTCAGATGGGAAGCAGCCCCAGGAAGTTTTCTGTGGCACTGGATTTAAGCAGGACCATCTTTGCTGGCTCTGCAAGGGAAGTTTCTCAGCCCAGTTCTTTGGGACTTGGTTCCTCTTGGCTGCACTGGAGGAGCTCGGAGTGTTCTGCCCAACCAGCCCCCAGGGTCGTGCGTTAATTGGGACAATCTTTGGTGGAACAGAATCTGAGGTCCAGCACGAGCCTTTTGCTGCCTCCAGAGGGATGGAGGGAGGCAAAGTGGTGGGAGGGGGAGCTTTTCCTATCCAAAAACTCGTGTTTTGACTCCTTTCCATTCAGAGGAGAAAAAACCCCAACACCAAAGAGCAAACACTCGTACTGAAAGGTCTCGTTTTCATTCCTTGGTGAGAATCAACCACAGATCAAACCTCTATTTGTGTACAAAGCAGAGTTTGGGTTTCTGGGTGTGTAGAACTTTCCCTCCACAATCAGCTCCCGGCCCCAAGGAGAGTCCCCAGCACATGGAATTCCAGAGTCAGGAAGGGGTTTACACCCCCCCCAGCCCTCCAACCCAAGGCAGGAGTGATTTCCACCAGGACATAAAGAGCTCTGACTACAAAGTCTCTGTAGAAACAACAAACAAAAAACTAAAAACCCAAACAAACAAAAACCAACAAACCCCAAACAAACAAAAAACAACAACGAAATTGAAGGATAACCTGTCCTCTCTCCCTGCATCTTCACCTTCCAGAGCTGGGATCCAGCTCCATCCCACTCTCCTCCCTCTCCCCCAGTTTTGGGGAGCTCCTGCAGGAGCCCCAGCACAGCAGCTGCAGGACCTGGGGCAGGGCAAGGCAGGGAAATGGGGCTGAGGGGAGAGGGAAGGAAGGACATTATCCCCCAGTTTTAGGGATTTTACAGCAGCTGGGTGTGCACATTGGGGTGGCTTTGAAATCCTTTCAGGGACGGAGGAGCCAGCCCTGCCCTGGGCACTGTGCCAGGGCTGGGCAGCCCTTTGGGGGGAGAATTTATCCCAATATCCGACCTGAACCTTCCCTGGCACAGCCTGAGGCCGTTCCCTCTGCTCCCATCACCTCTTGTTGGGAGAAGAGCCCAATTTATGACCTTCTACACCATAAATGAACAACAAAACAAGTCCTGGAGGGGCAACACCCTCTCCAGCCACTCTGCCCACCCAAAGCAATGCAGTGGCTGCATCCACATCCCCACGTTTGGCCAAGTTTTCCCATTTGCATCCATTCCATTTCCATTTTGCTGGTTTTATTACCCCTCTCTGTGCCCCACTATCTCCCCCAGAGCCTCCAGTCCCTTCCTGGATGAGCCATTTATCTCCAAACCCAAACAAAGAACATTTTTAGGCTGTGCCATTGCATGGGAAACACGCACTTGAAGTTAACGACTTGAATTAACGGGGCAGTAAAACTCCGAATGACCTTCTTTGTGCTTCTTGGCATGGGAGGAAGCAGCAAGTCTTCCTTCTTTTTGTTAGATTGGCACAAACTTGGTGATCAGAGCACTGCTTATGGTATCAAGTGATCCGATTGGGGCTTATTTTTTAATAAATAAAGGAAAAAACCCCTTAATTTTCTTTGCTGAAAGGGCTCCTCTCCCAGACAGGCTGATAAACAGGGGCATTATATTTTCAGGAGGCTCAGCCCCTGCACCCTGAGCGGCTGAAAAGGCTCTGAAAAGCCACATTTCAACAGGGTGCTCGTGTTTCCCGAGGCAGCGATCAGGGAGAGGCTCATGGGCTGGTTTGGGTGGGGAGGGACCTCAAAGCCCATCCAGTTCCACCCCTGCCATGGGCAGGGACACCTCCCCCTGTCCCAGGTTGCTCCAAGCCCCATCCAACCTGCCCTTGGACACTTCCAGGGATGGACAACTTTCAGCCAGAACCCCTGAGAATCTGCAGAACTCCCCACTCCCCCTGTGGGCAGCTGCCAATTCCTGCCTCCAGCAACCAAATTCCCTTTTCCCCCCAGCCCCTGTCCCTGCACCTGGATTGGCCTGGCCTGGCTGGGCTGGCAGGGGACAACTTTGTCCTTGGCTTTGTTGTGTCCCTCTCACCTCTCCAAAAATAGTCTTATTTTTTCCACTTGGAATTTATTTTTAGCCATTGCATTCCTTTCATCAAAGCAGGCAGCAAACATATTTAAAGATATTTATCTTCCTTTGGTGGCCTGGCTCTGACCTGCCACAGTGAGGAATCCTGGAGTGGTTTGGGTTGGAAGGACCTGAAAGCCCACCCTGGGCATGGGCAGGGACAGCTCCCACCACACCAGGAGCTCCATCCAACCTGGCCTTGAAACCAACTGGGAATCAATCCCTGAAATCCAAGTATGGAATGGGGGTAGAAGTGGCACCACCCACCCCAGCAGGAACCATTGCCATGGATTGTCCCAGTTTAACCTTTCAGAGAAGAACTCAACTCATCCTGTCTGTCCTTGGAGCCTGATCTAACTCTGGCAAATCTGCCAGAACATGGGAAGTGGCATTTTCAGTCACCTGCAGGTCTGAATTCCTGGTGGGAATATTGGTGGCCACAGTTAAAAACCACACCTTGCTCTACAACAGCAAGTTTGGAGAAAATTCCTCAATTCCAGGAACTTATTTTTGTCCAACAGAGGAACATCATCCTGCCGAGTGTGCCACGGTCTGTGCTAACTGTGTGGCAAGAATTCCATGGGAATTCCATGAAAAAAGAAGACACCAGGGAGGGGTTCAACCCCCAAATCCACCCCCTGCAGGGCCCTCAGGGTGGCAGCAGCCCCTGGGTGGGTGGGTGGGTGCCCACCCACAGCAAACACCTGAGCATCCCTGCCCATCCTCACCTGCATCTGCCCAAAGATCC
>VWZD01002252.1:123220-140250 GCA_013396695.1 Sakesphorus luctuosus | reverse complement strand
CCAGGCCCCCCTCCCTGCTCCCTCTGCCACCCACACGAGCCCCAGAGCCAAAGATGTGGAGCCCAGAGAGGCACCAGCCCCACATCTGATCCCTCCCCCCTCCACAGCGACCCCCAAACTCATTTTTGCAGGGAATTCTGGCTCAGCCCAGCAGTTGCATAAAGCACTTCTGCATGTGCTTCCTTGGAAAACTTGGCCCAAGTGGGAGTTCAGGGGGGAGGGAGGTTGTAGACACTGAAAAACCAGACCTGCCCAGCCTTCAAATAAGTCTTTTTTTTTTTTTTGGTCCTGCAGACTGAACTCACTGGAGTTCCAACCCCTGCTATTTTATGGAGCAGCACCTGGGAGAAGGTTGAACCCTCTGAAAAAGCACTACCCTAAAAAAAGGGAAGTTTATTAGTTCTGTTCTTTAGAGGGATATCACTGGGTTGGTTATTAACAGCATTGGGGGTTATTAAAACCTGCTGAAAGCAAATTAAAAGCTAATTCTGTTCTCACCATTTCCTGACTTTTCCCAGCCTGGAGTGGGAGGAGAGGGATAGAGAGGAGTGTGATGGGAAAGGTGCCCCCAAGTGTCCTCCCTGCCACTGACAACTCACATTTTCCACTCCTGTTTAATTCCCTTCCTTGTCCCACTCACTGGAAACAGCAGGAGCTCCCAGAGCCCCAGCAAAGGGCTTGGATTCCCCCCTCACATCCCAATCTGCATGAAACCCCCTTTTTCTGCACTGCATTTTATAAAACAGTTTGCATAAAATAGAAAAGGAGAGGAAATCCAAACCCTTGTGGTCTGAACACAGACCCTGAGCAAGGAAAAATGACCACTGGGAAGAGACTCAGCAAATTAACTCCTTCCTGGCAGAGCAGAAATTGCCATTAAACCTGAGACTAAACCTGGGATTAGACCCAAGGAGCCCAACACAGGAACAATGAACACCCAGCCCTGGAGCTGCTCCTTCTCACTCTGCCCTTCAGGACGTTGTGCAGACACACAAATTAATCGTTATCAAAGCACTAATTATTTCTCTTGCAAAATGCAAACAAACACAAGCTGCTCCTCCCCCCGGGATGGGGGCGAGAGGAAATGAGGCAGGAAAGACTCCTGTGCTTACCTGGCCTTTTTGGAGCCCCCTGCACATCCCTGGGACCCCCCCGGGGCATCCCTGCAGGTGCTGCTCATCCTCCAAAGGAGATTCCACCTTCTGGTGCAGTTCCAGGGGAATTTTCAGAAGGATGACACATAAAATCCAGTCCCCTCGAGCCCCGGGGGGCTGAGAGCTCAGGTCACCCCACACATCTCTCACTCCTGAGGGAGTTTCCTGCAGGAAACCTTTTCTTTCTTCCCCCTTGGAAGATCCAAACTGCCCGAGGGGAGGGATCACACTCCGTTTGGGGGTTAAAAGGGCTTTGCTGGGGCAAAGCTCCACCTCAATCATTAGACCTGATTGGAAACAGGTGATTTCTATTAAACCCTCCACCTCAACCAGTACAATTAAGAAAGGGGGGTTAGAGCTAATTGGACACAGGTGATTTCAATTAAGCCCTGCAGGGTTTGCCCTGGGCTCTGCCTGCAGGACCTGCTGGGTGTCCTGGAGCAGCCACAGGTGCCCTGTGATGGTGTAACGAGGTCCTGGGCAAGGGGCAGGTGCCAACACTCTGCCCCTCCCAGGATGGGCTCCCTGCCCTTGACATGGATCCAAAAGGCTTTGGCAGCAAGGATGCCCTTCCTGGGGGCAGTGTCACTTCTGGGGGGCCTGGAGGGCACCACGTGGTGCTTTTCCCAGTGACAGCAACTCCTGCAGACACCCCAGTGTGGAAGGAAAAGGAGATGGACCAGCAGCTCAGGGAGGGGGAGATGGGTGGGATGGAAGCACGTGCCACGTGGGAGGGACAGTGGGTTGGGTGGCCCTTCCAGTGCCACAGAGAGAGGGAATTCTGTGCTCTGGGAAGGGGATGAGCACAGATGGCACTGCTGGGAGCCCTGGAGGGACAGGCCAGCTGTGTGTGCCCTCCTGGCACGGCCCTCAGCATGGAAAAGGATCCCCAGCAGGAGCTGGAACCCAAACTGGTGCTGAGGAATCACAGCACGGATCTCCCACACTTCCTGCTTTGTTAATGAGTAGAACAGGGTGGTGGAATGAAGACCAAACTGGAACTCAGCTGGTTCATGGGATTGGGAATGGAGTAGAAGCTTCCAGAGATGAAAACTCAGACCTGGCAACAGGTGAAACCAAATCAACCAACCTGGAAGGGGGTCACAGAAGCAGCTTTATCTCCATGAGAGGATGGACTAGACCAGAGCCAGAAGGGCTTGGAGGGTCTGGCAATGATGGGAAGAGACACAACAGTCACAGGCACAGGGAACTTCAAGGCCTGTGCTTGGTCCTTGCCCTGTCCCAGAGAGCACATGGAGAGCTATTCCTTCCTTCCAGGAGCTGAAGGCTTGAGGTGCTGGGAGGGGTGGGATGAGTGGGGTGGCCTTGGCTTCACCTCCCTGCCAGAAAAACCAGGGAATTCCAGGCACAGCATGGAAAGAGGGAGCACCAAGTGCAAAAGGGACTGAAGGGAGAGAAGTTTGAGGAGAGATTTTGTTCCTGCCAAGTGCAAGGGGCAGAAATGGGGAAGGAACAGACCTTAAATGAGCAGCAGGGGCTGGGCTGAGGATGGGCCAAGGGGGACAATGAAAGCCCAGACAGGATTTTGATGTGATGGAGAAGCAAGAGCCAGAGGAGAGGAAGTTTGTGAATGGATCTGATCTGGGCAAGAGGCAGCAGTGACCAAGGCCAAGAGCAAGGGATGTTGTGTCAGGGGGGCCGTGGTGAGATAACAACTTGGCCAAGGGCTGGGAGGAGGAAGATGCTGAGCCCTCGTGGCAGGAGCAGGAAAACAGGAAGATGTTCACTGGCCAGAAGGAGAGGGGAAAGCTCTGCCCACCACCTGAAGTGTCTCAGCTGAGACAGGTCCTCTCAGGAGACCTCCCTTCCCCTCCCACACGGTGCAGCTTCTCCTTTAACCTCCTCCCTCCCCAGCCCTCGGTCACCCCTTCCCTCTGTCCGTCTGTCTGTCCCGCACAGGACCCGCCAGGCGAACAGCCCCTTCCCTTTGATGTCTCGCAGAGCAGCCCGGGCTGCTCCAAGTCGTGGTTTCCAAGGAGGGGAGGCAGGGGGTAATTTATGTTCGGAAACTGTGAGTGTCAACCTCGTTTATCTCGCGGTTTGTAATGGAAAACAGGCGTTTGACAGACACATCCTCACAAAAAAACCGGGAATGGGGATGGGAAGGGAGATGGGAACAGCCACTGAACCCCAGCCCAGCTGTGGCATCACATCCCACCACCTGGCAGGAGAAACGCCCGCGGGCAGGAGGGCAGCAGCACCTCTTCATCCTGTCTGGGTCAATCGGGGAGACTTTGGGTCCTCCAGACTGACCACAAACCCCTCCTGCTCTTGGTACAGGCAGCAAATCCAGTGCAGAGGGGCCCAGATCTCCTGAGGATGTCCCCAGGGTCATCCCGAGCATGAGGACCACCTGGAAGGCCCCAGCCAGGAGAGCAGCTCGGGCTGGAAGGGGTTAAGCCTCTCCAACAGAAACGCTCCAATGTGTGCATTAAATAGAGACAAATCTGCATTCCCACCAAATGTTTGGGCAGCTCGATTGGACTCTTGGATTCCCAGCAGGGAAGGGATTGGGATTCACACCCCCCCAGGTCACCCCTGGGATGGTTTGCCAGGAAAGCTGCGATGGCACAAGGGGCAAAGGGCACCTCTTTGGGCTGGGAGCAAATCACTGCCCCTCCATTCCTGCAGGGCACTCATTTCCAAGCATTTCCAAGCGCTCAGGTGGGAAGCTTTGCCATACTCACCCTGCAGGAGGTGGTGGCACCACTGAGGAGTGTCCTGCCAGACCTGAGGGTGGCCCTGGGGGCACTGAGGTGTCCTCCTGACCTCCCCTGCCTCAGGAGCCGCTCGCAGAGCTGTCTGCAACTCTCAGTCCTCCTTTCTCAGCTGGGAAGTCTCAAGTTCCAAGCTGGGATTCCCTCTCCACCCCCTTCCCATGGACTTAACTCTCCTTCTGCTGGAAGGGTCTGGTCAGCACCACCCAGACCTTGGGTCAGGTGAGGTGGGAAGGCAGCACTTCAGGAGAAAGCCCCACATTTTCTCTGCTTGTTAACTCTGTGCTATCAGGAAACTCTCATTAATTGTGATATTTTGAATGATGGATCCTTAGAGACCAGTCCAGAAGGATTGGGGAGTTCAAGTCTGGTTTAAATTGGTTTTGCCCTGAATTGCTTTTCCCAGCCCCGGGTTCCCAGATCACCCACATGGGTGGTGCCACCACCACCAGGGTCTGTGCACAAGGCCCCTCACTTCTGTTCCACTGCTCCCAAAAAAGGGTATTTTCAGCCCAGTTTAACCCTTGTGCATTGAGAACTTCAGGCAAGAACACCTGAGCAGGTGATGGACAACCCTTGACACCCTTCCTGATGTACCTGGGACCTCTCTATGGCCCCTCTTTCCAGCCCAGCACACAGAGCAGCCTTCTGGGAAGGGTGTTGCCAACATTTCCCTAATTCCAGGGAAAATCCCTTCCTGGAGAGGGCTGTCCAGCCCTGGCACAGCTGCCCAGGGCAGGGGGGGGGTCTCCATCCCTGGAGGGATTTAAGAGCCATGTGGATGTGGCACGTGGGGACATGGGCAGTGGTGGCCTTGGCACTGTTGGTTTCCGTGGTCCTAAAGGTCTTTTCCAAGCTAAATGACTCAATGAATTTAGGATATTTCATGTATTTTGGGTTGTTCTTTCTGGCAGGGGAAGAGAACAGGGGGAATGTCCTCTGAGAGAGCCCAGGGGTTGGATCCAGTGGCTCTGGACCCTGTGGACACACCCCTGGGAGCCTGGAGAAGCTGCAGGGTGGGCACCACAGGCATCCCTTGGGACAATCCCTGCACTCCAGCACTCCACATTCCCACTCCTGTGGGGCTGCTTTGGGGCCAGCCTGGCCAGGGAAGGCCAGTCAGGAGCAGAAGGTACCTCAGGGTGAGGAATCCATCACTTGGCTTGGCCACCAATCCTTGGACTCATTTCCCACCTGGATTTTCCTGTTCCTGCAATCCCCTCCCTGCCCAAACTGAAGGTCCTCCCCAGCATTTCCTCCCCAAGGAAACACTTCCAATCCTTCCAATCCAGGGCTTTCAGACCTTACCTGTGACTTACCCAAATGTCCACATTGCTGGGAGATTTCGAGCCAAGAGCCTGAAGGACCTCAAATCCAAGGACACATCATCTTCCAGGCTCCTTCCTGCACAGCCCAGAGCTGGGATTCCCAGCTCCACACTGGGAATGAGGCAGGACAACCCCAAAATCAAAGCAGAGCCACACACAGACAACCTGCCTGGAAAGGTTCAGCCCCTCCCTGTCTGTGGAGCTCCATCAGAGCCAGAGGAGCTGAGTTTGCTCAAGGGATCAGCAGGAAAACTGTCCAGCCAGGCAAAGACATCCCAAGTTTTCTAAGGGAATATTCCTACAAAGTTGGTTTTCTGGCAGAAAAATGAATGCCTTCCACCTTTTACAAAAAGGCAAACTAAAGGAAATCATTCCTCTGTCCCACCAAGGTGCACTCAGCCCTTTGGCACACCAGAAAATTCCCAGGAAAACGCCAGGGGGGAATGTGTGGAGATGGGACTGTTTATTGCTCTGAAATCCTGAGGCAGAACCTGCCAGAGAAGCTCCTGGTTTCATTCTAGTGCTCAAATTAAGGAAACTCAGAGGAATTCCAGGCACAACCCAAACCAGATGTGGCTGCCCCAGATGTTTACAAGCTATAGAAAAACAAGAGAGGGATAAACAAAATCTGAAGTCAAAGAGATGGCAATGCCCCCCCAAAGCTCTGCCCAGCCCCTCCTGCCCCTCCAGGGTGCTGATCCAGGACAAACTGGGGTGTCTGGGGCACTGCTGGGTGAGCTCCTCTTGGGAACCACCAGGTTTCCCTGCAGAGAGGAGGGAAAGGCCACGAGTGTGTGCAAAGGGAGGGAGGAACCAAAGCAAACTGAGTCCTCTTCTCCCCCTGGATTCCTCCTGCTCCTTCAGGAACGTTTGGATTCTTGCTCCTGGTGTCTCCTCTGGTTTGGCTGAGGAGAGCAGGAGCCCCTCAGGGCAGGGGCATGGAAGAAGGGGCATCTCGCATGGGACAGAGTCCAAGGAGGGACCAGAATGAGCCTCCAGACCCCACCAGTGGGGCAGCTCCAGCCATTCCAGCTGAGATGGAGGGCCAGGAGGGCTGGCACAGGGAGCTGGGCAAGAAAAGGCATCAAGCAGGAGTTCAGTGCAGCCCAAGCCCAGGTGGGAGTGGGAATTCCCAGGAGCAGCCACTGGGGATCCCCTGGGACTGCCCAAGGGAGGGACAGGTCAGGGCCATGTGGGACTCACCTGGGGGTGGAGGGAAAGTGGCACCAACGAGCATCAAACACAAACTGGGGGTGGAGGGAAAGTGGCACCAAAGAGCATCAAACACTGCCTGGAGCATCTCTGGGAATCAGCCCAGGGCAGGGCTGGGCTGTCCTGGCAAATGCAGTTCAAATCCAGCACACCAGGGGGCTTAGAAATAAATAAATAAATAAATAAAAAGTAGTTCTGCATACATTGTGTGTGTATATATAAAAATATAAAATGTATATGTATATACCTGTATATATGTCTATGTAGATAATAATTTTGCATATTAAAATTATATTAGATATTTATTGTGTGTATCACACAAATACATTCTCAGTGCCTGGATAATCAGGAACTNACTGGGGGTGAAGGGAAAGTGGCACCAAAGAGCATCAAACACTGCCTGGAGCATCTCTGGGAATCAGCCCAGGGCAGGGCTGGGCTGTCCTGGCAAATGCAGTTCAAATCCAGCACACCAGGGGGCTTAGAAATAAATAAATAAATAAATAAAAAGTAGTTCTGCATACATTGTGTGTGTATATATAAAAATATAAAATGTATATGTATATACCTGTATATATGTCTATGTAGATAATAATTTTGCATATTAAAATTATATTAGATATTTATTGTGTGTATCACACAAATACATTCTCAGTGCCTGGATAATCAGGAACTCAGCAGGAATGCTGACTGCTCCCAGCAGTCTGTGTGGAGGGACATCAGGGAGGGAGTTGGGTTGGGATTGTTTTGGGGGTTGGTTTTCCCGCTGGATTTTCTGACGTGAAGCTCCAGATCCAGAGGAGTGGAGAATAAACCCCAGGGAATATCCAACCACCAGGATCTGCACTGGAAACAGGCACCAGAGCAACACTCTGGCCAGAATTCCTGGGTTTTACAGACAAACTCTCAGGGCTGAGATGACTAAAAATGCAGCTAATGAGGACATTCCAGTTTATTTGGGTCACGGGAGGGTGGTGGGTTTTATAGATTTGTTTTGCAAGACAAAATGCATAAAACTAACAAGGAATGAAAGAAAGAGGAAACCAGGAAAGAAATAACCCAATCCCTCACTGGTTTTAGACCAACTTCTGGCTGTACAATCCATTAAACTGGAATATCTTGATTAGTTTTAAAGCAGGACTGTGGAAACCCTTAAGAATTCACCTTTTCAGGTGGGATCCAAGGACCAAGAAGGGCAACTGGAGGCTCTTCTCCCCCAAAGCCTGAACACCAAAATATTATTGCACTCAGCCAAATCAACCCCATGGAAACAGGATTCTGCAGGTCACAAGATGAATTAAAATCGTTAAAAATAAAATACACAGCTGATGAAGTCCAACCTTAGAAGAGACGTCCCCCTGACGGCTCCTGGTCCTTTGTTTCCAACTTCTCTTGGACAAAAACAGCACAAGGGGGAAAAACCAGTGAAAAATGAACATTTTGGAAGGTTTGCTGAGGGAAGAACATTATTAGAGCAGAAGCAGAGACTGGGAGGAACAGGAGACACTGGAAGGAACAGGAGACCCTGGGAGAACAGGAGACAACACTGGGAGGAACAGGAGACCCTGGGAGGAACAGGAGACCCTGAGAGGAACAGGAGACACTGGGAGGAACAGGAGACCCTGAGAGGAACAGGAGACCCTGGGGAGACCCTGAGAGGAACAGGAGACACTGGGAGGAACAGGAGACCCTGAGAGGAACAGGAGACACTGGGAGGAACAGGAGACACTGGGAGTGCATTTCTAATTGACCCACTGAAAACTGTCCTCAAGGGCAGAACCACAGCCCTGGAGAACCAACACCAACCTCCCTGCAGTCCCTCAGAAGCCCTGGGAGATGCTGATTCCTTGGGATATCTCACCACACTTTCAGGATTTCTTAGTGGTTTTGTTTTAACCTGTGGATGAAAGTGTCCCCACCCTGCCCAGAACCCCCCACCCACTCCCAACCATTTTCCCAAAGGGAATTCATTCCTCAATTAGCCTTTTTGGGGAGGAGTTCTTTGGAGGTGACGTGCCCAGTGATGCCTGGAAAGCACATCCAACATTCCTGAGGTTTCCTCCCTGCACAGGGACACAGACCCTGCAGGAAGGGAAGAGGGACAGGGTTACTCATGGGAATACCTGGCTCAGTGGTGACCTCTCTGCTCTCTGAAGTCCAAACACAGCTCAGAGTGGTGTCAAATGGAGAGAACATGGAGGAACATTCACCTGCTAAGGACCTCCAAGTCTGGATGCAGTGAAGGACCTCACTAAGCTGCTCTCCTTACCTCTCCCAATTGGTTTGACACTCTCCATTGCACACTGGAGCAGATTTCCTTCTCCTGGGACCTCCATCAGCTGCATCACTACTGGGTTCAACTTTAGAATCAGCTTTAGAAGAGAGGGAACCCTGCAGCAGGTCTGGGGGATAAAAGGGAACCTCTCCTGAGCTCCATCCCATGTCCTGAGCTCAACCTCATCTTTTACCTCATCTGAAAAAAGCCTTGGAGGCCTCGTGTGACCTCTCACCGTGGCAGCAGCTCCTGCAGAGCTCCTCTCCTGCAGCCCCCAGCCCCTCCTCACCCCAAGGCACAGCACCCTGGAGCTGCACTATGCATAAATGCACATTTATTTTCCATTAAAAATGCGTAATTACAGCATTTTAAAGCCTTTTCCCCTAGAAAAGTAGTTAAGCAGCAGTACAAAGAGAACTGTGAGTCTCCTGCAAGTACAGTTGTCGTTACACTGAACAGAAACAGCAGCAAAAGGCCAAGACTTGCTGTTGGGGCTTCTCCTCTTTTTAAATATTTTCCTTTTTTGTTAAAAACACTGTAGCAAATAAAAACCAAAGCTGTTTGAACAGTGGAAAAGAGCTGAGCTCTGGGACTCCTCTCTGGGGTAAAGCAAGTGCTGCAGAGCAGCAGAGCAGCTCCCCAGGGCCCTCCGAGCTCCAGAGGGCCTTGGCCAAGGCTGGGCAGGGGCTGAGCCCCCCAGGCTGGAGGTGCCAAACCTCCTTCTGGCCTTCTGCAAGGCCCGTGTCCTCCTCCTGGGTGATCTTCTGGTGTTTTCCTGAAGGCCAGACCTTCAGCTGCTGTTGTGGTGCAGCTCCAGCTGGAGTCAACGGGTGGGAATCGTTCCAGGAGAGGACACCCAGGTCCTGGCTGGAGCTGGCTGAGGTGTGAGCAGGAGTTCAGGAGGTGTCTCCACCCTCCTGCCCTGGCCCTGCAGCTGGAGCTCAGCAGCAGCCCCAGGTTCCTCACTGGATCTGGATGGCTCCGTGCTCGATCTGCATCTCTGGCTGCATGGCTGACTGGAGGGGGTCAGTGCCCTGCAGAGGGAACAGCAGGGCATCAATCCAAGGGGGGCACCGCGGGAATGGGAACCTCTTGTACCACCAGAGAGCTCCTGTAGGTACCAGTGGGAAAATCCCAGGGCAAAACTCACATGGGATCAGCTCTGGGATGGAGTGGGAATGGGAACACACTTAGGAGGGCACCAAAAGTGGCAGGAAGAGTCCTCTGGAAGACTAAGCAGACCTCGAGGCTGGAAGGAGGAGGTGAAAGAATGCAATTTTGGTGAAGATCTGCACAGTCAGGAGGGGCACCAGGAGAGCAAATGGGAAACAAATATTCCCTTTCTCTTCCCAGAGAAGAACCAGCTCTAAATAAAGCAAATAAACTCCATGTGTGGCACAACATGAAGGTGTGGAAGGGTATGGGGGACAGTGGGGACACGGAGCAAAGGCCTCCAGGGGGGTTTGGATCCTCCTTCCCAGGGAGATGCTGGAGGACAAGCACCAGGAGCAGAGCCAGGAAAATGCCATGGGAGGGAGAGCTGAGGGTTTCCCAGGTCTGGAGTGAGGGCAGCAGCAGAACCACCTCCCTGCCTGCTGCCTGAGTCCTTCACTGACATGAAGGACACCTCATGATCCATGTGGGTCCTGATATTCCATGATTTACTAATTGCACAGGCCCAGCAGTGATGGAGCACTCAGAAAATAAGGTCCATCCCTGTGCAATGCTCTCAGTGCAGAGCACTCCTCCAGGTGACTGGGAGTAAAACCTTGAGAAGGCAACAAAAATCCCCCAAGCACTTGGGAAACCCCAGAGCAGCAGCCCAGGAAGTGGCACTGCCAAAACACCCCAGGACCATCCTCAGAGGGACTTTACAGCTCTCCAGGACAATTGTCCTGTGCTGTCACCAGAGCTTGGAGCTGATGACAGGCTTGCTCTGGGCTCAGCTCCAGCTGGTTCAGGAACCAAAGCCCTGGTGATTCCTGCCCCACCAGGAGAGAAGCCCCTGCAGGTGCCATGGGAGATCCAGGCTGTGCACCAAAACAGCTGGAAAACTGCTGGGAGGGAATAACATCCCAAGGGAAAAACTCAGCCCCAAACAGCACCTTCCTTGCCCTGTGCCCTGCAGTGCTCCTCAGCCTTAGGGGTCCCAGAAGAGCTGCTCTCCAGGGGCACTGAGGGGCAGCAGGGCAGGAGTGGGCACAGACTCACAGACTGTTCTGAGTTGGAAGGATCCACAAGGATCATCAAGTCCAACTCTTAATCAATGGCCCACACAGGGGATTGAACCCATGGCCTTGGCATTATTACAGCCAAGTTTTAACCAACTGAGCTGATCTCAGGTTTTAACCATTCACCCTTTTAAATAACTCTGGAAATGGGGTGGTTTATGGTTTGGAAAAGGCTCCCACAGCTCACGTTTGTGGGCAGACACACAGACACATGGTGGGTGTTCCCACCAGGAGGAGCCCCCCAGGGTGCCCCCAAAGCCCCTCAGGGTACCCCCAGAGCCCCCCAGGGTGCCCCCAGAGCCCTGGCCATACCTGTGAGGTGGCAGCATGGTCTGGCACCGGCGTCAGCTGCACATACTGCACCTGGATGTCACTGCCCTGCAGGGGAGAGCCGTCCACGGCCCCGGGCGCGGGCTCAGCCGATGCCACGGCGATGAGCTGGGCACCCTGCAGCACCTGTGGGGGACAGGGGGCAGGGTCAGCACCCTCTGTGCCAGCTGGGCACCCTGCAGCACCTGTGGGGGACAGGGGGCAGGGTCAGCACCCTCTGTGCCAGCTGTGCCCCCTGCAGCACCTGTGGGGGACAGGGGGCAGGGTCAGCACCCTCTGTGCCAGCTGTGCCCCCTGCAGCACCTGTGGGGGACAGGGGCAGGGTCAGCACCCTCTGTGCCAGCTGGGCACCCTGCAGCACCTGTGGGGGACAGGGGCAGGGTCAGCACCCTCTGTGCCAGCTGGGCACCCTGCAGCACCTGTGGGGGACAGGGGCAGGGTCAGCACCCTCTGTGCCAGCTGGGCACCCTGCAGCACCTGTGGGGGACAGGGGCAGGGTCAGCACCCTCTGTGCCAGCTGGGCACCCTGCAGCACCTGTGGGGGACAGGGGCAGGGTCAGCACCCTCTGTGCCAGCTGGGCACCCTGCAGCACCTGTGGGGGACAGGGGCAGGGTCAGCACCCTCTGTGCCAGCTGGGCACCCTGCAGCACCTGTGGGGGACAGGGGCAGGGTCAGCACCCTCTGTGCCAGCTGGGCACCCTGCAGCACCTGTGGGGGACAGGGGCAGGGTCAGCACCCTCTGTGCCAGCTGGGCACCCTGCAGCACCTGTGGGGGACAGGGGCAGGGTCAGCACCCTCTGTGCCAGCTGGGCACCCTGCAGCACCTGTGGGACACAGGGGCAGGGTCAGCACCCTCTGTGCCAGCTGGGCACCCTGCAGCACCTGTGGGACACAGGGGGCAGGGTCAGCACCCACTGTGCCAGCTGGGCACCCTGCAGCACCCTGTGGGGGACAGGGGGCAGGGTCAGCACCCTCTGTGCCAGCTGTGCCCCCTGCAGCACTGTGACTGATGGTCTGGGACATGCAAACAACTGCTCTCCCCCATTTCTGTTTTTCATCCCTTCTTCAGTGAGATCTTTGCCATAAAAAACTTAATCAAATTAGTGTTAATAATGAAAACCAGCCACTTTCCCTGCTCCCTTTCTTCCCATGTCAAACCCACTTTATCCCACAACTATTTGTTCCCATTTCACATTCAACTGCCAGGGCAAGAAACAGAATTCTCTTGAAAACATTAAAATGTCGTGTTTTCTTCCAGTTTCTTCCCAAACTATCCCACCAGCTTCCAGCCATGGCCCAACTCACATCACACCCTCTGCTGATCTCACTTCTCACTGACAGTTATTCCTTGGGAAGTCCATAATTCAGACTTTAACCTCCAGGTGAAGGTTTTGAGATGACTGAAATCTGGTCACCAAACTCAGGCTGGTCCTTGCCACACTGAACCTTCTAAAAGACATTTCTGAACCTTCTGACCCCATTTCTGAACCTTCTGAACCCCATTTTTGAACCTTCTGAACCACATTCTTGCTCCTGTTGTGAGCTCTTTATTGACCTGGGCAAGGACAACTCTTTGCCTACCTATAAAGAGCTCAAGCCAAGACACACACACACACAGGGATGAAGGAGAAGGAGCAGAGGGATGGTCACACACAGGGAGAAGGAGAGGGAGCAGAGGGATGGCCACACACAGGGATGAAGGAGAAGGAGCAGGGATGGTCACACACAGGGATGAAGGAGAAGGAGCAGGGATGGTCACACACAGGGATGAAGGAGAAGGAGCAGAGGGATGGGCACACACAGGGATGAAGGAGAAGGAGCAGAGGGATGGGCACACACAGGGATGGATGGAGAAGGAGCAGAGGGATGGTCACACACAGGGATGAAGGAGAGGGAGCAGAGGGCAGAGGGATGGTCTCAGAATGTTCTCCCAAGGAAGCCAAGCAGGGCCCTTCCTTTGACTTCAAGGAGGGATGAGCTCAGGCCCTGGAAAAGAAAGTTAAAAAGCCAAACCCAAGCACAGAGTTCCACTGAAAATCCCCTTTAAAGCAGCAGATGTGCAAAAGTTCGTTATAATTAATTGGCAGTCCAAGAGCAGATGTAATTTCAGCACAACTGACTTGGTTGAGGGAAGTGGAGTTACCTCATCTCAATCCCTGTGTCACATTAGAGGGATGTTTGGAAGGAAGGAAATCTGGACCATCTGACCCCTCTCCCATACCAAGATCCTCTCAGTGAACTGCAAACTCCTCCAACAGCTTTGGGGTTCGCTGGCAGCTCTTCTCACAGGCTGAACTCTCCAAAACAACCCTCAGTTTGGTGTCAGCTGTTCCACAGAAGGTGCTCTGATGTCCCTGCACCTGCCAGAGATCCCTGAATGAGGGATTTGGGTGTTTCCTGCCCACCTTCCCTGGCTGAGCCATCTCTTCCCTGGTGAACCCAAGGGTAAATCACACCAACTCCACACCCACATGAAGATGGGGCTGCCAGGTAGTCAATCCACCCCAAATTCTTCCAGAAATCCCCATAATCTTCTGGCAAAAAGGAAGAAAGACAGAAATAACTAACTCAGCATTTCAGCTCAGCCCTCTGTGTTCTCCATGTGGCAAAAACTTTGCCCCCCAGGGTGCCTAAGAACAGGAAATATTACCCAAATCTCATGGAATCACAAAGTCCCAGAGTGGTGTGGTTAGAAGGGACCTCAAATTCCATCTTGTCCCATGGGCAGGGACACCTCCCACCAGGCCAGGGTGCTCCAGCCTGGCCTTGGACACTCCCAGGGATGGGGCAGCCCCAAATCTACACAAACTGCAGCATTTTGTGGAGAACCAGCTCTGTCAGCAGCAAAGGTGGTAAAACATCAACCACTTCCAGAGTGGGCAGTTCCGCCTCCCCAGGATAATCCAGCAGACTGTTGGGTTTGGGTTTTATTCAACGTACAAGTTAGTGCTACTATGGAATGGTTGGATAGTCCAGGACAGGACACTGCAATGCCAGGGAAAGCTCCTGGAGTGGAGGAGCTGAAGGACAGGAGGGCCAGGAATGACCTGGAGCCACCAGCAGGGCCAGAGGTGCCTGCAGGGAGAGACTGATGTTTGTGGAGTGGGAAACCTGCTGGTGGGACACAGCCCAGCCAGGAGGGAGCAGGTCCTCCCTCCTCCTGAGGGACAGGAGGGAGCAGGGCCAGGAGGGAGCAGGTCCTGTTCCTGAGGGACAGGAGGGAGCAGGGCCAGGAGGGAGCAGGTCCTGTTCCTGAGGGACAGGAGGGAGCAGGGCCAGGAGGGAGCAGGTCCTGTTCCTGAGGGACAGGAGGGAGCAGGGCCAGGAGGGAGCAGGTCCTGTTCCTGAGGGACAGGAGGGAGCAGGGCCAGGAGGGAGCAGGTCCTGTTCCTGAGGGACAGGAGGGAGCAGGGCCAGGAGGGAGCAGGTCCTCCTCCTGAGGGACCATGTCCCTTTACATCCCCAGTGGCACAGGTGCTCCAACAAATGCCAACGTGGCTCCAAGTGCCACCCTGCTGGTCCCATCCTCTCCTCTCCACTCCTGGTGGGATTAGTTCAGCTCCAAGCAAAAGCTCCAGAGAAATGCTGAAGGCCGTGGAGCATTCAGGGAATTCTGCTCCACTCTTGAGGCAGTTTCAGCATGAGGAACATCCAATCCCTCCACAAATAACGGCCAAGTGGATTGGGACTCAGAGCTGCTGAGAAGGTCCATCCCTCCCAATGAGGCTGGTCGTAAATACGGCACTTAGAGCCAGAGGAGCAGCCCCTGAGGGTGTCCCAGAGTCACACACAGCTCCTGCTGTGCTTCCAAACATCCCCAGCAATTGCTGAGCCTGCCCTCGGAACGGGGATTGGATTCCAGAGGGAAGAGCAGGCAGGGGGAACTGCAATGTTTGCATCATAACTGGCAGGGAGGGGTTTTTTATTTTAATTCTAGCAAAATAACATCTGAAAGTTTGGCTCTTGTAGCCAGGACAACAAAACACTGGTCCTACTGTGCAGGGCAGGATCCTGAGAGCTCCAAGGACCAGGGATGGGGAAAGCCTGAGGAGCAGCAAAGGCTGGGAATGCAATGCCCAGGGAAAGGCCTAGGGAAAAGCAAAGGAACATTCTCTCTCCCCCACTTGAACCGTGGGATGATGTAACCAGCTCAAGTTCCATCCAGGAGGATCAGGAGACGTGATGGAGTGGAAGGAAGAGCAGGAGGAGGTGGCAGGAACAGCCCCAGGAGGAGCCTGGGCTGGAGGATCAGCAGCTGGGCAAGAGCTGAGCCAGGACTGGGCAATTAAAGAGCACTTAGAGGAGCAAACTGTGCTGGGAGAGTCACCTGAACTGCATTAACAAGAGAAACTTGCACCAAAAAATCCTGCTGTGCATGGAATTCCTGAAAAAAACCCATCCCAAGGACAAGAGAAAGCGGCAACTTGCCACAGTTAAAGAGCACATTTGAACCCTCAGGGTTTTCCCTCCACCCGAGGGGAGATGCTCCCTGAATTCCCAGCCAAGGAAGGAATGCAGGGCTGGGAACGGTCTCCTGGCTTTGGTTTCCCTTTCCCACCCAGATCTGGTGGCAGCAATGACAGAGCTGGGACACACCAGCACACGAGGAGTTCTCCTCATGTTCCAGTGGGGATGTCCCTGTGTAAGGGGAACATGAAATCCAGAATTCAGGCTAGAAATAAACCCATGAAAAGGTTGGTTTGCACAATGGAAAACATGCCAGAGCACCTGGACTTCTCCAGACACTCCTACAAAAAGTTCCAGGACACCGGTAGGAAGGGAATTCAAACACCCAACTCCAGCTCTGAGCTTGGCTTTCATCTCCCAGGCAAGTTCATGTCAAAGGAATCCAAACTAAGAGGAGCTTTCTCCACTTTATTCCCATTATTGGCACTGAAAAGGCCCGTGCTCTGTGAGCTGCTCTGGGGCTGACCCAAACCAAGAGCAGATGGGAGGGAGATTCAATGTTACACAGCAGGTTCCACCTCAGCAAATCCCCTGTTTGATGCCATTTTCCTTGCAGGAAAGAGTTCCAAAGAAAAGGGATTGGGAAAAGGAAAAAGGATGGATTCCCTCCAGGGAGGTGGATGTTCTCATTCCATAGAATACTAATTCTTCCTATTATTATTCCAGTTATTTTATATCTAGAAATTATATATATATATCTTCTAATTCTTCCTCTATTATTCCAGTTATTATTTTATATCTAGTTATTATTATACATCTAGTCATTATATATATTAGTGTATATATACACACACATATATTATATATATTATTGTACATCTTATTAGTAATCTAATTATTATGAATGTAGTTATTATTTTTCTAGTTATTATTTATCTAGTTATTATTATTTATCTAGATATTATTATTTACCTAGATATTAATATTCTATTTATTCTATATTATTGTATTTCTTTTTCATNAGTTATTATTTTTCTAGTTATTATTTATCTAGTTATTATTATTTATCTAGATATTATTATTTACCTAGATATTAATATTCTATTTATTCTATATTATTGTATTTATTTTTCATATTCTTAGTTTTTTTATATTTAGTTATTACTATGTATCTAGTTATATATTATTATTATTGTATTTCTTGTTCTTATTATCATTATCATATGAATTATTATTATATTTGTTCTTCATATTCTTATTAGCTATTACTATATATCTAGTTATTATATATTATTATATTTCTTCTTACTACTAATACTATTATTATTATTATTTCACCTGACTCTGTGTGAAG
>VWZD01002252.1:93883-123007 GCA_013396695.1 Sakesphorus luctuosus | reverse complement strand
TTATTATTATTATTTCACCTGACTCTGTGAAGGAGCAAATTGCACCGCAGGTTTTACACTCTTGTATTTTCCACTAAGGAGCAAACCCCACATTTAGAGCTCATTACCATAATTAGTGACCTCATTACCATAATTAGTGACACACATCCCTCCTTCACACAACTCACAACAATTAAATCAACAGTTCAATCACAGCAAAGCAGCTGCAATCTGGGAATTCCTCTGGAATTTGGGAATTCCTCTGGAATGTCTTTGCTTCCTTCACTAACAGGGGAAGTTTGGAAGTTTCGGAGCAGAAATTCCCCAAAAGGGAGAAAATGGCAAGTTCGAGGCTCCACTTTGATGTGTTTGAGCCTCAGCAGAACATCCTCAGGATAAAGTTCCAGTGGGATAGGGATGGATTGGAGGCAAATCCTGGATAAAAATCCTGGATAAAACCAGCCCCTGCCAAAGGGGGAATGGAGGGAGGGAGATTTGGAAGGCAAAAAAATAAAAAAAAATAAAAATAAAAATAACAATAAAAATAAAAATAAAAATAAAAATAAAAATAAAAATAAAAATAAAATAAATACCCAGGGCACAGGATTTGTATGTTGGACACAGCTCAGAACTGCAGACATTGAGCTGATGAAATACCAGTTCGAGATCATTCCACAAATAATTCTGTGTAAAACAAACTTACAACAGAGGAGAAAAGTTCTGTGTGCTGAGAAACAATTTGAAATAGTTAAAAATGCAAGAAATTCCAGTTCATTCTACATGAAATAGTTAAAAATGAGAGAAATTCCAGTTCATTCTCCATGGAAAGTACAAAGTGCATCAGGAATGGCTGGACCTTGTAAATCCCGAATTTCCCCTCCTGCAGCTTCACCCCTTGTGCAGGGAAAGCAACGTTCCCCTCCCAAACTTCCCCAGAACATTCCAGATATGCAGATAAAATTCAAAAAGCACCAAATTTATCACTGGAGGGGGAGAAAAGGGGGGGAAAAGCCAACAGGAGGTTTATTGTTTTACTGCGGCTGCAAATTCGATTCCACATCGAGAGGGAAGCGCAAACTCGGCGGGTTTGTGGCTCAATCCGGGTTTGCTCCAAGGAAAATAAAGCCCCAGCCCCGACTCAGGGAAGGGAGAGGAGATTCCAGCCTGGGGGGACACAAATCCTGGGAAATTCGGGGGGATCAGGAGCCCTTTGGGAGCGTTTGGTGCTGAGTCGCTCCCGATCCTGCTGTATCCCGATATTCCCTCCATCCCCTGCCCAGCAGAGCCAGGCTGAGCTTGGGCAGCTAAGCCAGGTTTAAACCAGGATTTAGGGGGGTTGGAAAGGACGAGGATTCTGCTTCGACACTTTGGAAGATCAAACCCATCACAGACGTAAAAGCAGCAACAGAAATGAAAACCGGCTGAGAAATTCCAAGTCTGTCCTCACAATTCCTGCCCTAATTCCCTGTGTGTCTGGTTGGGCTCAGGGCTAAACTCGGACTGACAGGCTGGGGGCCTGACTTTGGAAATCCTGGTTCCAATCCTTGTTGTCCATGTCCACGGGGTTCCCACCAGGAACGTTCATGGGGTTTATTTCATGGGGTTTATTCCATGGTTACATCCCTGGGGTTCATTCAGGGACAGCACAAGGCCCCAAGAATTCCTTGGAAAAGAGGGATTCTGAAATCCCTGCCTAATGAGGGATTAATTGGGGAGGAACTCGCTGAGTGCAGGCCCTGGAATTCCAGGTAAGGAAGAGCTGCCCAGACACGGAATGTTCCCAGCAAAGGGGCCAAGCCTGGACGCTCTTCCAGGGGAACTGGCTCGGGATGAGCCACGTGAGTTTGGGAACACGAGGCAGGGGAAGGACCGGGAAGGACTCGGGGCCAGGCTGAGCTGGGAATGCCCAGAGGTGAGGGATGAACCCCCTGACCTGCTCCATGGAAATCACGTTCCAAAGGGAAAGAGATGCTGAAACTTTGGGGTCGGGTTTGCTCTCCAGAGTGGGCCCAAGGAAGGAGGAATTTTGGGGAAAGCAGCACAGCAAATAAAGGAAATGCACAGCAAAGAAAGGAAGGGCTGAGCCTAAAAGTGACAATGGCAAAAAGGCACAGAAAATAAAATAAAGGCTGAGTCTAAAAGGGACAATGGCAATGGAACAAAAAATAAAACAAGAGCTGAGTGTAAAAGTGACAATGAAACAGAAATTAAAGAGCTGAGTGTAAAAGTGATAATGGCAAAAAGGCACAAAAAACAAGAACTGAGTCTAAAAGGGACAATGGTAAAGGCACAGAAATTAAAAACAGAACTGAGTGTAAAAGTGACAGTGGCAAAGGCACAGAAAATGAAACATGAACTGAGTTTAAAAGTGACAATGGCAAAAAGGCACAAAAATCAAAACAAGAACTGAGTCTAAAAGGGACAATGGCAAAGGCACAAAAAATAAAACAAGAACTGAGTGTAAAAGTGACAATGGCACAGAAATTAAAGAGCTGAGTGTAAAAGTGACAATGGCAAAAAGGCACAAAAATTAAAATAAAGGCTGAGTCTAAAAGTGACAATGATAAAGGCACATAAAATAAAACCAGAACTAAGTCTAAAAGTGATAATAGCAAAATGGAACAAAAAATAAAACAAGAACTGAGTCTAAAAGTGACAATGGCAGAGGCAGAAAAAACAAGAACTGAATGTAAAAGTGACAATGGCAATGGAACAAAAAATAAAACAAGAACTGAGTCTAAAAGTGACAATGGCAGAGGCAGAAAAAACAAGAACTGAATGTAAAAGTGACAATGGCAAAGGCACAAAAAATAAAACAAGAACTGAGTGTAAAATTGACAATGGTCAAGGCACAGGAATTAAAGAGCTGAGTGGCAAAGGGACATGGCAAAGGCACAGAAATTAAAGAGCTGAGTGGAAAAGGGACATGGCAAAGGCACAGCAAACAACCCAAGGGCTGAGTGGCCAAGCCTCGGGCAGGGATTCCGAGGGACGGACACGGAGCCCCTTTCCCAGAACTGTTAAAAGGTAAAAATGAAGAGAAAATAAATCACTTTAAAAGGGAAAATCTTCACAACTAAACCCGTGTGTTCAACACTCGTTTTACACGACCCCAGCAGTGACAGGAGCAGCTTTTGCCAACATTTATCTTTACAACTGAAGCAAAATAATTCTCATTTCTCGCATTTCGTGCTCAGCAGGACCCGGCTCAGTTTGCTCAACCAGGCACTAACCAGGCACTAACCAGGCACTCAAAGCCCAGTTTATCACTGACTTTGGGGTCCTGCAGTTTAAATTCCAGGTGGAATTTACTTGTCCTCACCCTTTTTCCTTGTTCTCTCTCACCAAACATCTCCCTGCGCTTCCCACTTTGCCATTCCCTGCTCTGCGCTGGCTCCTCTGGCTGTAAAACTTTTCATTTCCTTGTAAATCACCGAGGGCAGAGGGAATAAAACCCAAGAGCCAACACCAAGCCAGGCTGCCGTGGGGATTTTTTTAATAAACGTGGGTATTTTTTCAATAAAAGCACTTGGGAGCCTTTCTTTGACTGCAACCAAGTCGCTCCTTTCCCGCAGCTGTCGGCGAGTTTTGTCTCTAAGCAGAACCAACCCCAGCTCAGAGATTGAGATTATTAAAACCAAAACTGGTTAAAACACACCGAGAGGTGACCCCGGGGCTGTCCCTGCTTGTCACTTCAGAAGGGCTGCCAAGAATCCCTGAAATGTTTCTGAATCTCTGCACTTCACTCGACACCAAGAAGGTTTTTTCTCGGAGAGGCTCCAATTTGCTGGAGGGGCTTTAAGGAATAGAAAAAATCCATCAAAACCCACTGCTGAAACCCCACAGACTAAAAGGGTCCACACAGCAGAAAAAGCAAATTATTTCGATTGGAAATCAAGCCCAGAAGTTGTAAAATGCTCAATTTTCCATCACAATCACCAAGTCCTTTCGTTTCGTTAATTAAATTTAGAGTTGCCTGAAATTCCTCACACAACAAAAGAGAATTTATTTCTGTGGATTTCCAAATTCTCCTAATCCTGCCCAAAGCAAAGCAAGCTCTGCTAATTCACAGAATTTCCTTTAAACCTGAGCTTAGGCTGCAGTTTAGCCCTGGTTTAAAAGCTCCTCCAGGGCTGGGAATATTCCCACAGAATTCCCAGGAATTGTTTTTGTCATTAGAAGTTTCCTCCTAAACAGTCAATCCATCTAAATTTGGCCAATTTTGGGACTTTATTCTTGCCATTAAAAAGGCATTTTGACAGTCAAAGAACTGCAGGGGGAAAGAGCTTTAAATCCTCCACAATTAGTTAATTAATGTTAATTAATGCATGGCTCAAATTAGAACATTGGGGGCTTGTGGGAACGAGGAACAATCTGGGATAACTCCTCGAGATTCTTCCTGGGGTTTGTTAAAATGCAAAAGGGGGAGGAAAAAAATCACCCCTGGATTAAAAAATACCATTAATTAGATACAGTGCAATTATTGTTTAATTGGGAATTTCTGGATTGTAAAATAAAAATAATTCTGCTCTAAAAGTGGCAATTTTCTGTTCCTTCCACTCTATTCAAACAGGATTTGATCCTGTTAAAGAGGAAAGTTTTGACTTCCACAGAAATTAAATTCTCCATTCAGCTGAATGCAAACAAATTTTCCTTTGCTAATTATGATTATTTAGACAGGATTTAATTTGCACATGTGATGAATAAAAAAAGAAAGTGAATAAAAAGCTGAGAGACACAAATATATTTGTACAAACAAGAAGTTTTTCTGCTCTTCCTGAAATTCAGGATATTTTGGAGTATTTGGGACAAATACCCACATACCCACAGCACTATTTGTTAAAAGATTAATTCTAAAATATCCCCCAAAAAGCATAAAAATTTAATTAATGTAATTAATTCCAAAAGGGAAAAAAACCCCCGTGTATTTCAAAAGCCAAAGGATGAGTTTTGCTTGTGGAATCTTTGCTTAATTTCGAGTATCTTGTCGTCTAAAATGTAAGATTTTTGTCCTTATCCCTCTTAATTTGTTATCCCTAAACCCTTAATTTTTAGCTCACAGCACCTGGGCTGTCAGCATTGCTCTCATCTCTCCTTTCTTATCCTTTTCTATCATTTTCCCGTCGTTTTTCCCACTTTTCCCCTGGAATCTCTCCAAGAACAAACCCGGGAATGTTTACAGAGAATTTACTGCTCGTGTTCCGCGGGATTATCCACAAACCCTCGCAGGAAAAAAGGGGTTTATCCTGATTTATCCCGGGGATTTCCCCCTGGTTTCAGGGGGAAGAAGAGCAAAGGGAAGGGCGGAATTCCAGAGGGAAATGCAGTTTGCATGACAGTGAATCTGCTTGGAGAGGAAAACCGGGAACAAACGGTTCCATTTGTCCCAGAGACTTCCAACATCCCCAGCATTCCATGGCCAGCGTGTCCATCCCGGCTCCAACTGGGCCAAGTGCTTCAAGATGCTCCCAGTGCTCCTCCTGCAACACTCCCAATAAATTCCCAGTCCTGCTGCTGTCAGACCTTCCCCTGCTGCCAATTCCAAGGGGTTTCTCTCCCCCCCTCCCAAAGCCCAGAGGGAACTTCACATGGATTCCATTGCTGGGCTCTCATTCCGGGGGTTTGCAGGGAATCTTTGGGAATGCTCCAAGTTTGGGCTGGTGGGGCAGGGATGAACCAGCAGGAGCAGCTCCAGAGGGACAGAGGGGAAGGCTGGAGATCCCCCAGGAATGGGATTTGGGGTGCTCCAAGAGTGGGACACAACACGGGAATGTCACAGACACAACACGGGAATGTCACAAACACAACACATGGGAATGTCACAGACACAACACAGGAATGTCACAACATGGGAATGTCACAGACACAACACGGGAACGTCACAAACACAGGAATGTCACAAACACAACACAGAATGTCACAGACACAACATGGGAATGTCACAAACACAACATGGGAATGTCACAGACACAACACAGGAATGTCACAAACACGGGAATGTCACAAACACAACACGGGAATGTCACAGACACAACATGGGAATGTCACAAACTCCACCCCGAGCTCATGGAATTGCTGAGCTTGGAAAAGCCTCCCAGAGCAGAGTCCAACCATCCCATCCCTGCCAAGGCCACCACTGCCCATGTCCCCAAGTGCCCCCTCCACAGGTCTCTGAGATCCCTCAGGGATGGGGATTCACCTCTGCCAGGGCTGGTGACCCTTCCAGGGAAGGAATTTCCCCAGATCCAACTAAATCTGCCCCGGCCCAGCCTGAGGCCATTTCCCCTTGTCCTGTCCCTGTTCCTGGAGCAAAGCCCGACCCATCTCAGCTCTCCCCATCCTGGAGGGAATCCTGGAGAGGGAGAAGGTCCCCCCTGAGCCTCCTTTTCTCCAGCTGAGCTCCCCCAGCCCCTCCTGCTGCTCCAGCCCCTTCCCAGCTCCCACCAACCAAACCCTGCATTCCACCAGCAGCACCTCCTGACTCTACAAAGCAGAAAACACCAAGACACGAAAACATTCCCAGAATCCTGAGATGGTTTGGGTTGGAAAATCCCCCCAGGATCATCAGTCAGTCCAACCCTTCCAGCACAGCCCTGAGTGCTGCGGCCTCGGCTCCCAAATACCTCCAACCACCAGAGCCTTCCTTGGAGCTGGAGCTCCAAACTTCCAGGGCTGCTCCAGGTCCTGTCAAATCACTGGAAAAATTCCCGACAGCTTGAAAGGGAAGGGCAGGGAAGCAAAGCATGGAGAGCACAAGGAACAGACGCTCATTCCGAAAGCAGCTCGGCTGAGAATTCCCAGGCACAGGAGACAGGCAGGGAAAGCCAAGGTGCCCTTCCTTCCCAGGGAACCTCTGGAATTGAGGGAAGCACAGAAAGCTGTTCCCTGTCCAAGCCCTGAGCAGCTTTTGCTGCAAGTGTGTAACTGTAGAGCCCGGAATTCCTCAGCTCTGCCTCCCGAGGCTCCGGCTCCAAACGCCACGAGCAGGGAAGAGCAGAGGGCTGAGAGAAAATCCATGGACACAACACCCCAAATCCCCAAATTCCCCCTTCCAGCTGCTCAGGGCCAGCCTGGAAACGGGGTATCCACGGAAATTTGGGGGGGTTTACATTGACTGAGCAAAGTGAAACTTGTGGTGCTTCCAAAAAGCTCCTTATTCCCACATGGTTGTCCCGTTACATGGAAAAGGAAATTTTGCTGTGGGACACAGGGAAAAACTCGAGTGGATAAGCTGAACTGCAGGAAATCTCCCAGACTCTCACTCCTAATACAAGGCACTTGCAGAAATTCAACTAATTAGACTGAAAAGTGAATTAAGGTACATGAATGGAATCTGCTGCAGGTCTGTCAGAGTGTCCACACAGGGAATTATTCTGGTTTAAATAACCCACTGGATGGAGATCTTTGCTGATTTAGAGAAGCTTTTGGGGATCTCCAGAGGAGCCATCCAGGGATTTATTCCCCAGTGGAGCCATCCAGGGATTCCCCAGAGGAGCCATCCAGGGATTGATTCCCCAGAGAAGCCATCCAGGGATTTCCAGTCCTATTTTCCATTTCTCTCCCTCAAAGCCCTTTGGAAAAACAGCCAAAAGAAAATCCACCCCACCTGGAGAAGCCTCCTGGAGGGAACATCCATCCCACACTTCCAAGAGCCTGAGAAGTGACTGGGAGGTTAATTACTAGAGGCATTAATGCCTCAGGTTTCCCTCTCCCTGAGGAACCTGCTGCCTGTCCCCAGCGAGGAAGCATTTCCAAGGCCACTCCCCAGCTCTGGGTTTAGTTCCAACCACTTGCAGGAAGAAATAACTCAGGGAAAAGCATCTTCCTAAGAAAAGCTGCCCTGGGATATTGGGGTTATGGTTCCAGAATGAAACATTCTGGTTTCATTTCAGTGGGACACGGGGATGGGAATAAACCCCAAATTTATGTGACTGTAATTCATTAATCCACATAAACAAACACCAATTACAATCCCGGGGGTAAAAAACCATCTTAGGGATTTTCCTTAAATTTCTGTCGAGATCTGAAGAGCATTTCAAACACTTCAGGATTATTAATTAATATTAATTAAACCTCCCTGTGTGAGCCCAGACTCACCTCTGCCACTCTCAGCTGATGGAAATTGGGCTTGGAGGATTTTCAGGGTGTTTTTCAAGATTCAACAATGCACTTTTTGGTTTTGTTTTTTTTTTTCTCCAAAATAACAAGTTGAACATTCCCATTTTTCTCCCCCTCTTTATTATCTGAGTTTTCCAAAGAATTACTTCATGGAAAAGAGGAAAGTTCTTCCAATTTCTTTCTTTTTGTTAACCAGATTTTCAAGAACAGAAGGTCAAAGTTGAGAGATGCCCCTGCTATTGTTGGCTGAGTCTTTGTGAGTTGGCTGAAAAATTCTAGATGGGGAAGTCTGGCTGGAAAAATGACCTTTCCTTTGGATAACTTCAATTAGGATTTGCTTGGCAAGTGTTTTCCCAGGAAAAAAAAATACTTTAGATATGAGAGTTTTTTCCCAGAAAAAGACATAAATGAAAAGAGAAAGGAGAGAACACAAATCCTTCCTCTCCTCAAGGCTGGAGGGCAAAGGGGCAAATGGGTCTGAAGGGATGGCTGGGCTTAAATACATGGAAATATGGATTTTTTTCAAGTAGGTTCCTTATTTTGAACTAAGAGTAAAAGGAATTTTGAAGGGTTTCAGCCCTAACTCTGTATCTTCAACCCTTTGGGTTCAGCTGTGCCTCAAGAAATCCAAATTTGCTTCAATTCTGTGTTTTCTGGGAAGTGGATCAGGCAAATATCTATTTTTAATTCGTGTCCCAGAAATGCAGAATTTACACAACTCATCAGGCCCAGAAATGCAGAATTTACACACAACTCACCAGGCCTAGAAATGCAGAATTTACACACAATTATCAGGCTGAGAAACGCAGAATTTACACCCAATTATCAGCTCCCAGGATGGCCCTTCCCAGCCTGGATTTCTCCTGCTCACTCCAGCCCTGTTGGCTGAGCCAGCTGGAAAAGCAGCTCCCAGGGAGCTGAAGGCACAGCCCACTCAGCCCTGATTTATCCCATTATAGAATAGAATCACAGAATGGATTGGGTTGGAAAAGACCTCCAAGATCATTAAGTCCAACCCTTGGGCCAACTCCAGTCCCTTTACCAGATCATGGCACTCAGTGCCACGGCCAAGCTCAGGTGAAAAACCTCCAGGGATNAGGGGCCCACAACTCAACACAACACTCAAGGTGTGGCCTCCCCAAGGCAGAGTCCAGGGGAAGGCTCACTGCCCTGGGCCTGCTGGCCACGCTACTTTGGATCCAGGCCAGGATGCCATTGGCCTTCTTGGCCACCTGGGCACACTCTTGGCTCCTGTTGAGCTTCCTGTCCCTCAGTCCCCCCAGGTCCCTTTCTGCCTGGCTGCTCTCCAGCCACTCTGTGCCCAGCCTGGAGCGCTGCAGGGCTTGGGGTGGCCAAAGGGCAGGACCTGCACTTGGCCTTGTTGAACTCCAGCCCATTGCAATCAGCCCATCCCTTCAGCCTGTCCAGATCCCTCTGCAGAGCCCTCCTGCCTTCCAGCAGGTCGACACTCCCTCCCAACTTGGTGTCATCAGCAGATTTGCTGCTGATGGACTCAATCCCCTCATCTAAATCATCAATAAAGATGTTAAACAGGACTGGACCCAACACTGACCCCTGGGGACACCACTGGTGACCAGTCCCCAGCTGGATGCAGCTCCATTAATAACTTCCCTTTTTGCAGGTAGAGGAGAAAAGGTTATTTCCTAATCACTCTCTGTAACAGAAAAATTGCACCAAGTGTAATAAAAATCTCTCCTTCCTCCTTTATATTATCATTTTTTGCACAAATAACCCTTTTTCCAAGCCCCACAACCTGCATGTCCTGCAAGGATCAGCAGCAGAGCAAACCACAGAGTTCAATCCACGACAGAAATATTTGCCTCTATCAGGAAAATCCACGGAAAACAACAAACCCCAACTTGTTTTTAACACATCTGGTTGACATCAGGAAAAGAGAATTTCTTTCCTCAAATCCTTCAGCAGAGATACCAGTAAAAGCAGGGCAGTAAATTAGGGAGGGTTTTCCTCTAAGTGCATGGATTTTATCAATGCAGTGCAATCCCACCTCCACCCACACGGCTCGGAGCATTTGCAGACAGGAGATTAATAAAGAAGAGCACAAGAACACAAAGCAAGTATTCAGGAGGGTATTTTTGCAATGTTCCTTTTAATCCATTAACTCTTGGCCCTGTTTGGGGCCATTCTTCAAAATAAAAAATGGAGTTATCAATAAGGAATGTTACTCAGGGAATAAATTACTTAAGGGATCAGAAAAACATTTGTTATTTTACCATTTCTTCCCAACAAAAGCACATCCAACCTGCTCTCTGCAAAAAGAGAGTAAAAACCAGCTTTGCAGAGGCACTGCCAGGTGTCCCTTCCCCACTGGGGCTGGGGCTTATTCTGCCAAAATTATGCTGAGTTACCAGGAATTGTTAGATTTTGGATTTAATTATGCACCAAACCCCAGTGATTCTCCCTCCCGGGTAATGGTGGAACTCAGGACTCCTCCCTTCATCCCACCAAGGCTGGAGGACACTCTTTGCCCAGCAGGATGAGAGCTCTGATGGGCATTTCGTCATCCTCAAACCTCGTGGCATGGTGGGATGGTTTGGGCTGGAAGGACCTTAAGGATCATCCCATTCCATTCAGGACACCTCCCACTGTCCTGGCTGCCCCAGCCTGGCCTTGGGCACTGTCAGGGATGGGGAATCCACAACCTCCCTGGGCACCCCATGCCAGGCCCTCCCCAGGCCCCTGCAGGGCACAGCCCATGGAATATCCAACCAAACCTTATCCCAATTATTGCAGGGGACGTTCTCTCTCTGCAGTGCTGCCAACTTCAACTCCAACAGTCAGAATTTAAACCAAACCATTCCATTCTAGCCCTAATTCCCTGGATTTTGCCTCAGATGTGTCGAGCTGGCAGAGCTGCTCAGCAGTGCAGGATCTGAGCTGGGAGAGAAGCTCCTTATTAATTAACAGGTGACTTTATAAAGTCCCTAAATGACTCCCCCAGCCCATACTCAGCCTCCCCAGGTCACCTGAAGGCCTTTGGGGACAGGGCAGGACACCAGAGTGGCCCTGGTGGGACAGCAGAGGGCACAGAGAGCCCAAGGGACTCCAGAGCAGCTCCTGCCCAGCCCCAGGGAAAGGTCTGTGTGAAGGAACAACCTGTTGGGTGTGTCCAGCATGCCCTGAAAGCAGCACAAACCCCTCTGCCTGTTACCCAATTAACAGCTGCTGTAATCACCTTGCTCAAGGCAAATCTGCAGGGACTGAGCCTCCAGTGAGAGCCAAGAGACAAATGAAAACTGTTTATTGCTCCTCCAGCACCAACCACCCCATCCTTCTCCCGGAATTACTGGCCAAAAATCCACACACTATTCCATAAATCAAGTCCAAATTTGAAAGGAAACACTGAGAAGATCTTTGTTAAAGCAAACTGTAGAATTACTTGGAAGCACAGAAAGCCATTTATAACCCCAACTCCTCAAGAACAATTAAAATGATTTTTCCTTTATTTTATTCATTTTTTTCCCCCTACTAAAGCAGGTGTGGCACCCAGAGTGAGTGAGCAGAGCCAAGGGCAGGGCTGGGCTGTGCTGGGGCCCAGCAGCCCCTTCCCTGCCCTGTGCCACTGGTGCTTCCCTGGCACTGCCACACGTGGTGGGTTTGGGCTCTGCAGAACCCTGAGCAGGCACTTGGATGGTCCAGACAAGAGCCCTGGCTGGGATGTCACATTCTAAATGCTAAGGAGCTCATAAAGGATGAAAATAGCCTTATAAATATTTATAATTTATTCTTATTACGTTTTATTTATTCCTGAAGTCTGAACCATGGAAAATCACGGCGAAGCCACCGAGCTTAGCAGGGACCATTTCAACAGATAAACACAAAGGCTTCTAAACAAACCCTGCACAGCTCCTAATCCAAGACAAACAGCATGAGTGGGACTGCAGGAGGCTCCTGCAGAGCCTTGTTGGGTGTTTTCATGGTTTCCTGGGACAGAATAACCTCCCTGGCAGGACAGACTGGAGTGAAAAGCTGGGGGACACCTGGGGGTTCTACACACCCTAAAACAGCTCCTGGAGGAACAGCCACGGAAAAGGGGGGAAACAACCAAAAGTTCAGTAGCATTGGAAGCTGCTGCAGTGAAACAACTGCCACCAAATGAACCCAAATGGAGAACTGCTGGGGGAGAAAACAGCAGCTCAGGCTCAGGCTCAGGCTCAGGCTCAGGCTCAGGCTCAGGCTCAGGCTCCTCCTGCCCTCCTCTGTGCTTCACCTCCACCCCTGGGGCAGGAAGGGGCAGGAAAGGGCAGGAAGGGGCAGGAAAGGGCAGGAAAGGGCAGGAAGGGGCAGGAAAGGGCAGGAAAGGGACAGGAAGGGGCTACAGAACAAAGGCACTGTCTCTCTGTGAATCACCTCCACTCTGCACTGCCTTTTCTCTTCAGCCTCCTCAAACCTTGGAACCCAACCCTGATGAAATCCCAGACTATCAGTGGGATGAGCAGAGCCCATCCCTGCACTCAGAGCTCACACAGGACACTTCCAATCCAGCCCTGATGATGTTCCCAAGCTCAGGGCGATGAGCAGAGCCTGGCCCTGCACTCAGAGCTCACACAGGACACTTCCACCAGCCTGGCCCTGGCTGGACACCCTCTCTAACACAACAAAAACAGCCCTTTCTTTCCCACATGTTCCTCCCTGCCTTGTTTGTGCAGCCATTCAGCAGGCCCAGCTGGAGCCCAGGCACTGTCATCAAAGAACACTCAGGGGCAGCCAGGAGTGGATGCCAAGTGGCTAAAAATAAACAGAGCCTTTGTCACTGGAGGATAATTTTAAGGTCCCTGTAATGAATAATGGAAGAGAAAAATCTTCCCAACCAAGTGGGCCACACTGATTTCAAGCAGGAAGATTTCACAGTTGTGGTAAGCTCCAGATAACCCAATTTTTGGCTGTTTGCAGTACAAGAGATGCAGAGAGGAGCCTGTTCAGAGGTTTGCTGTGGCTGGGAACACTCAGGGAGCTGCAGAAGGGGCTGGGGCTGAGCCTGTCACAGCCCTGCTGGGGGCAACCAATTTCCTCCAGGTCACCCAGTGGCATCCCTGGCATCAGATTTCACACTTGCCAGCTCTTATCCCTGATATCATGCACAAATGATTTCCTCTGAGCTAAAAGAGGAGACAAGATAAGCCCACGTGGCTGTATCAGCTCAGCCTAATTGCTGGAGATCTTGGAGGAAGGAGCAGAGCACCTCCCCAAGCCTGAGATGCTGTCACAGCTCCAGAGTGGCCCTGGAAATGCACTGCTTTAAAGAAAATACTTAGCTAAATTCCTTCCCCAAAGTTTTGAAAAGCTACTTCCTCACTGGATAAATAGCAAGGGTTTCCAGCTGACACCAAGCCAGGACTCAGCAGCAGAGCTGGGGTTGAGTCTCCAGTGCCTGAGGAGTAAAAAGATGGTGTGGAAACTCACTGCAGACCTGGAAATCAAAGGGAATTTCTGCTCCAGTTTCTTTGGTCTTTGCTGAATCCTACACAGAATATTTTCCAGTTTTTTCTACTCAGCTTGAGGTACCCTAAAAAAGGAGAGGGGAAGGGAAGGGAAAACATCCACCCCCAAAGAGGAATGATCTCCTGAGTGTTCCCTGCAGGTGTGTCCAGCACCACAGGGAGCAGCAGGCACAGAATGGAATCCCACAATCCCTGAGGGTGGGAAGGGCTCCCACGAGCCAGTCCAACCACCCCAGCACTGCCCAGGCCACCACTGCCCACGGCCCCAAGTGCCACCTCCACAGGGCTGTTAAACCTCTGCAGGGATGGGCATCCAGCCCTGCCCTGGGCAGCTCTGCCAGGGCTGGGCAGCCCTTCCCATAAGGAAATTTTCCCTAAAATCTGACCCAAACCTCCCCTCCCCTTCTCCTGTCCTGCCCAAGAGCCAAGGAAGCCCAAAGGTGTGGGAGGAGCAGCATCAGGGGCATTCCCACCAGGTCAGAAATGCCATCGTGTCACTTTTTTTAGAAAATACCAGTTTTGACCCCAATTCCTTCAGTTTACTGGAATGAATCCCAGCTGGCAAAATGAACTCCAGTTCTATTAAGGACACAGTAATTAGAGAATCATGGGATCACTGAGGTTGGAAAAGCCCTTTAGGATCACCAGGTGCCACCATCAGCACCATGGTCACCACCAACCACGTGCCCAAGTGCCACATCCACACATTTTCTGGGCCCCTCCAGGGCTGGGCACTCCCCCCTGCCCTGGGCAGCTGTGCCAGTGCTGGACAACCCTCTCCAGGAGGAAACTTGCCCTAATATCTCATCTAAACCTCCCCTCTACTCTCATCCTGGCTTTGCCAGGGGTTTCCTGGACCTGAGGCTACTGCAAACTTCTGGATTAAACCAAATGAAAAAGAATCAACAGTTGGAGTGGGAGAATTTCCAAACACTTGAACAAAACACTGGAAACTTTTGTCAAGGGGCTGAAGTGCCAGGGCAAGGGGAATGGCTGCCCACTGCCAGAGGGTGGGTTATATGGGAAATTGAGAAGGAATCCTTCCCTCTGAGGGTGGGCAGGCCCTGGCACAGGTGCCCAGAGAAGCTGTGGCTGCCCCATCCCTGGGAGTGTCCAAGGCCAGGTTGGACAGTGCTTGGAGCAGCCTGGGCTGGTGGGAGGTGTTGGGGTTGGAACTGGGTGAGTTTTAAGGTCCCTTCCAACCCCAACCATTGCATGAAACCCCTTGTTTTCCACCTCCAATCAAAGCTCCTCAAGCCATGGCCAGGCCTCCTGAGCCCCCTGGAGCTGAGCTGGGTCCTGCTGCCCACCCTGGGGCTGAGGTGGGTCCTGCTGCCCACCCTGGAGCTGAGCTGGGTCCTGCTGCCCACCCTGGGGCATTTCCTGCCCTGCCCCAAGCTCTGGGGTGGCTCTGGCAGCTCTGGCCAGGCCTCCCTTCTGTGGGGTTGGGTTGGAGCAGGTTGACATGTGCTAAATTTAACTCTGCTCTTTGTTCCACTGTGCTCTTGGCAAGAGCTGCAGAAACAACGGCTGCAAACACAGAATGTCTCTGGCTGAGCACACAGAGCAGTCAAAACAGCACCTCTGCTCTGCTGGGACATCCCAGGGGCTCTGGTGGGACATCCCAGGGGCTCTGGTGGGACATCCCAGGGGCTCTGGTGGGACATCTCAGGGGCTCTGGTGGGACATCCCAGGGGCTCTGCTGGGACATCTCAGGGGCTCTGCTGGGACATCCCAGGGGCTCCTTTGGGCACCACCAGTGTGGCCAAGGCTCAGCTGGGCTGTCCCCAAGGGCTATCCAAGCCTTTCTCAGAGCTGCTCCACAGCCAAGGCCTCCTCCTCCTTCACTGCTCTGCTGCATCCTTATTTTCTAAGGATCTCCATCCCAGTCCCTGAGCTGCTGATCACACCCAGGGCAGGCAGAAGGCACGGAGGTGAAGCCATTCTGCTCCTGCAGCCCCTGTGTTTGGTTCTTTGGGGTTTAGGGGCACAACTTTGCACTTATCACTATCCCACAAGTTCTCTTTGCCCACAGCATTCCTTGGTGCTGACCCAGACAGGACTCCCCTCTCCATCTCTCCCAGTGTGTCCAGCACAGCACAGGAGTGGCAGCTACACCTCTGGTGTGAGTGACCTTTTGGCACAGCCTGTTGAGCTTCTCCCCACGGGTCACAAACCCTGGCATGGACTTGATGCTCTCCATGGAGATTCCTCTGTTTTAAACTTTAAATTCAGCTTCTTTCAGCAAAGGTTTAAAGACATGGAGAGCAGTGCTTTGCTTGCTCCTTCTCTCCTTGGTCTTCCCCCTGCCCCAGGCTCACCCACCTCCAGACATCCTCCTTTCCTTCTCCCAGACCTGCCCACTGTCCAAAGTGTCCCCCAGCCCTGGCTGGGACCCCCCCCAGCAGCTCCTGCCTCTCCAGGGGCCCTTCCCAGTGCACCCCAACCCCAGAGTGCTGTTCTTGCTGCTCCTCCCAGCTGCAAACACCCCCAAATAGAGTGACAGAGCTGCTGAGGCTCAAAAGAGCTTTTTCCAGCACAGGAACACAGACAACAAACATGCATCCAGTCCATAAATCCTCCTGGCAGGGAAAAGTGTCCCCTGGGCTGTCCTTGGCCACCCCTGCTCTGTGTGAGCACAGCCAGGCTGCAACACTCCCAGAGCAGCTCTGGGGCTCAAGGCACTCCAAGGAGAACCTGAGAAAACTCTTTTGAAGAGATTAAAGCCCAACTGAAACCAGAATGGTGCTGTTGTTGTGGCCCTGCTGCCCTGGGGAGGAGCAGAGCTGCTGGATTGTCCCACATGGAATTTTAACAAAGGCACTTCTGCTCCTCCAGCCCTGGGAGCCTCGTGGGGTGTCCCCAGCTCTGCCCTCCTGCGGGGTGTTTTCCTCATGCCCAGCACCTCCTAAAGGAGCAAACCCCTAAATGAGGAGCATTGCCCCAGCCCTGGCTCCCCAGATGAGCTCAGAGATACCTTTGTGCTCTCTGCTATTCCACAACTGGGATTTATTACCAAACCTCTAATAAGAGATCTCTGCCTTCCCCCTATCAAGGTGCAGCAAATTATTTTCCCTTCTATTTCAAAGATTATCACTTCGTATCTCATCTCTTCTTATTAAGTTTACAGCAATATTAAAACAAGATTTGGGTGAATAAAGAACATAATATGCTCCAAAACAGAGAACATATTCTTTGGAGCATTGTAAATGCTGCTGCTGCTTGAATGGAATTTTAATGGAACGACCCACCTGCTTAGGAGGAAAATAAAAAAAAAGAGATGACAGAAAATATTATCCTTTTTCCAAACCCTCATTAAACAATCTTTGCTTTACAACTACCACAGAGCACTCAAAGAACTGAGGGACTGTATCAAAGAGATACCTGCAAGAGATTAACAAATCACCTCAATTAATTCTCTCCACCACTCAGAAGGTTTTTACAAATGCAAAGAATTCATTTAGGGGTGGAAAAAAATCCTAATTCGTGCCAGTATTAAAAATAAAGGCTGATCCTCTGCAAACCCACCCTCAATTCTGCACTGCAACTTCAGATTAAACACATATATATGTTATATACACTGATATAAACTCAATATTTGATTACACCTATTTTTACTTAGCCAAAATTAACACAGAGCTCCTTATGATATTAATTTTTCCAGGGATATCTTGTATTTTTCTGCTCACCAGGTAACAGGTTTGTCCTCCAGCTTTTTCCCCCCTACATATCTGTCAGTTGTAGGGCCCTGAACTGCTCTAAAATGACATTTCCCCCTTCCCACTTGCTAAAATAGCCCTTTCTTTAGCAAACTCAGCTTTCAGAACCAGGAGTGGGGTTATGGAGGAACAGAGTGGAGACAGCCCTTGTGTGGAGCTCCAAAATCCTGCACAAAAACCTTCAAGCACAGCTCCAAAATCCTCTCATTAAAATGCTCACACTTAAGTGCAATTAAAAACACTCTGACTCATCATAAATAGTGTTACCACAAACAGTTTGTGTGTCCATAAATACAGTGACTTTACACAGAATTTCCACATGTTGTGGCCCAACTATTCTTTTCCCCCAAAACCAGACTCAGACCTGCAAGTACAATTTAGTACAATTATTGAAATAACCATTCCTTTCTCTCCAAACCCAACCCAGCAGTTTTTAAGTTCCAGCTGAACAACACCAGGTTTTTCATGTGATTATTTCCCTCCTGACAGTCATTTTTCTGCGTGTGTCACTCCAGCATTAATTATTACTGGAATGAATAAAATTAATTGGATTCATTCCAATTATTCTTGGGATGACTGAAGTTCAAAGCCTTCCCAATCCTCCCTCTCTCTGCCAACCCCAGGGCAGCACAGGGACTGTCCCTCAGAGCATCCCTGTCCCTTCACAAGGGATTTATTTCCCTCACTCCCAATTTCCTCCTCACTCCCAATTTCCTCCTCACTCCTTCCAGCTCTGGAAAATAACTGGGAATCTCTTCCTTCTGCTGCCCTCTGCTGCTGAGAGAGCAGGGAGAGGCAAACCCTCCCTGCACTGCCTTAATTATTGTCTCAGCAAGCTGAATAAAAGAATTTTAGTGTATTTAAATCTAGAACTTTTTAATTAAATGCACTGCATGGAAATTACAAGCTGCAGAAGATGATGGGGCTGGTCAGTGCCTTGGATAACACATTATTATTATTGAAGTTGTCAATGCTGATAGAAAGCACAGGGTCTATTCCAAAGGCAATTAAAAAGCATATTCAGAAAATAGATCAGGGGTTTTTTCCCAGTGAAATGACAGCTGGAAAAGGCACAAACAAAACAGAGGAGCAGCCAAGTTCATATGGAATGGCAACAATATTTTGGTGTAAGTTGAAATTATAACTTAAATGTGACCTCAGAAAAGGCCGGGCCCTCCCCCAGGAGCTGTGAATGCCCCAGCAGTGCCCAGGGGGGCACAGGGGGGCACAGGGCAGGTGCCAGGGCTGGGTCAGGCTGTGCCACAGGGCTGGGGACAATTGGAAGGGGCTGCCCAGGGTGGTTTGGAGTGCCCAGCTCTGGAAGTGCCCAAGGAATGGCTGGATGTGGCACTCAGTGCTCTGGGCTGGGGGACAAGGTGGGCATCGAGCACAGGGTGGGCTCCATGGGCTGGGAGGGCTTTGCCAAGGTGGGCATCAGGCACAGGGTGGGCTCCAGGGACTCTCCACCTGAGAGCTCTTCAGCAGGTGAGACCTGAGAGCCCCTCCAGCAGGTGAGACCTGAGAGTTCCTCCAGCAGGTGAGACCTGAGAGCTCTTCAGCAGGTGAGACCTGATTGCTCCTCCAGCAGGTGAGAGCTGAGAGCCCCTCCAGCAGGTGAGACCTGAGAGTTCCTCCAGCAGATGAGACCTGAGAGCTCTTCAGCAGGTGAGACCTGAGAGCTGCTCCAGCAGGTGAGAGCTGAGAGCTCCTCCAGCAGGTGAGAGCTGAGAGCTCCTCAGCAGGTGAGACCTGAGAGCCCCTCCAGCAGGTGAGAGCTCAGAGCATCTCCCACAGATTTGCTGCTGTGGGTCCCTCAGCAGAGCCCAAACTTCAGCAGAGTATTTGAGGTCAAACTGCAGCAATTTTGCCTCCACCTGCCCCAGGAATTCTGCTCATTGAGCCCTTCGGTGGCTCAGCACTCCATGGAAAAGCTGCTTTCCCTCCATCATGTGCAGGAGCACCTCATAAAGCCATTTTCTCAGCAAGAAAGGTCTGTCTCTGCCAAGACAGCATGGAATGGAAACCAGAACTGCTTAAAAACCAGCTCTACACACTGGGTGCTGAGCCCTCATCTGAGGAGAACAGGGACAAGGACAGGTCACACCAACCAGGACCCATCCAGCCCCTACAGGCAAAGGGGGCAAAGCACAGCGATGGAATATCCTGCAGGAATGCTGAAACAAAGACCTCTTGTCTTTAAAACATCTCCTGGCCATGTCACCCTTTTGCAGGTCATTTGTTGCAGATTCTCCTCTTTCCAGCAGCCACAATTCCCACTGGGGGATAATTCCAACTGGGGGGAATTCCAACTGGGGATAATTCCCACTGGGGGATAATTCCAACTGGGGGATAATTCCAACTGGGGACAATTCCAACTGGGGATAATTCCAAGTGCACCATTAAAGCCCAAAGCAGAAGCTGCCCCAGCTCAGGGCTGTTCCTACCTGTCCATCCTGCCCCACGTGGACTTGGTGGATCTGCAGGTTTCCCTGGAAGAAAACAAGAGCAGTGACAATAAACACAAAGTGGGCATTGAAAAGGTCTCTCTGTGCTGAAAAAAGGCTGTTTTTCATCTCAAGGCCCTGAATATTCTGGACACATTTAGTTCACAAAACTGAATAAAACAATGGCTGGTCAAGGAGAATAAAACACCCAAAAATCCCCAAACAAGCCAAAAGAACCCCTCAAAAACCCCAGAGACACAAAGAGCAGGTTGCATTTCCCACCCTCCAGCACATCCCACCCTGGTTGCAGCACACCCTGGGACCTCAGAGGGGCAGTGCTGGCTCAGGGCCCCCCAGCTGTGCCCCAGCTGTGCCCCCACCCCTGGCTCACCTCGCTGTCCTGGGTGATCTGCACCTGCTCCCCCTGGGGCACCTGGGCTATGTGGAGATGGCCCTGTGGGATCCACAACAAGAGAAAACACCAAGGAGCATCAGAGGGAAATCAGGGATACAGGAAGCAGCTCCTGCCTTGGAGCAGCACAGCTTAAGGTGCAGAAGCAAAGGGTTTGGTCAATGGAAACCATTAAAATAGCTTTAAAAATGAAGGGTATTCCCCCCTCCTTTTATGTGAAGTGCAAGCAGAGAGACTGGGAGCAAAGGATGGCTTGTTTGCACAGAAAAAGGCCCAGCACTGAAGGCCACCCTGCCCTGGGTTTCTCTGTCCCAAGTGTCTGTGTTTGTCACTGTCACACCAGGCTGGGGCTCACCTGGGGCTGGGACAGAACTGAGCTCAGAGACCCCACAGGGACAGAGCAGGATGCACCTCCTGGGAGTGAGGATTGCCCAGGGCTGGCACAGCCACAGTGCTGGGGCACACACACCATGCCAGGGACCTCCACACTACTGGCTTTGGGGAGAAGTCAGTCACCAGGGCCCCCCCCACTGCTGGGATTTGGGAAAGGTCATCAATTTTGGGCACAGTTGGTGCCCCAAGGACTCTCACACGGCTGGGATTGGGGAACAGTCACCAATTTTGGGCACAGTTGGTGCCCCAAGGACTCTCACACTGCTGGGATTGGGGAGAAGTCAGTCACCAGGGCCCCCCCCACTGCTGGGATTTGGGAAAAGTCACCAATTTTGGGCACAGTTCCTGCCCCAGGGACTCTCACACTGCTGGGATAGGGGAAAGATCATCAGTTTTGGGCACAGCTCTGCCCCAACAGTGTTACCCACACTAATCCCCTGCACTGGTGCCCAGAGCCACCACTCCAGACTGGCACAAACCCATGCCCTGATCCAAACTGGGAGGAGAGGAGCTGGAATTCCTTGTGCATCCTGCCTGTGCTCCTGTGATTTACCTGAGATTGGATTCTAAATAACCTCCCTGAGGGTTCCTAAGGCTTTGTGTTCATTTTAATATGCCTGCATGAGATTAAAGATAATCATTTGGAATTCTCTCAAAGGCTCTTCTTATTTTCTAACCCAAGAACAATTGCCTGTGATTTTCAAAGACACACAGACCCCTCTATTTCCAACCCTTTCATTTCCTTTGGAAGGAAACCATCTATTTATAGGGGGAGAAAACACACTGGGAGGCTCCCCCTGACAGTGGGGGCTGTATAGAAAATTAGAGCAGATTCAAATCACTGCCCCCTCCTCAGCAAGAAGCTCTTGGGGCTCCCAGGAAGGAGATCCAGTTGGAGGGGGTTTAAATAGAAGGGATCCTTTCTGGCTGGAGGGAGGGGCAGAAAGGGACTTTATTCACCTTTTTATGACCAAAAAACCTGCTCAGTCATGTTTGGCAGACACAGGACTGCCCCTCAAGGACAGTCCTTCTCCAGCACTGAGTTTTTACCATGTATTTATTACAAATTCCTGCATCACTAATGACCAGACTCACCTATGGCTATGATTGCCCAGAGCTGACCAAACAAAGCATGTTCTCCTGTTCCAGCCTCTCTGTGTCTAAATCATGACATTCAGAACGTGGTTTGGCCAACAGTGGATTTTTCCTGGATCCCACAACCAATTTAAAGGCTCATTAATGAGTCCAGAGCTTTTAATGAGGCAAATTTTCCTCACCCACATGTATAAATGTACCATTTTGTGTATTACATCCATGTAATTTTCCCTTCTACCTTTTCCATCAGGACTTGAGAGCTGCTTTACAGTCACCAATTGAATCTCACACACAGACCCATCAAGCACTTAAGAAGATCCAACTATTTAAAATCCTCAGGGAAAACAAGAGACAAGGAAATTCCCAGGATAATGCTGGGAAGTTATGGCAAAATTGAAGGGGAAATGGACCTTCAGCTGCTGCAGAAAGAGCATTGGTTCACTGAGGACACTTTGTAAAAATCATTTGAATTTAAACCAATTTAACTGTAATTTAAAATGATCCCTGTGGGCCAGGGGAGCTGAAGGGGAGGTGGGTTTTTTTTCCAGAGGACACAAAATCCACGTATAGGAACGACCCCAGCCTGAGTCTCAGGCTCAAAAAATGTCAATATTTATAACTCTGCCTTATATACATGCAGCTAAATGAACACACATGCACAGGGCTCAGCCAACAGATGGCCCAGAGCAGCTGAGAAGGCAGTTTTAAAGCAAAATAAGTAAATAAATGCACTTTGGTTGTGTCATTCAGAGCTAAAAGCACCTCTGGGTGTGACTCCTGCCCTTTGCTGGGCTGGGGGTGCTATGGCAGGTGCAGGAGAACAGACAATTTATAAACTAATGAAGGTGCATCTCTCTGCAATAATTCTGTGCAGGAGGAGTTTGGCCAAATGACAGATTTTTTTGTTTTCTTCCATAAACCTCCAAAGTTTATTTACTGAAAACCTTCAGTGATGGCAAATCCCTGTTTAAAAATCAAGCACTAAATTCCAAGTGAAGCAAAGTTTGCAAGGAATGAGAGGGTGGGAATGGAGGGGTGTGGAAAAAGCTGAGGACATACTACTTGGACTTCTCCATCTTCTCCTATCTGGTGAATCTGGACCTGCTGGGCATTGGCCAGGGCGTAGTGCAGGGCCTGGGGCTGGTTCTGCTGCAGCTCATTGGGGGCTGGCACAGAGCTCTGGGAACCCTCTGCAAGAGAGACACAAAAATCCCTTTGTTATTGGGCACATCCCACCCCCAAACCCCCTGGAAACAAAGGCAACCACCCTTTACATCCATATCCTTCTGTGTGTTCATTCTATTGCAAGTGTCCAGATTCCACAGGAATTCCAAAGGTTGGTTTGACTCTGAAAGCAAACGTTTTTATAAAGATTCTGCAACTCTGAAAGTTGTATCAAAGCAAAGCCACAACTTCTTTGTGCACCAGAGAGTCATTTCTGCCCCTAGAAGCACAAAAAGACACTCAGACCCATCCTGTGCATCCTGTAAACTGGAATTGTCCTGTAAATAAAGGAAATATCTCCACTGTTCCTCAAGACTTACCCTCTGACTCTGGAATTGTCTCTCTCACACAAGAGTCTGGAATTGCCATTTCTGAACCCCAAAGTGGCAGCTGATTCCCTGATTTGGCTGAATTTAAACACTAATTCACACTGCAAAGTGGAAATGTTCCTAAAAAGGGATTTTAACCACAAAACATCTTCAGGTGACAGTGACAACATCAACCAGAACACCAGAGGGGAACAACCTGCATGAGACATATCAGAGACCCAGCTGGAGGGTTCCCACCTGCAGGGAAAGGAGCATCCTCAATATCAGAGGCAAAAGGCAAGTAAAGAGAACTAAAATTATCAATATCTTTTAGCATAAGCACTCAAATACTTTGATTTTAGTGATTTTTTTGAATGCATTTGGTGTCAGTGATGCCCAGGAACCAGTCATGACAATAATTCTGTGCTGAAAGGGTCAAGTGAAATGAGGGAATCCCTTCAGGAATCAGGGAAGAACTGGGAGAAACTGGGAGGAACTGGGAGGAACTGGGAAGAAATGGGAAGAACTGGGAGGAACTGGGAACCACTGGGAACAACTAGGAGGAACTGGGAGGAACTGGGCCTATGGATCAGTGACACTTCAGCAGCACGTGGGGCAAATCCAAGGACACTTTGCCCGGAAAACCTTCAGATGCCCCAAGAGCACACCAAGAGTCAGCACCATCCAAGTCCTCTTCCTCTTTCCTTTCCACCTGGGACATCCTGGGATAGCGGAAGGTGTCCCTGCCCATGGCAGGGGGTGGAACTGGGTGATCCTTAACGTCCTTTCCAGCCCCAGCCATTCTATGCTCCTGCTCCACATTCCACATCTCGACTTCCAAATGGTGTTGGTCTATTTGTAGCCAAGTTCCATCAAATTTTAATCCCTCTCCTTAATCCTGCAAGATTTGTGCTGCAAACACACTGTTAGTTTTGCAAGAAGGAGCTTTCTCCCCTCAAACATTTTAATGAAGAAGTTCTCCAATAAAATCAGCCACTTGGGGGTTATTTTCCCCTCCTGCCTGCAAATGTTTGTGCAAGGAGACGATTTTGAGGTTTCAGTTGAAACGTGGGAACTGCAAACTCCAAACCACCAAGTTCAGTTTTACTTCTTGGTTGAAAAGTGGAGTTGTTGAACAATTCCCAGAGCAGCTCCAGCTGTGCTGAGGATGGGAAATGCAGAATTCCAGGCATGGCAGTGCTGCAGGACACCCCACAAATCCATGGGCTTTCCCTGCTGGACACACACACACCTCTCATGGCTCAGGTTTGAGCAGCAGAACTGCAGGGTTTGAACTCCTCAAACTGGCTTTGTTCTTGGTGTGCAGTTCCCCAGTTCCTGCCCTGCCGCACACTGGGATTTGCTGGACACAGTTCTGGGTGGGAATAACAAATCCTTGGTGGCCAAATCAGTAAAAACCTGTCCCCAGCCAAATAAAAAGGGGTTTGTTCCAGTTTGGATGCTCCACTGCCAGTGGCTCTGCCATGGGCACTGAAAGGAATGGATATTCATGGAATCCAGAGGGGTTTGGTTGGGAAGGGACCTTAAAGACCATCTCATTCCACGGGCAGGGACACCTTCAACTGTCCCAGGTTGCTCCAAGCCCTGTCCAGCCTGGCCCATGGAACTTTTTATTCACAAATTAATTTAGTGGAATTAAGGGAAAAAATGAGTTTTCAGCTAAACTACAACAAAAAAAAACCCACCAAAATTTATTATCTTGTGGCCTTCTGAAGGCAGGAACTCCCTGAGCCTGAGCCTGTGTTTTCCATCCCTACACAGGTCCCTCCAAACCTCCAAAGCAGGAGATTAAATAATAGATTTAGTAATAAATCTCAACACCAGTCAAGGGGTGCAGTGTAATGAGCACAGGCCCCTCACAGCCACTTACTCTAAAACACTGATTGCTAAGAGCCTGAGAATAAAGATCCCATCAACAGAGAAGGCTTATGGTTATCATTAGGTTGATTAGTTGTTTTAATTTGAGGATTTTGGATGTGATTCCCTGTTCCAGCACATAAAACTTTCCATTGAAAGCAGATTTTGGCATTCCTTGCATGAGATACAGTGGTTAGTGTTAACATGCAACCAAAAATTTTATGCAGGCAAATAAACTTCCTTCCTTTTCCTTGGGCTCCCTTCCAGAGCCCTGGATTTAATATGGGAGTACAAATGTCCCCTAATGCTGCTTTGCATCAAGAGCAGGAGCCAGGAATGGCCTCTGAGAGCACTCCCAGCTCAGGGGCTTCAGCTGGTGGGGTTATTCCTGCCTCCACACCTCCATGGAAATCCAGGAACTCCATCAGGAACAACCTTTAGCATTGCCTGGGGGGAAGGATTCACTCCCTTCACTCCCTGAGGAACAAGAGTGGCAGAAACATTTTGGTTCTCTCCTCAAAGAACTGAGCATGGAGAAAACAAAACACAGGAGAGCACAGAGCTGCAGGAGCTGAGGATTTATAGTTAATACAAGTGGATGGACTGGAAGAGGGCAGGGATGGATGGGATATATTGGGAAGGAATCCTGCCCTGGGAGGGTGGGCAGGCCCTGGCACAGGTTGGGCAGAGCAGCTGTGGCTGCCCCATCCCTGGGAGTGTCCAAGGCCAGGCTGGACAGGGCTTGGAGCACCCTGGGACAGTGGAAGGTGTCCCTGCCTGTGGAATGAGATGGTCTTTAAGGTCCTCCCAACCCAAACCATCCCATCATTCTTTGATTCCGTGTTTTCGGCACCTCAGTGGAGCCAAACACTCCAATTACCACTCAGGCATAATGCAGAACAAATCCCACTGTGAGCGTTCCTTTCTCTTGGGGTTTGGTTGGCTTTGGGGTGGGGTTGGTTTGTTACCTGAGCCACTGTAGGAGGAGGAGGGTGTTCTTCTGGAGAAGCTCTTCACAGCCAGACTCTGCCCCCTCTGCTTCCTCCTCCAGGCTGTCCTGCACTTGGAGTCGATGCTCTGCTTGATGCGGTACCAGTCGGACTCGGTGATGCCAAACTTGTAGAACAGGTGGCCTGGAACCACAGGGAACAGGGCAGGACTCAGCACCAACCACAGCATGGCACCCCCATCCCCACCCTCAGGGGAGCAAGGGGACACCTCGGAGCTGCCCACAGGACAAGGGAATGGTTTGAAACTGCCAGAGGGCAGGGTTGGATGGGAGATTGGGAAGGAATTGCTGGCTGGGAGGGTGGGCAGGCCCTGGCACAGGTGCCCAGAGCAGCTGTGGCTGCCCCATCCCTGGAAGTGTCCAAGGTCAGGTTGGACAGGGCTTGGAGCAACCTGGGCTGGTGGAAGGTGTCCCTGCCCATGGCAGGGGTGGCACTGGATGGGCTTTAAGGTCCCTTCCAGCCCAAACCATCTGAGGTTTCTATGATTCCAGGAGGGTCAAACCCCCTCAGCCCAAGCAGATCTGCCTGAACACTGAACAGTCTCTCAGACTGTGCCTCCAAACTCTCCAGCTGCAGAAGTGCAGTAGAGCAGCTGAACAAGCCAGAGCTGCAGGAGGAGCTTTTGCTCACCATGACAATGCTTGAAGGGTCTCTACAATTCTGACTTTCCTTTTGGGATCAGTTCCTTTCCACACCTTGCAAAGTCAAATAATCTTCCCCACTTGCTGGGCTTTCAATCTGCCTCTCCAGTGGGATCCTGACCCTGTGAAGTGCCTGCCCAGGCTGTTGGGTACAGAATACACAGAGCTGGACACCCTCTGCTGCTGCAGACAAATGATGGGAGCCCTGGAGCCACAACATTCCAGGTCTGGAGGAACCCAAAGCCTCACAGGTCCTCAGTATTGCAAATGAAACCAGAGACCTCAGGGTGTGAACTCTGCAGGGTCCAAGTGCACAACTGGATCTTTTAGGGCATCATTTTTACACCACGTTTAGTTTTTGATGCTCTGAGGTTTTTTGTAGATGTCTTTAGGAAGCCCTTTGAAATAAAGGAGAGAACACACAGGAGGAAAATCACTGGCACCAAAAATCTAACTCAGAAGTGCCCTAAATAGTCTAAGATTTCTCATTTTAAAGGGACAGCAAGTACTCAGAGAACTTTACAACCCTTGTTGTGTCTCCAAAAAGGAGGTGGGAGAAGAAAAGGAGGAAAAAGGGCTGGAATTCCCATCTGCTGCTGTTCCCTTTCCATAGGTGTCAGCAAAAGGAAAGCACATTCCATGCTGGAAACCCTGAGCCCACATTTCCCAGCCTGATCCTTTGCTGCAAAGCATCACACAGAGAAACAGCCCCAGAAATGTTTGCAGGGGAGTCCAATAAAAATAGTTGTGCCTTAACAACTCACCCACCCTGGGCTGTCAGGACACACAAAGCACTGGTGGGTCCCACATAAAACACAACCATGTGCTCTGTGGTCAGCTGGGGGGAAACAAAGCCCATTTTTCATCCCTAAGTACATTTTAATGCCTTTCCCTTTGTGCTGCCCTGGTTGGAGAAGTGGCTGAGCAAGTGCAGGCAGAGGAAACTCTCAGGGAAAAGCTGCCTGGTTTGGAATTGCAGTGGAATTCATGGGATACTCCAGGATGTCAATTAATTCAAGGAGAAATAAAAAGCAGTCTCAGTTCTCTGGGACAAGAGCTCACCAGGTGAGCTGTTCCTGTTCAGGTCTCCTGGAATGAGGAGCCAGAGCTGGGACACAAAACATCCCAGAAATTGCTGTGTTGAGGGAAGGCAGGAAAAGACCTTCTCCAGACTGAAAGGGAGTGGGATTGGATGGGATATTGGGAAGGAATCCTGTCCTGTGAGGGTGGGCAGGCCCTGGCACAGGTGCCCAGAGAAGCTGTGGCTGCCCCATCCCTGGGAGTGTCCAAGGCCAGGCTGGACAGGGCTTGGAGCACCCTGGGCTGGTGGGAGGTGTCCCTGCCCATGGGATGATCTGTCCAGCACTGATGGATGAAAGGAGGACACAGCCCCAAACTTTCAGGGCATCTGATGTACAAAACAAGGAGAGAAAGGGTTGGGTTTGGGTTTCTCCAAAAACCAGGACTAAAATAAGCAAATCCCAGGAAAACAACATTCCTGAGAAGGAGATTCCCTCTTTCCTGCGGGTCAGGAGTGAGGCAGCAATGCCCAGAGAACACAGAACTGCAAAGAAATCTAATGAAGAACAAACTGAGGAGGAAGAAAAGCCACTTGTAAGATCAAAACCAGACACGGAACATCCCACTCCGACATCACACTCAAAACCAGCTCCCAAAAAACAACCTCCATGTCAGCAGTTTGGATATTGGATATTGTTTTCCACTAACACATTTCCTTAGACAATTGAAAGGTAAATCCTTATTTTCATGGATTTGGCAGAGCTCCCTTTATGCTGAGATGGCCCAGAACTTCCTGCTGGTTTTGCCACATTTGGAAGGATTAGGGAATGTGTGACCACCCGAAAATCCAGCACCACATGTATAAAATAATACAGTATTTACATTAAATACATAATCCAAAGAGATTTTGCTCACTGCTCCCTCAGTTTCAAATTCAACCTGATTTTAAAGCTTAGAGGAAAAACAACAGAGTGTCATAACTGTCCCTCAAACCTGAAGTGATGAGCAGAATTCCTTTAAACTGGCAGGGAAATGCTGGCTATTCCCAAACTCCAGGGCTCAGATCTGCTCCCACTCGTGCAGGGGGGAGAATTTTTGGGGCCTTGGCTCACCAAACACATTTTTCCTCAGCAGGGTCATACATTTGGAGGCCTTTTTATTAAACCAAGAGCACATGACAACAGAATGTGCAGCTCTGAGCACTGGAGGGCCGAGGGAGAGGAAGCACCTCCGAGGCTGCTCCAGCAGAACCAAAGGCTTGGGCTGCCCATCTTGAAACCATTTGAACTGCATCATTGTTTACTCCTCTGAAGCATCTCCACAGCTGGGAGGGAGTTTCTCCCCTCCAAAACTCAGTGTGTGGAGGTTTGGGCCAAGGGATGCAGGAGGGAAGGGCAGCACTG
>VWZD01002252.1:51760-93842 GCA_013396695.1 Sakesphorus luctuosus | reverse complement strand
AGGAGGAGGAGGAGGAGGAGGAGGAGGAGGGATGGCAGAGCCCGGAGGCTCCTCCAGCCTCACCTCCATCGTGTGCCTGGAAAATCCCTGTCCAGCCCATTGTTCCCATCCACAGTGTCCAAAACCAGAGATGTAGAAACTTGGAGAGAGGGAGGAGGGCAGGAAAAATCAGCTCCCAAGGAGTCAGTCCAGTTTGCATCTCACTGTTCCATTTATGCCCTTTGGATCATCTCTTCCAGCCAGGAATTCCCAACCACGGTGTGCTGTGGGCCAGCTGTTCAGGGGGCACGTCCCAACAGCCCCAAACACAACTGAGACCCTTCTGGCACACACAGAGGCATTTCCTGACCAGTGTCAGTGCCCAGAATGTTTCAAACAGTGAAAGGTAAAATTCAAACAGTAAGAAATGGTTATAAAATATGAGCTTCTGAATTGTCAGCCTTTAAAGAAAAGAGAAGCCTTGTTAAAGGCATCAGATTCCCTGTTTCCCCAGGTATGGAAGATCCAATTAAAGAGGGTTCCTGCAAATAAATTTCCATAGAAAACTGATTATTTTATCATCCTCTAAATGTAAATTATCAGCAGGAACTCAACTCCAGACTGGAGGGCACCACGGACCTTGGGCAGCTTCATGGCCAAACCCAGAACTGCTCATTTTGCAGCTGCTTTACAACAAATACCTCAAAACTGTTTTATCTCCAGTAAGCAAATGGAATCTGCCATGAAAAGAGAGTATGGAAATGCACAAATCCCCCAAAGGACACAGCTGATGAAGGCAGGAATGCTGAGGGAACACTCCAGATGGAAGTTTGTGGTCCTCAGTGTGAGCAGAGATTGGACCATTCAGGGAATGAGAACTAATTTAAGGACAGCAAAGATGTTTTTTGCAGGGGTGTCTCTGAGAGCTCCCAGCCCTCCCTGCAGGCAGCAATGCCTTTTCCAGATGAAGGCACAGGATTTGTGTGTGGATCAATCTGTGCTTGGTGGCTGAGCTGCTCTTCCTCTGGAGAAGAGGAGGCTGAGAGGTGACCTCAGCACTGTCCGGAACTGCCTGAAGGGAAGTTGTGGCCAGGTGGGGGTTGGTCTCTTCTCCCAGGCACTCAGCAATAGGACAAGGGGGCACGGGGGGCTCAAGCTCTGCCAGGGGAAATTGAAGTTGGAGAGCAGAAAAAACTTCTTTGCAGAGAGAGTGCTGAGGGATTGGAATGGGCTGCCCAGAGAGGGGGTGGATTCCCCATCCCTGGAGGTTTTTCAACTGAGCCTGGCCGTGGCACTGAGTGCCATGATCTGGTAAAGGGACTGGAGTTGGCCCAAGGGTTGGACTTGACGATTTCGGAGGTCTTTTCCAACCCAATCCATTCTATGATTCCAAACATCAGGGATCAAATGCTTCCTAACACTCTCCCTGTCTTCTAAAACCACACTGTAAAAGTTCAGTTTAGTTGTTTAAAGGCTTTCAATAGTAAATATTTCTTGTTTGGAGCCCACTGGAAGTTCAGTAGGAGACTGTATTTATGCCAGACTGAGCCTGAGTGACACTGAGTGAGCAGCAGCGTCCCCTGCACGTGGAGGGAGCAGAGCAGCCCCTGCACCCCCCTGAGCCAGGCCCTGCAGAGGCTCCAGCACTGCCCACTGCAGCCACTCCCAGCACTGGGGCAGTTCTTTGGGGGGGAATGAGCCAAAAGCAAACAGTGATTGGCACACTGGGGATAAAAAGGGTTCCCTGTTCCCCTGAACTCCATTACTCTGATGGGTCTGCGGTGCTGATAAAGGTGGACATCACTCAGTATATGGACTATAAACAGCCCAATGCTCCCTACAGGGCTGGGCTCTCACAGCAGGGCTGGGGCTTGTTCAGACAGGAATACCTAAGGATGTCTGAAACGCACAAAAGACCAGCACTTGTTCAAGTGAGTTACAACAGTTATAGCAGGACCTCCCCCAAAGAGCACTTCTCCAAATGAGCCACCTCACCCTCTTTTCCTCACCCACTCCTGAAGCAGCACTTACAGTCCCTGAGAAGGCTGTTTTTATGCTCCCAGCCTGTTGGAGCTGCTCTGCAGCACTGAGGACCTGCACACTTCAGCACGTACTTGCACTCAGTCTGGCCAAAGCGGGAGAGCATCAAAGGATGGAACAACTGGGGGAAGAGATGGTCCAAGTGACCTCATGCATTCATCTGCTGTTTTGTGCAGAGCCTGAAAGCTCAGCAGGGCCTGACAGCACATCACACACCATCACGTTACACACATCACAGCTGGGACTGACAGAGGCTGCTCCGTCCAAGAATGGAAAATGTAATTCCTCACTTGTGTAACACGGGAACAGCGAGGGAAGAGTGAGCAGCAGAGAGAAAACACCCCACTGATCCTACTGCCCCAAACTGCTGCCTTTCTCTCAGTCTGTGCACAGGAACTGGCCAGGAGGGGAACTGAATAAACAGAGGTGCCCAGGTAGGAAGCAAAAGGGAGGCAGCACAAACTGCAGCCTGTAGGCAGTGCCAGCAGTGATGCCACTCCGGAGAACTGTGGGCAGAGATAAACTCAATGGGCTCTGCCCTGCCTGCCTGTCCAGCCTCCAGAGGGGTTATCACTGCCCTCCGTGTGGCAGCACTGAACGGATTCCCACAGCAGCAGCTCCTGCACTGCAGCCAGGCTGGTGTGTGGAAGGAGCAGCAGCACAGAGCCCTCCCCAGGGTGCTGGGCCAACAGCAGGGCAGGATTTGCAGAGCAGGAAATGCTTCCTTGCACTGCTTTCCTTTTAAGATGTGCTGAACTCCCTGACTTTGCTCCTCGCTCTCCTGAGGATGAGCCAGTCCAGCAGAACTGCAAACTCTCCCTCCTCCCTCTCATTCTATCCCTAAGTAACCAACTCTCCCTCTTCCCTCTCTCCCCAGATTGTGTCCCTAACAGTCACCAACTCTCCTCTCTCTCTCCCTTAAATTCTGTCCCTAACAGTCACCAACTCTCCCTCCTCTCTCTCTCCCCAAATTCTGTCCCCAACAGTCACCACTCACGGACTTCACCAGGAGCCAGGCACAGCTTCTGGNTTCTTTGCAGAGAGAGTGCTGAGGGATTGGAATGGGCTGCCCAGAGAGGGGGTGGATTCCCCATCCCTGGAGGTTTTTCAACTGAGCCTGGCCGTGGCACTGAGTGCCATGATCTGGTAAAGGGACTGGAGTTGGCCCAAGGGTTGGACTTGACGATTTCGGAGGTCTTTTCCAACCCAATCCATTCTATGATTCCAAACATCAGGGATCAAATGCTTCCTAACACTCTCCCTGTCTTCTAAAACCACACTGTAAAAGTTCAGTTTAGTTGTTTAAAGGCTTTCAATAGTAAATATTTCTTGTTTGGAGCCCACTGGAAGTTCAGTAGGAGACTGTATTTATGCCAGACTGAGCCTGAGTGACACTGAGTGAGCAGCAGCGTCCCCTGCACGTGGAGGGAGCAGAGCAGCCCCTGCACCCCCCTGAGCCAGGCCCTGCAGAGGCTCCAGCACTGCCCACTGCAGCCACTCCCAGCACTGGGGCAGTTCTTTGGGGGGGAATGAGCCAAAAGCAAACAGTGATTGGCACACTGGGGATAAAAAGGGTTCCCTGTTCCCCTGAACTCCATTACTCTGATGGGTCTGCGGTGCTGATAAAGGTGGACATCACTCAGTATATGGACTATAAACAGCCCAATGCTCCCTACAGGGCTGGGCTCTCACAGCAGGGCTGGGGCTTGTTCAGACAGGAATACCTAAGGATGTCTGAAACGCACAAAAGACCAGCACTTGTTCAAGTGAGTTACAACAGTTATAGCAGGACCTCCCCCAAAGAGCACTTCTCCAAATGAGCCACCTCACCCTCTTTTCCTCACCCACTCCTGAAGCAGCACTTACAGTCCCTGAGAAGGCTGTTTTTATGCTCCCAGCCTGTTGGAGCTGCTCTGCAGCACTGAGGACCTGCACACTTCAGCACGTACTTGCACTCAGTCTGGCCAAAGCGGGAGAGCATCAAAGGATGGAACAACTGGGGGAAGAGATGGTCCAAGTGACCTCATGCATTCATCTGCTGTTTTGTGCAGAGCCTGAAAGCTCAGCAGGGCCTGACAGCACATCACACACCATCACGTTACACACATCACAGCTGGGACTGACAGAGGCTGCTCCGTCCAAGAATGGAAAATGTAATTCCTCACTTGTGTAACACGGGAACAGCGAGGGAAGAGTGAGCAGCAGAGAGAAAACACCCCACTGATCCTACTGCCCCAAACTGCTGCCTTTCTCTCAGTCTGTGCACAGGAACTGGCCAGGAGGGGAACTGAATAAACAGAGGTGCCCAGGTAGGAAGCAAAAGGGAGGCAGCACAAACTGCAGCCTGTAGGCAGTGCCAGCAGTGATGCCACTCCGGAGAACTGTGGGCAGAGATAAACTCAATGGGCTCTGCCCTGCCTGCCTGTCCAGCCTCCAGAGGGGTTATCACTGCCCTCCGTGTGGCAGCACTGAACGGATTCCCACAGCAGCAGCTCCTGCACTGCAGCCAGGCTGGTGTGTGGAAGGAGCAGCAGCACAGAGCCCTCCCCAGGGTGCTGGGCCAACAGCAGGGCAGGATTTGCAGAGCAGGAAATGCTTCCTTGCACTGCTTTCCTTTTAAGATGTGCTGAACTCCCTGACTTTGCTCCTCGCTCTCCTGAGGATGAGCCAGTCCAGCAGAACTGCAAACTCTCCCTCCTCCCTCTCCTTCTATCCCTAAGTAACCAACTCTCCCTCTTCCCTCTCTCCCCAGATTGTGTCCCTAACAGTCACCAACTCTCCTCTCTCTCTCCCTTAAATTCTGTCCCTAACAGTCACCAACTCTCCCTCCTCTCTCTCTCCCCAAATTCTGTCCCCAACAGTCACCACTCACGGACTTCACCAGGAGCCAGGCACAGCTTCTGGGCAGTGCCAGCTGCAGGAGGTCCCCTGGTGAGACTCAGAGCAGAGGTTCTTGGACCAGCACATGGCTCAGGAGGACCTTCTGGCACTGCCCTCCTGCCACAGGCCCGATGCTGCAGAGCTGGGCATGACCTCCTCTGCTCACACCAAGTGCCACCTGTCCTGCCCTGAGCCATGGCCTGGCAGTGGAGGAGGAACGTGCCACAGCACCAGTCTGAGCACCTGGGCCAGGGGAAGGTGCCCCTGCCCATGGTAGGGGGTGGAACAACATAAGCTTTAAGGTCCCTTCCAACCCAAACCACTCCAGGATTCTTTGATTAAAGCACAGGAACAGGCTGAAGTAAATTGCTGTTTCCCAAGAACTCCAGTCAGTGGGATTTATCTCTGGGAGAAGAAAATGTTGGCAAAAAGGATTTCCAGGGACCACAAGTTGAGCTCATCCATCAGGCAGAAACCACATAACTCCTGTTCAGGCTACTACAGCTTGGAAAAGTAACTGATATCCTATAGGAGGAAGAGACAGAGCAGAGCCCCCAGCAAATAATTGGTTTGAGCATTGCCACTCTCCCATATCCCATCCTCTTCCCCCAGACCTCCAGAGTATCCAGAGCCTGAGTGATTCCCAAGCTGCCTGTCATCCCTTATCAAGGGGAATGGACTGAAAGGACAATTAACAATCCATCCATTCCCAGGGCTGATGAAAGATTAAAGGGATAGGCCAAAATGCCAATAGGATAATTTCTCCTGGAGCTGTCCAACACTGCCCTGATGGAATTCAAGGTCTGCAAGTGCTGACAATCCGGACTGGAGCATCCTGGTTGACACCATTAAACCACTGCATGTCACTGTGGACCTCAAACTGGAATGATACTCAGAAATGAGATACAAGAAGCCCAAAATTATAAACAGGAAATTAAAGGAAGACAGAGAAAAAGCAAAAAAAAAGGAAGGCTGTAAAAGGAAAAATGGGTAGAGTTAATAAAAATACAGTAATAAAGTGGAACACTAAAAAACCCAGAAGTACTAATTATATTCAGTATTTATAGAGCACATCTTCAGTAACTGTAATGTTTGTTTATGGTACCTGAAGGGAATCTGTAAGAAAGGTGGAGAGAGGCTGTTTCCAAGGATCTGGAGGGACAGCACAGGGGGAATGGCTTAATTAATTAATTAAGCAAACCTGACAAATAAGTGACAAAATGACTGGTGAGTCTGCAAAAACCCATATGTAGAGCAAGAGGCTTGCACAGAAATCACACACTGACAACGTTACACACAGTAATACAGATATAAACATACAGGTTATATAGGTTAAATATATTTTAAATGTACATAAAATATATATTATTATATATATTGCTATTTTGTTCTCATTTAATTACTTACATTATTTTCAAGAACTACTGATAGATTTTTTTTTCTGAGCTTCCAAATTCCCCTCTCAGTGTCTTCCAATGACATGTAAAATCATCCTTTTTATTTTAAAATCTCTTTCAAATTTCTGAATTTGAGAATCTGTTGTTTTCAAACTCACTCGTGGAAATTGCTGCAAAATCTCACAAGAACTAAACCTGTATTTTCTGTTAGGCAAAGAAAACTAAGGATGTTCTTGTATTTCACCAGAAGTCATCTCCATTTTTAGCAGGGCTGAAGTAATGAGCTATTTAATGACATATATTGTGTTTAAGTCATCTTGGTTTCCTGCCCAAAAACTCTCTTCTTTACCACTGCCACCCCACAAGTGAAAATTCATCCTTCCAAAGATAACCTTCCCTCCCTCTTGTGGTAAACCTTGTGCAGAGGGTCAAGAATTTTTAATAAGCACACAGCTCTTCCTTTGCTACACTTTCTGCATATTCTATAAAATATCTGCTCTATTAAATACAGATTTACTCCGTGTTTTTCTTACAGAAAAAAAAAGGATGGAATATCTTTCCACTGACAAACTGCAAGAAACTTGAAGCCCAAGGAAAAATCAAACCCTTTCTGTTGGTTTGAGCCCCTCCAGCTGTGACTGGCAAGGGTGAGGCTGATGACAGTGGGTTTCTCATGGATGTTTAAATTAATGCCTCAAAGTGCAGACTCAAACCCCATTGCTGACACCCCCCCTGAGGTGGTTCCCATGGCAGAGCTGCCACGACAATCCCAGCAAATCTTTGGAAAGAACACCCATCAGTGGGAAGTGAAAAAGGAAGATTCAAGACCACACCTTTTGAGCACCTGAAGTGTATTTCAATTTGTGTTACTTGTCTGAGAAAGCAGCTTTTCTGTGGTATTTACTGCGTGGGGGTGACAGTGTGTTTGTGGACCCTCTGATGTCTGAAGTCTGATCCATTCTATGGTCCCATGACAGCAGCCCCCAGGATGCCCTCACACACAGACACCCCCCAGCCCTGTGGCAGCCCCGCCGTGCCACTCGTGCCCCCCGGCACCCAGCGTGGCACTCCTGGCACACACTCACAGCGGATGCCGTAGATCATCAGCGGGTCCAGCTGCTTCTTGCCGTGCTTGCCCTGCCCCGAGAGGTTGGAGATGGCCTGGATCTCGCGGTGGAACAGGTAGTCCAGTAGGGTCAGCGCCATCTTCTCGGCCGTGCGGCAGTTGGTGCTGATGTGCAGCATGTCCGCGGGCGTGATGGGGCAGCGCACGCGCATCTCCGCGTTGTTCTCGTCGCCCAGCCACGTGCCGTTGGGGTAGTCCTCTGCAACACACACAGACACATGGGGGTGACACACTCACTGGGGTCACACACACACATGTTGGGGTGACACACACACTGGGGGCACACACACACACACGTTGGGGTGATACAGCCTCCCTGGGGACACACACACACACACACACACACACACACACACACACACACACACACACTGGGGGTGACACACACAGTCACTGGTTGGCACACACTCACTGGGGTGACACACACACACACACTGGGGTGACATACACACACACTGGGGTGACACACTCACTGGGGGTCACACACAGCCTCACTGGGGTAACACACATACATACTGGGGGTTACACACAGCCTCACTGAGGGTCACACACACACACTGGGGGTGACACACACTGGCTGTCACACACACACTCCCTGGGTGACATACATTCCCTGGGTGACACACACACACAGCCTCACTGGGACATTTACTTCTCTTCCTGCTCCTCAGTTTGGCACAAAAAAAAGGACTACTACAAATTTAATTAATTAAATTCAAAGGAATACCAGGCCCTCAATTGACACTAATCAGCGCAGACAATGCCAGAAGTCAGTGGATTCAAGACTAACCAGAAACCAGAACAGAGCCCAGGACCAATCCCTGCTCAAGCGCAGGACAGAGCACAGGACTGAGGATGAGCCTCATTCCAGATAAACCTCAAAATCCCGGCAGAATTCCTGACAGTGATAACAGAACTGGGCAGGAGAACATCCCAGCAGTGCCTCAGTGTTCCCTGACAGGAACCATTTGGGTCTGGTTTCTGTGTCTGCTCAGCCCTGGGCAGGAACACGAGGCTCCTGGCTCGGGGTCACCCCACCCCTCCACACCAGAGCTCTGCAGGGATGGATGGTGAACAACCCTGGCAGTTCCCTGACTGACCTGCCATGGAATGACTTTAAAGGGCAGCCTGGTGGTGCCTTCAGAGCCACAGGTTCCTGGGGGCCACAGCCCTTTGCCACCAAACAGGGTGATAGAGCTCAGACCCACCAGCACCTCCTTTCCACCCTGAGCGTGACCCTGAGCAGCATCTGTGTTTCCAAATCCTGGCCTGGGCTGAGCAGCCTGAGCTTTATCAGACCCCAAGCCAAAAGCAGTAAATAAAATGCAACATAAAAGCAGCTCAAACACTAAAAGCTGCCTTTCCCCCGTGACCCCTGGGCTGAGTCACTCCACGTGGCTGGGGCAGGTTTACTGCGGTGAGTAATGACAGGATGGAGCAAACCTTGGGTTGTGCAACGCTGAGATAGCACTGGAGCAGCAGATTATCAGCTGGGATGCAGCCAGGGGACCCTACAGTGCTTTGGGCTGAGGGGACATTAAAGCTCATCCAGTGCCACCCCTGCCATGGGCAGGGACACCTTCCACCAGCCCAGGTTGCTCCAAGCCCTGTCCAACCTGGCCTTGGACACTCCCTGGGATGGGGCAGCCACAACTTCTCTGGGCACCTCGTGCCTCCCCACCCTCCCAGGGAAGGATTTCTTCCTGATACCTACTAATTTGTAAGGAAAAATATTTATTATTGCATGTAGCAACTCAGCCCTCAAAGTTTTGTCTGTTGACATCAGAACTTCATGCCCTGTTTGAACACACTTTTACACCCTCCCAAAATGTTTTTATAGATATATTTCCTTGGAGCCTTCCTTCTCTCTGAGCCTACAAAGGGCACACTGGCTGCCTCCTGCTCCCAGCACCAGGTGCCACCCAGACAATAAGATGGTTGGGAGGAATTCCAGCTGGTTTGGAATGCCACTGTGTCTGGGCTCACCACAAGTCTGCTGAACATTCTCTGGGAAAACAACAGCCTGTTCCTGAAGACAAATGGCCTGGTTTCTAAAAATCTGGGCAGAGCTGGCAAGGCCAAAGCATCTCTGGACAAATGTGTACGTTTTTCAAAGCAGTTCTAGGAAGCCTGAATAAATTCTTCTCATCCTATGACAAAGTGATTTCCTCCCCAGCTGACAGGGCTGCTGTCAGCCATAGGATATTAGATATATTCCTCCTTGTGGAACACCTTTTGCCTGCAGACTCGTTTAACACGCTCTGTTAACCCACGTGAACCAAAGACTTTCTTCAATTTGCAAAATAATCCCTTTTTTCTACTGGCACAGAGTCCAGAACATACTGTTTTTACCACATGCAACTGTTCTTTTATTGCTCACAGCCTGGAAAAAAAGACACTATCTTGTTATTCTGACCTATGACCACAATCCCCCCATTAAATTATCTCCTGCATTTTCCTCCTGCTTGAAAAGTTTCAACAGAAAGGGAATTTAGTTTATAACCATTTTGCATTAAGCAGGACTTGCATGACTGGAGTTAACCATGAACCTACTGTCTCACTGCAGGGCACAAAAGCTGAATTATTCTTTACTATATCCAAAAATAATTCCTCCCAGGCTGCCAACACATCTGGCACTTTGCAGGGAGCAAACACAAGACTGGCACATAAAATCTGGTGAGAGGAGGAAACCCAGTGCAGTTCTGAGGAGGCAGAAACACTCTGAGCTCTGGTGTGGGGGGAGATGGAATAATAGGGAAAAAAGAAAAGAGATTGGGAATTGGATGGAAATTCCCTCTGGACAATTAAGTACATAAAAACTATTGACTAACTGCATCATTTGAAGCTCCTCCACTCAAACAGCCCTTAATGCTTTGGGATGGTTCTGGATGTGCATTATCAGGCTGCAAATGCAATATCCAGAGGGAATCTGGAGTTGTTCAGCACAAGCACTGGAATATCCCCACACTGCCTGGGCCCTGCACACCCCCTGAAAGGCTGCAGGGAGCTGGGAGGGAAAGCACAGGCAGAGAACACACTCTGCTCAAAATTAAGGAAGCAGAAATGCCCTCAGTCACCTGCAACTCAGAGAATCACACATTTTCTTGGTTTGCTCTGAAGTATTTGCCTTTCCTTAATTAAGAACTGCTTTCCATGAGGGTGGCAGAGCCTGGAGCAACTGCCCAGGGAGGGCCTGGAGTGCCCCTCTCCAGAGACATCCCAAACCCACCTGGATGTGTCCCTGTGTCACCTGTGCAGTGGGGCACCCCCAGAGGGCCCTTCCAACCCCAACTATCCTGGAATTCTGGGAATTTTCCTGATGACCTCCCTGCATTTTGGGTGCTACATGGAAAGGTACTTCCCTGCCTTTTGTCACCCCCAGGGTTGTATCAGCACAGAAGTGGCTCTTGTCCATTTCTGCTCCCACACCCCAAGTCCTGTGGGATGAATCCTGTTCCCCCTCTGCACTCAGAACCTCATTCCCAGGACACTCATTTCTAGTTCCTCTGGTTTTTGGGGGATCACAGAACTTCCCTTCATCTCACTCCTACTGGATCCAGACCTAGTTCACTTTCCATGGTGTTTTGGAAGCCTTTTCCTGCACTGAGTCCATCCCTCTCTCTCCCACCCCAGAGCTGGGCAGGGACGTGCCAGGGGCTGCCACACAAACACAGATTTCTGTGGCAACAGGAGGAGCCAGGCTGAGGTTTGCAGCAAGAAAAGTCCTGTCAAGAGGACAAAAGCCAGAGAGGGGCTGCTGGGGCTCCGAGGCTTCCTCTGGCTGTGCTCTCCTGCCCTGCTCTGGCATGTGAGCCTCAGGCAGGGCCAGGCTCTGCCCTCTCCCTGGGAGCTGCCAGTCATGCCTTTCAGACCAGGGAAACAAAGCCCACACCTGCCCACATGAACACTTGAATTACCCTGTCCCATTGCCCCAGCACCGTGTTTATTTTCCTTTATCCAGGCTGGGGGCAGAGCTGGCAGGGGCAGCAAACCCCTGGTAGGTACAGAAAGGCAGGAAGATGAATTAATCTTTGAAAAATTTAAAGAAAACCCCAAATCCCAACCTACAAAAATAAACCTCCCTTCCTAGAGAAATGAAATAGCATTTTGGCAGATGTACAGAAGATTCAACATCATCATGTTGGGGGGTTGGAACGAGAGGAGCTTCCAGGTCCCTTCCAAGCCAAACCATTCCATCAGTCTGTGATCTCTTTAAATAAGCTTCTGTCAATTAGCCCCTGCTGGAGTTCACAGGGGCAGTGATTAATTGGCAGGGACTCCAGAGCAGTGACTTTATTAATTAGCAATCATCATACATATGGAAGGGAGTGACAGTGGGGCTGCAGATTCACCTACAAGTCCAGCAATGGGGTTTAAAGCTGTGCTACAAGAAAGGCTGAAGAGATAATTTGGGTTTTGCCCACTTTTTCTTGTTTCTTGCCTCTTCCTTACACTGCACCTCACACAGTGGCCCCTGTGAACTCCAAACCTCACTGTGACAGACACCTGGAAGGAACCACCATTCATTTGCTGGCTCCCAATAAGTGAAAAACCATCAAAGCAATTCCAGTTCTACCATTTTCTTTGGCTTTAACGAGCGCCTGCAGCTCCTGAACTCTCATCAGTGCCTCCACATCAGCTACACATAATATTGTTTTAAGGTACAAAAGGTTCATTTCTGTTCTGGTGGGGTTTATTCTGCCTGTGTCTGGTCATGAGGAGCTTGGCAGGGAAGGGCTGCAAAGGCTCATCCAACATGTGGGATTGGATCCTGCCATGCCCTGGAAAATCCTGGGGACAGATAAGTCGGGCCATACAAAGAGCTGTTTGGATTCACACTTGGAAAGCAAATCCTGAGCACTATTTAATGCTACTATTGTCAAACTGCTGTTCCAGGTGCCAAGATGAAGAGACAATATGTGACTAAAGAATTCTCTTTGGAAAAAATATTACTCATCCTTGAATTACCACACAGTGCACAGCAGTTTGCCCTTATCTTCTCAAAAATACAGGTTTCCATTTGTAATTTGATACTGTCTTCATAAGGAACTGGAGGGACAGGACAAAGGGAATGGCTTCCCACTGCCAGAGGGCAGGGATAGATGGGATATTGGGAGAAATCCTTCCCTGTGAGGGCAGGGAGGCCCTGGCACAGGTTGCCCAGAGAAGCTGTTTAGAGAAATATATTTGAGACTGTCAGGATGTTTTCTAAGAGCTTTGTGGTGGTGCCAGGTCATGGCTTGGCCAACTGCAAACCTGTCCTGGGCAGGATCGTGGCCACACTCCAGCAGGAGAGGGCTCATTCCAGCCAGGAAACCACACAGGTGCTGAACAGGACGGGCTGGAATCCCCTGTAATTTAAAGCTCGTGTGCATCTAATGTTCTTCACAGGATTATTTTTTTCCAGTGGAAGGCAAATCCAAAAGAACACAATGTTAGGATGAAAGCTGTGAAGAGAGACTGTTCATGAGGCCTTACTTAAATCAGCACCAAGGCCAGGTTGGACAGGGCTGGTTGGAGGTGTCCCTGTCCATGGCACGGGGGTGGAATGGGATGGGCTTTAATGTCCCTTCCAACCCAAAGCACTCTATGATTCAGTATCTTCAGAAACACCAAGGCCTAAAGAATTGACTCACAAATTCTGTCCCAGACAGTGAAAGCTGAGAGTTTTTTCCCTTTTGCTGTGACTTTGGCCTTTCCCTGCTGCAGACAAGGAGTGTGCCCTGCAGCCCTGCTATTCCTCATGCCCTGCTTTGCTAATGACTCCATTTGTGACAGCCTGGGCAAGGGCAAGGGCAGCAGGGTGGGCACCACTGATCTGATTCTCACAGCATTCATCCATCTCAGAGAGACTTGTAATGGATGAGTGTTCCAAAAGTCTGAAGAAAATCAGATCTGTGGACATTAATGGATTAGCTGTTTCTTCAAAATTTACATGTACAGCAATGGCATAAAGGGCCAATGTCACGTCTGTCTGTGCAGACTGTGCCAGACCCAGGCAGAAAGGGAATTATACAGCAAATATCCTCCTCATGTTGGCAGCTTGTTCCTGGCAGAGCTGACAGAGCTGTAGGAATCACAGTCACTGCTGTTGGAAAAGCTCTCCAGGATCAGAGCCCACCCTGTGCCCAATGCCCACCGTGTCCCCCAGCCCAGGGCACATCCTGTCCTTCCTTGGACACCTCCAGAGCTGGGCACTCCAAATCTCCCTGGGCAGCCCCTTCCAATGCCTGCCCACCCTTTCCAGGAGGAAATTTTCCCAATATTCAACCTGACTGTTCCCTCTCCTCCTGTCCCTGTGCCCTGGAGCAGAGCCCGACCCCCCAGCTCCCTCCCTCCTGCCCTCCAGTCTGTCCAGGTCCTTCTCCAGAACTCTCCAGCCTGTCCAGGTCCTTCTCCAGATCTCTCCAGCCTGTCCAGGTCCTTCTCCAGAACTCTCCAGCCTGTCCAGGTCCTTCTCCAGATCTCTCCAGCCTATCCAGGTCCCCCTGCAGAGCCCTCTTGCCTATCCATGTTCCTCTGCAGAGCCCTCCTGCCTTCCAGCAGGTCGCCACTCCCTCCCAACTTGGTGTGGTCTGCAAATTTGCTACTGATGGACTCCATCCCCTCACCTAAACCATTGACAAAGACGTTGAACCAAACTGGGCCCAGCACTGACCCCTCCTGAGGGACACCACTGGTGACCAGCTGGACACAGTCCCATTGCCCAGCACTCTCTGGGCCCTGCCATGCCCCTTCCCTCCTCCCCCTGCACTGCCTGAGGATCCCAGAGGTGAGACCCATGGGCAGTACCAGGTGGGCTCTCTGACCCCTCCCTGCCCACGTGGCAGTGCCAGGGCAGGGGGCACACGTACCCTCGCAGTTGAGCGTGATGAGGGTGACGTTGTTGCCGATGCTCTGGCTGCTGCCCTGGCCACTGGTGGACACTGAGTCACTGGCCTCGGAGCCGCTCTCGCCGTCCTCGTTGTGGCTGTCGTCGTGGCCTGGCACCTTCACCACAATGGTGTTCTGCCGGCGCCCGGGCACGGCACTGGGGGACAGGGGAAGGGAATTAGTTAGTTGGTTATGGTGGTCAGAAGAGGCTGATACAGGTTCAGGCAGCAGCAGGAACAGAAGGCTTTGAACTCAGGACAAAGAGCTTTGAGCTTGGAACAAAGAGCTTGAACTTAATTTTTAGTTAGAGCTTCACCTTCTGTCTACTTTATTTTTAGTTACAGCTCCACCTTTTCTCTACTTTATTTTTAGTTACAGCTTCACCTTTTCTCTACTTTATTTTTAGTTACAGCTTCACCTTTTCTCTACTTTATTTTTAGTTACAGCTTCACCTTTTCTCTACTTTATTTTTAGTTACAGCTTCACCTTTTCTCTACCCTTGTATACATCACACTATTGGCTGGTCAGTTCAGCTAAACATGGACGGACACATCCCATGGGCTACAAGGTCTGTCACACTCTCCAGGCGACTCCTTCCTCCTTAAGGGTACACTCCAAACTGCTCCTCTTCCAAGGATATACCTTGAACTCTTTAAGATCAATTCCCCTATCAATGACCTCAAACACCAAAGGATCCACAGAGTCACTGTCACCCCCACAGGGGGAGGCAAGGCAAGGGTGGGGCTTTGGGAACACACAGCCCCTCAGCAGGAATGCCATGGGATCAAAGGAGAGTCCAAGCTGGAGAGGCCCCACATGGTTCATGGAATTGAGGATCATCAGAGGATCATTGAGGCCAACTCATGGCAATGCCCATCGTTATAATTAATTATTTCACTAATACCCCCGGGTTGACAAAATTAAATGTATTATTTAAAAACTCCTTTAAAAAGCTTAACTCTGTTTATATCTCTCAGCTATCCTAAACAAGCTTAACCCTGTTTATACCTCAGATAAAAATGGAAGGAAAATAGCAGAAGAAATAAAAAAATCTTAAATACAGTCTAAATTTGCACCAATGGAAAAGTCTCAGCCCAGTGTGCAAAACAAAAAAAATACTCAAATAATTTATAAAAACATATTACTTAAGGTCATTTTCTACCCAGAACCCCCAGTTCCACTTATTTAAAATTTTCTTTAGATAGCACAAGCCCTCCTGGGCTCCTGCATATTCCTGCTCTAGCTGGTTAAACACAGGATTTTGAAATGATCCCAAGGGATTGTGCAAAAATTATGTGGCTGTGGGTACCCTTTCTTTAACTGTCAGCTCTCAGCTAACATGGGACCAGTCCCAGGTACTCCAAAATGTTCTTTCCCACCAGGAGTGAAGCACTGCCTTCCCTTCACTCGGAATGTCCAGGTTCAGTATTTCCCACCATATTCCTTGAGCATCCCTTATCTGGCACCTGAAATTGCACTTGACACTGATGCTGCCCTGGGAAAGCAGGGGATGAAGGGGAGGATTCCTGGGAATGCTGCTTACTTGCTGAGGATGTTCTCCAGGGAATCTGCTGCCCTGCTCAGTGGCTCCTCCTGCCCCACCATCTTGGCCACGATGGAGTTCTGCCGGTCGTTGTTGAGGATCACCGTGGTCTGAGGGACAACACTGCGGGACAGAGGGCAGGGAGGAGTCAGGACAGGGAGGGGAAAGGTGATCAATAACACACTGAAACAGCCCCGAGGAGGCCCCTGGGCCAGGCTCCTTCTCCAGTATCCAATGCTGCTCATCCACCCAACTCAACCCCTGCACCTCTCTGAGCACTCCCATCTTCCCAGGNAGGGATGGGTGGATGGAGGGATGGGTGGATGGGCTCCAATGGATTTAGAGAAAAGTCCAATAAAGAATTCATCAATTTGAGACAGGCAGGGGGAAGTCTGGAAATCCCATCCCTAAAGAGCCATCAAATTCTTCTTTGGAAAGTCTGAGTGAGCATTTTCAGAGACACTGTGGCCAATTTCCCTGGGAATGCACCACTTTGAGGAGGGTAATTCCCAGGGAAAGAAAACTGGAAGGATTCCTTGCAAAACTGGATGATGAGCTTGGTTAAAGAACATGTGTTGTTTTGAGGGAAGGGACACAGGCACAGCACAAGGGGCACCAGAGCAAACAGGGCCAGGCTGGAACTTCAAATAACAACAGGACCAAACTGTTTCTTCTGTGCTCTCACATATGAAAAAAATCTAAAAACAACCAGCAGAAAAGCATGAAAGAGAAAACCTTCCATGTCACCCTGATGACAATGCAAAGGGAACAACCAGAGAAATGCTAAGTCTGCACTGCACTGCAAAGGGAAATATGAAGCAAATAATTGTCTCCACATGCAGATTAGCATTTAATCTGTTCTCAGAGATTATTCTTAACATCATTCCCACACCACTACTCAATATTCTGAGGGTTTGAGAGTTAAGGCTGTTTCTCCTTGTGGTGAACTTCAGCAGAGAACTTGGAAGAAAACTGGTGTTTCAGTGACAGGGGAGGGTTTCCTCTTGCCCTCTGCTTCCCCCAGTGAACAGCCCACTCTTGTTTTTACTGGTCCAGCACCTCAAACACGACTGATGGTCATTTATTTTCCCTTGGCAATAAGTGAACCACAAACTAAACAAAGCTGATGACAGAGCTGTGTTTGTTTGAGCTGTAGCAGAGCACACCCTCACTGCAACATTCATGTGTCCACACCAGACCAGACCTGAAGCACTAAATTATCCATCCCTGAGCCCTAAGGAAAGGTAAGAACCTGCCACAGGAGCTCACAGTGACTGGATCCCAGTTTTGGCCCAGACAGAGGGGTGAGCAGAGGGTTTTTGGCTCCAGAAGGCCCAGGCTCCAATGCCCTGCCTCCCCCTCCCAGCAACTGCATCTGTTCCCAACAACATATGGGATTCCTCATGGGCTGCCAATGAGTGCTGGATGGAAACCTGGGGAAGCTCTGGAAGATGTTTGGCTGATCCCAGACAAGTACAGGCTGTACCAGAGCTCCTCATGTGCATGTGGAGCTCCAACTGTGGCAGGCAATAAATGGGGGGGTGCTGCTCTCTCCTTTCTCTGCTGTCTGCAGCCCCAGGGTTGGGGTGCAGGAGCTTCTCCATTAGTCACAGGAAAACCACTCACACATTCTCTATTTTTTAAAAAAATGACAACTCCTCTCTAATTTCTCAATGCCAGCACCAACTTTTGAATAACCCCCCCAAGACTTGATACCACAGCAAGACATGGTCCAGTGTGTCCCATCCCATCCCATCCCATCCCATCCCATCCCATCCCATCCCATCCCATCCCCCAAACTGCCCCAAAAAGGCTTTTACAGGGCAGTTTAAATTATTCAAGTATTTTACACTTCCTTTCAGACACTGCTCTTTATCACCATCTTCCTTGCAATCACTTCTGCCTGGTTAAAATGTCACTTACCAAAGCTTATTTTTAATGAAGGCTTTGAATAATTAATTTCAACTGCAGAGATAAATGCAATAAAATTACATTTAGAAAGTCCTTAGCATTTCGCTCTTATTAAGTTTATGGTTGGAAAAAAATCTCAGCACTAAAAACTGGCATAAAATAAGGAAGAAGTTGGGGGGGTGTTGCCTTCTTTTTAGGAATGTTCATTTTTATGAGGTCACTCAATTTTCTCTCAGCCTCAAAGGAGAAGGAATTTCTTGTGTTTAATGCTCAGCCCCTGAAGAATGAGGCTGTCAAAGGGCTGCACAAGGAGGAGGAGGGAACATTTCCACTGAAGGCATCCTAAAAGTTCACTAAGAAAGGACAATTCTGGTCAGTGTTCCACATGGAGCACGAGTGGATGTGGAATTTGCTGACAAAGAGGCAACACTGAGGCAGAACTTTGTCAGAGCCAACACTGTGAACCTTGAGCTGGGACAGAAGGGAAGCATTAATTGGGACTGGTACAGGCTGGGCTTGGAAAGGAGAGTCTCCCAGGGGTGTCTTGGACTCCAGTTTGGACACAGGAGAGATGGAGATCCACCACATTCCCTGCAGATCACAGAGTCATGGAATCACTGAGGTTAGAAAAGACCTCCAAGGTCATCAAACCCACCCTGTGCCCAATGCCCACCTTGTCCCCCAGCCCAGAGTGCCACGGCCAGTCCTTCCAGGGCTGGGCACTCCAAACCTCCCTGAGCAGCCCCTTCCAGTGCCTGACCACCCTTTCCATGAGGAAATTCCCACTGCTGTGCCCCCTGTCCCTGCCCTGGCCCAGCCTGAGGCTGTTCCCCCTGTCCTGTCCCTGTTCCCAGCTCCCCATCCTGGCAGGAGCTGCAGAGAGGGAGTTGGGAATTTGCTTCCCACTGACTTCCCTGGGGGATGTTCTAATCTCTGCTTTCAGATTTATTAAGAAATCTGCTGAATATGCACGAAATTAAACATGGAATTCTATGCAGAATCAGACTCTTGGGCCAACCTGCCCAAAATCCACCAGAGGAATTCATCAGAACTCATTACAGCAAGAGCCTCCTCATTTATTACACACAGTTCTCTTTTCACTCTGTCCATCTCCTACTGGAGATGAAACTTCACTCATTCCTCATGTACAGAAGGACAGAAAACACCAAGAAGGAGGAAAGTTTCTGAGATTCCCTGATCCCAAGTGAAGCAAAGCTCTCTCTGAGTGCTGCCAGGCCTCCTGGAGGAGATGGAAAGAAAACATTCAGGGGGTCAGGGAGTGTGTCCCGAGCCCAGAGTGTCTGCACAGCCCCAGAACTTTCCATGTGTGCTCACATATTCCTTTCCCCACAAGCATCAGGACTTGGAGAGGCTGGGGCTGCAATTTGCCTGTTCTTGGACACAGCTTAAAATGCATGAAACCTACAGATTGTCTTATATTGAGGGATTTTTTAATTAATTTTACTGAATAATCTGTTAAACTACAGGTGAAAATATTCCTAAAAAATAAACGTTCCCACTAATGATTTTCAAGTGTGCATATTTAGCCTCTGATTCTTTTTTTTAATGTACATTCTATATTTTGCATAAGAAAATTGCTGCCAAAGGTCACTGTGAGCATGGAAATGTGTGAGTCAGAAATGCTCATTAATCTCAGTTTCCATGGCCAACAACCTGCAGTCACACAGAGCCACTGGTGGAGCACAACTCCTGCCAACACCAGCCCAGCAGCTCCTCCTCTTCATCTGGAGAGAGGCAAAAACCCTCCAGGAGGTCCAAGACCAAGAGCATTTCTCCAAATGGATGACAACTACTTGGGGAAACTTGGAGGGAGTTTTTCAGACAAGTTCTTGCCCCTGTTCTCCGAGACACGGCCCGAGGAGCAGCTCAGGAGGAGTTGGGAAGCAGGACCTGGAGTGGTGCTGGCACAGCCTCCAGCCAAACACATCCTTCAGGAAAGCCAGGCTGGGAATGAGCCCCTGAACTCTGGGATTTTCCACTCTGCTGCTGGGGATGAATATGAACACTTAAATGTACAGTTCATGCTCTGGAGGAATGTTACAATTATTATATTACCCAGAGCAAGTTCCTGCAAACACAAATGGCAGAGAATCCATCAGAAGTTCCTGCAAACACAAACTGCAGAGAATCCATCAGCAGTTCCTGCAAACACAAACTGCAGAGAATCCATCAGCAGTTCCTGCAAACACAAACTGCAGGTACAACCAAGAACAGGTTCCTGCAAACACAAACTGCAGATAATCCAAGAGGATCCTGTAAACACAAACTGAGATCTGAGATAATCCAAGAGGATCCTGCAAACACAAACTGCAGAGAATCCCACAGCAGGTTCCTGCAAACACAAACTGAGATAATCCAAAAACAGGTTCCTGCAAACACAAACTGCAGATAATCCAAGAGGATCCTGCAAACACAAACTGAGATAATCCCACAGCAGTTCCTGCAAACACAGCAGTTTGTAGGTAATTCCCAGCAGGTACCTTTGTTTTCCTGCCTTTCCTCCTCCCCAGCCAGCCCTGCCCATTTGCCACCACACACACACGTTTCTCTACGAAGGCCAAGGATGCTGCTCCCAGCTGGGACTAAATGTGGAATTTCCAGATGCCCTGAAGGCATTTTCAGAAATGCCACTCAAGAATCCAATCTCAAAGGTTATTAGGAGCAGATTTCCTGCCTCCTGCTCCACCCTGTGCTATGGAACAAAGAGACTCAGCTAAAGATATGCAAAAATGTACAGTTCCCCAGAAAGGAAAAAGTTCTGTTTGGAAGGACACTCAGATTCCAACCAGGGTGTTTTTTAGGGTTGGAAATGCATCAGTTAAATGGGATCTGCTGCCAGAGGAGGCAGATGGGGCTCTGGCTCTTTGCCACCTGACCAACCTTGAGAGATGTTACAGAACCAGAGAGAATCACAGAATCACAGAATGGATTGGCTTGGAAAAGACCTCCGAGATCATCAAGTCCAACCCTTGGGCCAACTCCATCCCTTTACCAGATCATGGCACTCAGTGCCACGGCCAAGCTCACCTTAAAAACCTCCAGGGATGGGGAATCCACCCCCTCTCTGGGCAGCCCATTCCAATCCCTCAGCACTCTCTCTGCAAAGAAGTTTTTTCTGCTCTCCAACTTCAATTTCCCCTGGCAGAGCTTGAGCCCCCCGTGCCCCCTTGTCCTATTGCTGAGTGCCTGGGAGAAGAGACCAACCCCCACCTGGCCACAACTTCCCTTCAGGCAGTTCCAGACAGTGCTGAGGTCACCTCTGAGCCTCCTCTTCTCCAGGCTAAGGAGACCCTGAAGATCATCCAGTTTGGGTCATTTCATCCCTGGGAAATCCTGAATCCATCTATTGCTCTTTTCCATCCTGCTTAAAGCAAAACTGGGACTCTCCAAAACCACTTTTAACCTTTTTAAACTACACTACTGTGTATTATTTTCCAACAGAAGGGCAGTTGGGTTTGCAACCTTTAAAAACAGAACTGTTGGTACTTTAAACTGCTGTAAACTGGTGTGCAGATAATTTCAGAAGACAATCTCAATTTCTAGACTTTTATAACCTAATTTCTAACTTTTCCACTCCCACAGGCAGGTGAAGCCTTGCCCTTTAACCACAGATTCATTGCCTGCTTTCCTCTTCACTCCTTCCTTTTGCTGCACTCACAGAATCAAACACCCAACTCACAGGAAAAGTTTCTTCCTGCTGGATTTTCAAACTCCCAGCAAGTGGAACATTCAAAATATTTAAGTTCTCAAGGCTGGAACCCAAAATAATACATAAGGCTTTTCTGCCCCCTTCTGTTTATTATATGCTGAATAAATTACTCCTTGAAATATACACCTAATTTCATAAATATATTAAGACTTTTAGACTTTCACTAAACTATAATCCCATTTTACAACATCCATAAGGTAAAACCTGCCCACCTTCATTAACTACAGTAATTATTTTAATTGTTTCTTGAGGCAGGAGGAGAAGCACAGCCACATGAGCCAAACTCCAAGTCCTGCACCTTCACTTTATTCCTGGAATGCAGAGGCTGCCTGTGCTCCTGGAGCCATGGAATTCATGTCCTGCTTTCCCTGGAACTCATCTCTCATAACCTCAGGGCATTTGGCATTTTAATACCTCTAACATTGGGTTTAAATGTTCTTAGACATTCTAACATTGGGTTTAAATGTTCTTAGACATCAATTAAACCACTAAATGTCCCCCTAATCTGTGTGGAAACTGAAATCCCACCTGGTTCCCAGGAATTCCTCCTTTCCCCTTCCCAGAAACCCTCACTATTGAGGGATGTTGGTCCTACAATGAAGCCAAAGGGACTCACTGAGGTCCCAACCCCAAAGGTCCTGTGTGTCAGCAGAGTGGGAATAAACAAAATGTTTTCCCACATGTGGTTCAGAGTGATTATGAATTATTTCTTACCCTTCAAACCCCCCAGATTAAAGGATTTCCCATTAATTATGGGCTCAGAGTAACAACCAGGAAAATCTACTGTAGGATTCCCTGGGCAGGAGCAAAATCCCAAACCCTGGAACACCTCTCACACCTCTGTCTGACACCTGAAGGAACTTCAGCACCTACAGTTTTATTCTCAGTGAATATTCTATTTAAGAATTCAATATCTCACCTCTCTGAAAGTTCCCTTCTAATGTTTTAAGCCTCCCAGGCACATTTTAAACACCACAATTAAAAGGGTCGAGGCCACACATTTTGCATCCACTGCTCAGACCTTGCCTGGCTCTCACTTGAATCACTGGACTTTTATAAATGGTATTTCCTGAGAAATCACTCACTTCAGAAAAATTGGGCTTGGGAGAATGAACTCCCAGTTCAACCCTTGGTCAGTGTGCAGTTTTCCAGCCTCAGTCCCATCCCATCCACTCAGGAATTCCTGAACTCTCCAAAGCCCAGCTGAGCTGCTCCATTAACTGTTCTCTGAATGCTCTGCCTGACCTTGCACTCTCCCCCCAAGGGCTGTCTGCAAGTCAGACTTTGCTTCTCCATTTATCAAACCCCAACACCAAATTCCTAAACATTTGGCTCCCCAATATCTTTAGTGCTACAACAATAATGGAATGTGGAATTCCGACAGAAAAGCTGCTGAAATCCAAGATGCCACTTCTTGGTCCTGGGGGAATTCCAAATGAATCAAAGTCACAGCCACTCTTTTCAACAGAAGGTTGGATTGGCCATAAATATAATGGATCACAGAAGTTCATTGGATTCCCAGCAGGGAATTCTACATGGAATCCATGGGGGTAAAACAAAACCCTGTGACTCTCCAGAGGTTGAGGCTGACAAGTTTGGTGACAAATTAGGAGACTTTGGAAAGGATTGTCATGGTTTTCAGGCAATCAAATATGTCAGATTTGGGGCTTTTTTAATACCAAAGCCAAAGAAACTCAAATAAGCAGGATAAGGAAAGAGGGGCTGACAGATAATCAAATAATTACTTTAATTCATTAGTTTTGTTTCATGAATTGAATTTTTGAAGGCAAGACAGAACAGTAATTTTCAGATAAACGTGGCAAGTGCAATTCCAGAAGGAATTTGGGGTTCCATCCACCCATTTCCAGATCTCAGGCCCCTGTAATTCCCCCAGACTGGAATGCTGCTCAGTGCTGGCAGGAAGGGGATGGTCACCAACCTCCTGCAGGTCAGAACAGCACACAAGGCATTCCACACACTCAGCCTGAGCACAGGGAGGGTGTTCAAACATCAGTGCAAAAACCCCTTTGTCTGTTCAACAGCAGAACCAAACACAGAGGCCCCAAAAGGCCTGAAAAGTAACACCTTTGGGGGCCAATAAATGCAATTACCACTTCAAGTTCTGACTCCCTCAGTCAAAATCCCATTTTGCCAAAATTTATCAAAAATATCAAGATTTTGCCTCCATTTCTGTGCTCTTTAAAAACCTTGAGACTCCAAACAGAATGTTTAAATCCATAGAAAGGGGTCAAATCCTGGGAAGTCAGGAAGTTTCAGTGATGATCTCCAATATATTGACTTCGTTCCCCACTGTGACCACAATGAAGGTGGGGAAAATGGAGCCGAGACAATTGGGATATTTTCCTTCAGCTCCTTCCTCCCAATCCTGGAGGAAAATCCCATGAGATGGGAATGGCACTGGGGAAGCTCCAGATGGGACAGCTGGACTGGGAATTCCAATCAAAGTTTGCTCCCTGCACTGCTGAGTGATGGCAGAGAGGGAAAGGCTGGAATTCCTGATCCAAAGCAGTGACAAAAGGCCATTTGTGCTTTTGTGCCACTCTGCAGTTTTTGCACTAAAAACGCTGCTGGAAAGGCAGGATAAATAAACCTGGAGTGCTCAGAGAGGGGCAGGAATTCCTGACAGACAACCTGCTGGACTGCAAAGCTCCTCCAACCCAAATTCACCCCCCAAAGTGCTGACTCAGTCTCTGCACCCCCTCTCAGCCCCCACCACCACCCTGAGCTGCCTCCAGGGCTGCAGCTGCTTCCAGGGCAATGTTTTTCCAGGCCTGGAGCTCCAGGTGTGAGCTCAGGCTCACAGCAGGCTGAGTAATGTACCTGCAGCTTGAAAATAAACCTTACATCTTGCAGGACACTGCACTCCTCAAGCCATGCTTTGTTTCCAAGTGGCTACTTCAAATAAATCAAATAAAATATTCCTGCAAATTGAGGGTCCTCAGGTATTTCCAGGAAGGCACAACTGGCTCTTAACTTCAGTTAAAGGCAGTGAGAATCCTGAAGGTTTATAACATGAATTTATTTATCACTGAATGAAATAAAAGGAGAGAAAAATTAGCCAGAAATTAAACTTGGAAAGTGGTTTCCATCACCTGCTGAGTTATGGGATCCACTGCAGGGAACACAGGACAGAGGTGAGTGAGACCCAGCAGGGACTGAACAGCCCCCAGCAGTGATAAGAGCTGAGGAATTACTATTCTTCCTCAAAGTCTGGATTAGCATAGGAGGATAGTTTATTATCATCTACAAAAATGCTTCTGATAAAAATGCAATTAAGTTGGTCAAGGGGTTTGTAACTCACAGAAAAAAAGAAATACATGGAAATTTAAAAAATAGAGTTCTGGCTGGTTTAGGTCTTTTACCAATATCTTGATTATATTTCTTTAGGGTGGTTTGTTTTCCTAAAGGTTTAATGGAGGAAAAAAAGGAGCTGTGGCTGCCCCATCCCTGGCAGTGTCCAAGGCCAGGATGGAGCACCCTGGGGTAGTGGGAGCTGTCCCTGCCCATGGCAGGGGATGGAACTGGATGGGCTTTAAGGTCCTTCCAACCCAAACCTGTCCAGGATTCCATGAGCACACTCTCAGTAGAAGCTCCACCCTGCCTTCTGTGCTGGAAGAGAGCTGATAAACCAGAACAGGCTTTAATTGGCAATAATCAACAAGTGACCAAGGTTTTTATGAATGAGACACAAGAATTCAGGGAAATATTCTGTCCCTGGGCAACTGCAGAGGCTCCAGTGCCAAGTTAAACACATCCAGCTCTGTTTTCTCTTCAGTCCCAGAGGCCACAGCCTGCTCAGGACAAACAGCCCTCAGTGCTTTATTGGCACCACAGGTTCATAATCTGCAACTTCAGAGCAACACCAACAAATATTTGGGGCAGAGAATCTCAGGGTCTTCCAGATTTCTGTCTAAATTTACACTCAGGATGTCTGAGAAGCTGTCAGAAGAAATCTGTGCACTCCAAGTAAAAGATTAAATGTCAAGTTCAGCATTAACACACAGCACAGGTTGGTGATGGTTACAGAGATCCAAAACCACCAAACCAGGTCAGCTCAGATCTGACAAATCCCTGAAGAAACTCCAAACAGGACAATCTACAGAGGAAAACATTCACTGAGCATGAATTAACAGGGTCCCAAAGGGGCCATTTCTTTCTGAGAAGGTTCCTCAAGTCTTTTGTGCACAAACCCCAGTAACAAGTTCAGCTGATGCACAAGAACTTGAAAATCTCTGAAATAATGACAAAAAAAACCCCAGCCCAGATTTAAAGAAGGTTCTTTAAGAAATAACTATTGATAAAAGAGTACTTAGGAAGAACACTGGTGTAATACTGCAGTTATTGCTCTGTGGTGCAGTTATTCCATGTGCTTTAATTATTTTCTTACAGAACTTGGCCACAACTGACCTTTCCAGAGTAGGACTGGGAATCTCTCAAAAGCACAATAAAAGGTAGACACAGCACCTATTTTAAAGAATAATTAAATGCCTACACACCTTTGTAATGGAGAATAAATAGCAGGTATTTAAAGAAGCATTAAGTGTTCTCTAGCTATGAAAATATGAAAGAGGAGGAAAAAATTATTAGAGAAAAGAGTATTTTGATAAACAGCTTCCTGTGTCTGGAATCATCTCCACAGGAAAATGACAGGAACATCAAGATTTAGATATTTCAAACCATATTAGGCAACTCTTACACAAAGGGACTGCAGGTCAAGCCTGCTCTTTCATCAGAGTGCATGAGATTATTCACCAGATTTTCCATCTCCAGCTTCTAACTCCAAAATAAGCAGAGCTATTTTTCTAGCAGGAGCCTTCAGAAAACAAGCCCATAAAACAAACTCCATTGTATTTCTGGTGAATAGAAGTAAAATGAGAAGCAATTAGAATGATGATGAACTCATTAAGTCAAAGCAGCTACATAAATAAAAGCCAAGCAGGCCTGAAAGACCTGCCTGAGGTTTCCCCAGGGGATGGATGAGGAGGCTGCTCCAAGTCAGAGGGAAATGTGAGAGCTGCAAACTGGACCAGTCTCACTCTGAGCAACATCAGCACAGAAACACCTCCAAGATAAATGAATTCCACCTCCAGAACAGCCCACCAAGGTCCTGACAGCTCTGCAGACAGCAGGAAATAGAATCATAGAATGGATTGGGCTGAAAAAGACCTCCGAGATCATCAAGTCCAACCCTTGGGCCAACTCCAGTCCCGTCACCAGATCATGGCACTCAGTGCCACGGCCAAGCTCAGCTGAAAAACCTCCAGGGATGGGGAATCCACCCCCTCTCTGGGCAGCCCATTCCAATCCCTCAGCACTCTCTCTGTAAAGAAGTTTTTTCTGCTCGCCAACTTCAGTTTCCCCTGGCAGAGCTTGAGCCCCCCGTGCCCCCTTGTCCTATTGCTGAGTGCCTGGGAGAAGAGACCAACCCCCAGCTGGCCAGAACTTCCCTTCAGGCAGTTCCAGACAGTGCTGAGGTCACCTCTGAGCCTCCTCTTCTCCAGGCTGAACACCCCCAGCTCCCTCAGCCTCTCCCCATAGGACTTGTGTTCCAAATGGGCTGCTGTTGGAGGGGCACAGTGGGGAGGGAGGGAAGGAGGGAAGGAGGGAAGGGTTCTTACCAGCGCACTTTGTTGCAGGTCTGGGTGGCACCCAGTGGGGACCCGGCCACCATGGGCACCTGGATGGGGCTGTGCTGCTTGTTCATCACCAGGTCCAGCTTCTCCTCCAGGGATTTGCAGGTGCCCTCCAGGGCCAGCAGCTTGGCCTCGATGCTGTCCAGCCTCAGGCATATGGTCTGGTTGATGGAGTACAGGAAGGACTGCACGGGGAGGAGGCAAAGGAAACTCATCTCAAACAGGGATTTATCTCTGGCGACACGGGCAGGAGGAAGCTCCGGAAAAACGTGACTGGGAAGCGATTCCAAAGGAATTAGCAGGGACAAAACTCAGCCATGTTCAAACCTGATGACATCCAGGAGCCTTTCAGCATCCCCAGATTCATCCAGCCCTTTAGTGAGGAGCCAAAAGCCTCTGAGCCAAAGGCATTTGCACCTAAGCACTTTGTAGGGATGAGTTCATCCACCACAAAATCACTTCCAGGGATGTGCCAAAGCCTTCCATTCCACATGTGAAAACAGAAGGATTATAAATCTATGAATGCATCCTCCTGGATGAAGTTAACTAAGTCTTCTTCCTGCCCAAACAGATAAATTCAAATGATTGCACTTGAAATTCTATCAACACAATTAATGTCGCTCACTTCACTTTTCTCCTCAACAGCAAATCAAGGAAAGCAAATAAATAAAGTCTGTCTTCCTAAGCAATCTTTTGCAAAAGAAAACATATTCCACTCAGGTTCTCCTGGGAAAACAGGCCCTTAAAGGGAGAAGTTTTGCAAACAGCAGCTGTGCCATCTTGTGGCCCTGCACTCAATGACACCCCAAGCCACGCCGGGTTCTGGGGCTGCTGCTCTGCCAACAGAGCTCCAGATGCCATGAACCTTCCAAAAATGCACAATTACACACTGTTTAATGTGTGTGGTGTAAAAGATTAGTCATAAATTAAGCTGCAGGACAAAAAACAACCCTAAAGCAAACTAGTGAGAACAGCAGGGGAAGTTCTGAGCTTCTGAGCCTGAACCAAACATGAACTGTCTTTTAGAAGAATGTGGTTAGCTTCAAATAATAATTTAAAATGTGCTGAAAGGATTTACAAACTGTAATAGAAATACATGCTCAAGTTTACCTTCCTTTATCAGCAAATCTGTCATAGTGATGTTTGAGTCAGTGAAATTATTCAGGTATTTTATATTGCATCTCAAATTTTTTGCCTAAACAGATTTTAAAATTCAGGCCCAAAAAGGAACAGGCACTCACAGGAAGGCCATGAACAATTCCAGTAGGATGTACAAACAGTTTGTTCTGCATTATTTGACAGTGTTTTCTGAAGAAAGGGAATGAAACTGCCCTCAGAGGTGAAGGCAGGGCAGTGTTACCTTGATGGAGGGGTCCTGGCAGTTGATCTCGATGCGCTGCCGCTTCAGAGCAGGTTCCACATCGTCCTCTGCCACCTCATGGTTCTCCAGCACAACTGCAAGGGAAGAGAGCACTGCCAGGGCTGCCAACACAGCAGGACAGGGCTCAAACAGAGCACAGAAAAGCAGAAAACTAAAGAATGCCAAATATATCTAATTAAGATATTGTATGGATTCTTTTCCATTTACCTGGGGTTTGTTTTCAATGCCTGACAATGGGGATCGGAGCAGGTTGGTTTTTCTACCAATGTCCACATCCCATCTGACAAGCCTAAACCTCAGCAAGGCTGGAATGGGCAGGTCCCACCTTCTCCTCCAACTCTCTGAGAAAACTCCTGAAGGAACCTCTTCATTTTATGTCAGAAAAGCAGTTTTTTGGTGTGTGTTTCTGTCTCCCACAACTGCAGTTACTGCTCTTTCAGTCACCCCCTTGCAATGGCCACAAAGGATCAACACCCAGAGCTGATCTCAGGATATTTTTGCTTAGTGGGTCAAGCCCTAAGCAAGGGATGTCACACCATCTGCTTTCAGAAGTGGGTTTCAATTTTACTGCACAAAGAATTTTAATAATGTAAGAGAGAAAGTATTTTACAAGTAAAACAACAGTTCCCAATAGATGGGTGGCAGTTCCCATTTGAGGGAAAGCCTGAACCATAGATTTGGTCTGGAGAAACACAAAACACTGCAGAAGGTCATATTTCATTCAGGTTTTGGGACTGATCTATCCCTGCACAGAAAAAAAATCCAGGCAATTAAGCCTTTAAAAGGAAAGTAAAATAAATAAAATAATCTGATCTAAAGGGTTTGAACACACCCAAGTGCAGCTACTGAAAATGTGGGCTGTGACCTTAAGGAGCACATTTTGGAGGAAGGTTTGCAGGTTGGTTTGTGTTTCCAGGCAAAGCTCAGCAGGGGTTTTGCTGGGAAGGTACCTGGGTCATCTGAAGTCAGGTCCTCCACTGCAATCTGCACAGCATCTGACAAATCCTGCTCTGACATCATCCAGAACCAGCAGCAGAGTGTCACACAGCACTGAGGGCCCAGGGCAGGCAGGGCATGCACCCCTGGAAGAGAGCAACAGCGAGAGAGGGGGTTAGCACAGACCCCACACGGCAATCTGAGGGGTCACTGCTGCTCCAGGAGGAGGGGCAGATCCCAAAGGAATGGCCAAACCAGTGGTGTCCATGGAGATTCCGTCCCAGAGCAGCAGGGAGAGGGTTAACACAGACTCTCATACAGCAGCAGGGCTTGATGGCTCCCTCTGCTGCTCCAGGAGGAGGGTCAGCCCCCAAAGGAATGGCCAGCCCAGTGGTGTCCATGGAGATTCCATCAAAGAGCAGCAGGGAGAGGGTTAGCACAGACCCCACACAGCAGCCTGGTGGCTCCCTCTGCTGCTCCAGAAGGAATCACAGAATCATAGAATAGAATCATAGAATGGGGTTGGGTTGGAAAACACCTCCGAGATCATCAAGTCCAACCCTTGGGCCAACTCCAGTCCCTTTACCAGATCATGGCACTCAGTGCCACGGCCAAGCTCACCTTAAAAACATCCAGGGATGGGGAATCCACCCCCTCTCTGGGCAGCCCATTCCAATCCCTCAGCACTCTCTCTGCAAAGAAGTTTTTTCTGCTCTCCAACTTCAATTTCCCCTGGCAGAGCTTGAGCCCCCCGTGCCCCCTTGTCCTATTGCTGAGTGCCTGGGAGAAGAGACCAACCCCCACCTGGCCANGAGATTCCATCCCAGAGCAGCAGGGAGAGGGTTAACACAGACCTGAGATTCCATCCCAAAGCAGCAGGGAGAGGGTTAACACAGACCTGAGATTCCACCCCAGTCAGAGCTCTGCTGGAGCTGCAGCACCTGCAGCAGGAGCTCAACCCTGCCCTGTGAATCCTGAGCTCCAGCTTTGCTGATCCACCTTCCTGCACTGTCCCAGTGGACAAACAGAACCTTCAGGCTCAGACTTGGCAGCTCTTTAGCAGAAAATCCAAAATGAAATGTTTTCTTTTTCCTTTAGAAGGTCTAAGAACATGCAAGGCCATTCCTGAACTGCAAAGTTTTAACTTGCAAATCATGACTTGGTTCCTGGAAGTGATCAGACTTTGGTATTTAATCTTCATGAAGCTCCCAAGCCAAGTTAGATTTGCAATTACTGCAAATCCATGTCTGAACCTTAACAGGCCTTTAAAATCTGCCCAAATTCAGTGAGAACAAGGTCCCTCCCAGCTAATTAAACTAGAACTTGAAGCACAACTTGACTGTTTTCTAGGTTCTGAACTTGCCTGGTTTTCTTACAGCTCAACTCTGACAAAATCATTTTCAGAACAGGGTCCTGATTTTAAAGCCAAAATATTTCTCGGCCTTGCTCCCTTGGAATTCTCTGTCAAGGTTATTTATTGGTGTTTTGAGAGAAACCTTCAGCCTGTAAAATTGAATTTAAATCACTGGAATCACTCATATCTGTGCTTTCCCACAGTTTATGAAGGGATGGACAAGGAATACCAAGAGATCAGTGGATTTTTGCCCTTTTGAACCTGAAGTAAAAAACACCAGAGAGACACTTTGAGGTTCCCCAGTGGAAATGATCCCTCAGCCCTGAACACTGACACAGATTTTCCTCCTTCCCTCTTCCCCCTGAGCACACGAAATCCATTAAGCCAGACAGGTGGAGGATACATTTTTAGGGAGGAATCCTGAGCAAACCCATCTCAAAGGACTCCAAAGTGTTTTCCCAAAGCCCCAGCACTGCCAGCAGTGAGTCACTGGGAATTCTGGGACATTCCATGTGCCATTCCTGGGCAATGCTGGTGCCTGCACAGCACAAACCAGTCAGCTCCCCATTGACACTCTGCCTGGAGGGCTGAGCAGCCCCAGATTGAGGGAAAACATCCACTACAAAAGGCCAAGTTAGAGCAAAACCCAACTGCTAAAAATGTTATTTACAGGGTTCAACACTTCACTGATGTGTCACAGTTAAATCAGTCAGAGCTGCAAATATCTCAGGACTTTTTAAAACATTCTGAAGGAACTGCAGTGGGTTTGTTTTAAGCCACTTTAATACTTTATGTGCTGCATGTATTTATAATAAAATCACAGACAATCCTGAATCAGAAGGGACACACAAGGATTAAATCCAGCTGCTGGTTCTGCACAGGACACCCCAAGAATCAGACTGTGTGCCTTCAAAATTAACTATAAAAAAGCAGTGAATTAAACCTTTTCCAACCCAAACACAAAGTCATTTCACACCTCAGCACCTGTTCTCCACCTGTCTCACCTCACAGTCTCCAAGTGCCCAACCTCACACCAGGAACACCCCAACATTCTGTCCCTGAGCCCTGAAATGAGGGCACAACCCCCTAACAGGGCTGGGCCAACACACCCCCAGCAATGGGGCTGCAGAACATCAACATTTGCTGCCATTTCAACAAATTCCCTGCAATTTCCCTAAATCACAACCATCCGGTGGCCAACAGTCCCCTCCTGATGGACACAAGTCCCAGCAGGCAGGACAGAATTCCCTCCTGCTGCCACAGGGAGCTCCCGGATCAAAACACAGGGAGAATAAATGACTCTGGGCCCAGTGCTGGATGTGTGATCAGCAAAGGGGTGTCCAAGGAAGCTGCAGCCACTGCAGTTATCACAGCCTGGATAAAACCCCCCTTTCCAAATCACCATTTCAATTTGGAGCAGTGAATTTTAGCAGTGGGCTGACCTTGCTTTCAGAACCAAGGGTAAGTCCTGATAAAATGGAACAGGATGAGAGTTAAGAGGAGTTTTATCAGCTTCAAAAACCTGCAGTCAACAAGCCAAGAATAATTTTGCCAATATTGTTCCCACATATTCCCCTCAGTGAAGTATTTACCAGCATTTCTGCATCTCTTTTCCTGAAATTTGCTCCACATTCCCTGTCTTTTTATTTTCCTACTTTCTTTCTTCTGGATGAAACTCCAGTCCCCATTAATTCTAAATTAAGTGTATGTACATTGGCACTGAGCTGCCAGTGCTGAACTATTACCTGGAGCAGATATTAAGTTACAAAAGAGAAATATTAGCAGAAAGTCAGGAAGCTGAGGATAAACTACACCAGGAACGTGCCCACTTTCCCTCCTACCACCTCCCTGTGGAAGTTGGAGCAACAGAGAGGGACTTTAGAGTCAATGTGCCATTTTCTGGGGGAGGGAATGGGAGGCAGGTTCTGCCAGGCAATGGAAAATATCCCATTAAAACATCAGCTACAGGAGGTCTTGGCCAGCCAAGGTGGATCTACATTGAACTCAGAGCTTCTCTGGGGGGTTCTGGGGTTGGAAAAGGCTCCTTTGACTCTCACCCAATGAAAACACCAAAACCAGGTTATGGTGAGTCCTGGAGGGATTTCCTCCCACTTCTTACCCAAAGAAAACACCAAAAACAGGTTATGGTGAGTCTCTGAGGGATTTCCTCCCACTTCCTACCCAATGAAAACACCAAAACAGGTTATGGTGTGTCCTAGAGGGATTTCCTCCCACTTCCCACCCAGCGAAAACACCAAAACAGGTCATGGTGTGCCCTGACTCCCTCCCACCTCCTCTCCAGCTCCAGTCCTGGGTGCCCTCAGATGGCACAGCTGGATCCATGGGAGGGACAACAAGGGGAAGGAGTGCTGGGTCCTGCCCTTGGGCCACAACAAGGTTTGGAAAAGAATGGCTGGAATGCTGGGAAATGCCTTGGGGGTGCTGGTGCCAGAGGGTGAGGTGAGCCCAGGCGGGCAGAAAGGCCACCAGTGGCCAAGTGACTGTCCCTGTGCTGGCACTGCTGAGGCACCTCCAGGACAGACACAGAGGGGCTGGAGCATGGCCAGGGAATGGGGCTGGGAAGGGGCTGGAGCAGCAGCTGAGGGAGCTGGGGGGGGCTCAGCCTGGAGAAAAGGAGGCTCAGGGGGGACCTTCTGGCTCTGCAATCCCTGCCAGGAAGGGGAAGCTGGGGATGGGTCGGGCTCTGCTCCAGGAACAGGGACAGGAGGAGAGGAAACAGCCCCAGGGGAGCTTCAGGTTGGACATCAGGAGGAATTTCCCCATGGAAAGGGTGGTCAGGCCTTGGAAGGGGTTGCCCAGGGAGGTTTGGAGTGCCCAGCCCTGGAGGTGCCCCAGGAATGGCTGGATGTGACACTCAGTGCCCTGGGCTGGGGGACAAGGTGGGCATCGGGCACAGGGTGGGCTCTGATCCTGGAGGGCATTTCCAGCCTCAGGGATTTGGGGATTCTGTGACACCTCAGTGAGCCCTCAGAGCTCTGGATCACCCAGACCATGCCCAGAGCAGCTTTCACTGTCCCCCTCTCCCCACTGTGGGTCCCTCCCTAAAACACCCACCAGACACTGTTCCTGTGGGGCAAAACACACAGAGTGAAAAGTCCCTCATGTTGCCTCAAAAAGCTTCAATCATTCCCTACAACCACCTGCTTGGAGGTGGGTCCAGCACTGGAGCACTCAGAGAAACCCATCACAGACAACTGAAGGTATAAATCCAAAGCAGATTAGATAAATTGCACTAAATATCTGCCAATACTCTCCCTCAGAATTGATACACTTAACACAGAATTAAATCCGCCTTTGTTAATTAAGTAAATTAATATTTGTAAGCAACTAAATTAAATTCACCTGAATTCCAGATTAGCTTTTCCACACACAAGTTTGATTTAATTGAATTAATCTCTTTTAAAACAGTAATTCAGAATAATTCTTCTGAGCAGTCCCTTGTAAACAAACCTATTTACTGCAGTATCTGATGGCTTCCCAAAGTCCTGGGGCAGCATTCCAAAGTGGATAATCAAAACCATCCAACGCCTTGTTAACACAGAAAAACAGGCACAAAACACAAATTTTCCCTCTTATCCTAATTAGAGAGGGTAAACAGTATGGTTTTAAAAAAATATATGTATTTTACAAAGTCTATTTGGAGTGTTTATTGGCCTTCTCTGATGGAGCAGCTGACGATTCTCCTGGACAACATTTCTCAGTGCTATTGATAAATAAAACAACTTGTGTCCCGCTCCAACAATGGCAAATATTTGGTGCTGATTGTGTGAGAAAAGCTCTGAAGGATGTCATTTGTCTCTGCCCAACCCCACAGGCCCAGATGTTTTTCTTCTTCTTCATTCCACTTTTAAATCAATTAAGGCAAATTGTCACATATGTCATTTCTGTTACAAATATCACATTTGGAATCCTGGAATGATCTGGGTTGGAAGGGACATTAAAGCCCAACTTGTTCCACCCCCTGCCATAGGCAGGGACACCTCCCACCAGCCCAGGTGGCTCCAAGCCCCGTCCAACCTGGCCTTGGACACTCCCAGGGATGGGGCAGCCACAGCTTCTCTGGGCAACCTGTGCCAGGGCCTGCCCACCCTCCCAGGGCAGAATTCCTTTCCAATATCCCATCTAACCCACCCTCTGGTTAGCACGGAAAGCCTGGATCAAACCATCACAGGAACCCATGGTCCCTGAATGAGTTTAGCCAATGAATTAGCCCAGCATTTAAAAGCCCACTATCCTTATCCTCCAAGGTCTTTATCCTCCAAGGTCCTCATCCTCCAGTATCCACATCCTCCAAGGTCCTCATCCTCCAGTATCCACATCCTCCAAGGTCCTCATCCTCCAGTATCCACATCCTCCAAGGTCCTCATCCTCCAGTATCCACATCCTCCAAGGTCCTCATCCTCCAGTATCCACATCCTCCAAGGTCCTCATCCTCCAGTATCCACATCCTCCAAGGTCCTCATCCTCCAAGAACTCGGATTCACTGACACTTTGCAGTTCCCCAAACCAGGTGACCACAAAGCCAAGCCCAGTGATGGGCAGATATTCAACCCAAGCCAGTGAACCAGTGCCCTGCGAGGACAACTCTGTGCAGGGAGATGACCTTGTGCTGTTCAGGGATTCCAGCACAGAGATCACCCACCCTCTGACAGGGAAACCCAGGGGACAAAACACTGATGAAGTTCACTGAAGTCAGCCCAGCTTCCCTGAGGCCTCAGCCCTGCAGGAAACCGGCCCCAAAGGCCTCTGAGCCTCAAGTCTCTGTGCCAGGAATAACCCACAGCTCAGTTCAATCCACCTGGGAGGCAAACTGTGGAATCCCAGCAAAAAGGTGCCCAAGTGCAGCACAAAACTGTTCATGTGGAGGTCTCCATGAGGAACAACCTCCTGGGGAGGGTCTAACACAGCTGTGAGCACCCAGTGGACCCTGCAGAGCAACCACCTCCCTGAGCAGCCCCAGAACAGGGAATGTTGGCCTGAGGAAACAGAAATATGGAGTTATCCCCAGGTGTTCCACAGCTCAGGACCCACCAGTGCTCTTTGAGTCCTGCTCAGGGACTTGCAACAATTAAATAAGCCAAAGGGGCTTTTCCTCCCAGATAAAGTCACTCTGGTGAATGGAACCTTCCCACACTAATTCCTGATGCCCAGAAAAGCAAATGGGTGCAAATAAATAAAGAAATGCTACTGTAACAGAGGAGGAATAACAGAATCAAGTAACAATTTAAGAGCACACAGGGTTCAATGCACTGTAAATACAAGAGTTACCAGCTCTCTGCAGTCCATCAGAACGGGAGGCAGAAAATCAGTTCTTAGAGGGAAGAGATCAAATATACTCTCCTTTATTACTACCAAAAACTACAAAGGAGAATTATCTTTCTTAGCATCTCTTTAGCTTTCATCCTTATTTTCAATCCATCATAAAAGGCAAGTTAAAACACTGTGTTTCAAGGAAATTTCCCAGTAAAACTACACAAATATTTCAGTTTAACACTTTAGAAACTAGTGCAAAAACATCCAGGCAGCTTTGGTTCAGCCAAAGATCAGAAAAAAGGTCTGAAGGACAGAAATATTCCTTATCTGGGAAAGCCTGGCCAGCAGCCACAACATCCTGTGGACAGATCCAGAAAATAAATCTCCCTCTCAGGGATGCTGTGCCAATGGACTCCAGTGCAAGTGCCTAAATCCAGAGAGCAACCATAAAAAGGGAATGGCTGCTCCAGGAAAAGGGAGCTGGAAACTTCTTGGAGTACAAAACCTCACAAGGAGGCAGAAATTCTCAAGTCCTACCAGGAAAGCTCATATTATTATTCTTGTTTTATTGGTTTGCTTTCAGCAATATTCAGCTTTTGAGGTGTTTTTTTTTCAATCCACCTGGTACAAGCCACTGTTTTCCTTGGATGTGTTTTCCTGACTCTCCTACCACGCAGCCATTGGCCATAATCCCAACACAACATCCAGCAAACCCTCCAGGAACACACTTCCCTGCTTCCCAGTGCCCTCCCAGCTCTGGCACCTGCAATGCCAGTGGGTGGTCACACACCAGCAGCTCCAGCCCCAATTCCCTGTGCATCCTGGCCAAGCCCTCCTGCTGCTCCCAGTGCCAACACCTGCCCTGCCACAGCTTGGCAGGAATTGCTCCCAAGGGAGCTGGGAGGGATTTGTTCCCACCTGCTGCAGCTGCACTTCCAGCTGCCTGGACAGGCAGAAAGGGCTGAACTGAATTTTGCAGCCATTTAACCCCCCTGACCCCCCCCCAGGGATGGGGCTGAGTGTTTCCAGAGCCAGGCAGGGCTCAGCAATCCCCATCCTGCTGCCCCCCCGAGCAGCCCCAGGGACTGGGCTGAGTGTTTCCAGAGCCAGGCAGGGCTCAGCAATCCCCATCCTGCTGCCCCCCCGAGCAGCCCCAGGGACTGGGCTGAGTGTTTCCAGAGCCAGGCAGGGCTCAGCAATCCCCATCCTGCTGCAGTTATTCCTCCCACAGCTCAGTCACTCGGCCACCATTTGTACAGTTTGCTGAAAACCAGCAAATAAAGACACCAGACCTGCCCAGAGAGCAAATTCTGTCGGGTTATTTTCTTGGTTTCATCCACTGAGATGAGAATTTACTGATAACAGCTCTGAAAAACCTTCGAGTGCTGCAAGGGGAAGGGTGGGCTGGGGATCAGGAAAGGTTCTTCCCCACAGGGGGTCAGGCACTGAACAATTCCAGGTGCCCAATCCAACCTGAGCTCTGCTAAAACACGGGGATCCCAGGATTGGAAACCTCCTGCCAAGAATACCCGACCTGAAGGGATCCCAGAATTGGAAAATGCCTGCCAAGAATACCCATCCTGGGCTCTGTTAAAACACGGGGATTCCAGAACTGGAAACTTCCTGCCAGGAATACCCGACCTGAAGGGATCCCAGGATTGGAAACTTCCTGCCAGGAATACCCGACCTGAGCTCTGTTAAACATAGGGATCCCAGGATTGGAAACCTCTTGCCAGGAATACCTGACCTGAAGGGATCCCAGGACTGGAAACCTCCTGCCAGGCATACCCGACCTGAGCTCTGTTAAAGCACAGGGATTCCAGGATTGGAAACTTCCTGCCAGGAATATCCATCCTGAGCTCTGTTAAACACAAGGATCCCAGGATTGGAAACTCCCTGCCAAGAATACCCATCCTGGGCTCTGTTAAAACACAGGGATCCAAGGATTGGGAAATCCCTGCCAGGAATATCCATCCTGAGCTCTGTTAAACATAGGGATCCCAGGACTGGAAACTTCCTGCCAGGAATATCTGACCTGAAGGGATCCCAGGATTGGAAAATCCCTGCCAAGAATACCCATCCTGGGCTCTGATAAAACACAGGGATCCCAGGATTGGAAACCTCCTTCCTGGAATATCCAACCTAAGCTCTGCTAAACACAGTTATCCCAGGATTGGAAACTTCCTGCCAGGAATATCCATCCCGAGCTCTGTTAAACATAGGGATCCCAGGACTGGAAACTTCCTGCCAGGAATATCTGACCTGAAGGGATCCCAGGATTGGAAAATCCCTGCCAAGAATACCCATCCTGGGCTCTGATAAAACACAGGGATCCCAGGATTGGAAACCTCCTTCCTGGAATATCCAACCTAAGCTCTGCTAAACACAGTTATCCCAGGATTGGAAACTTCCTGCCAGGAATATCCATCCCGAGCTCTGTTAAACATAGGGATCCCAGGACTGGAAACTTCCTGCCAGGAATATCTGACCTGAAGGGATCCCAGGATTGGAAAATCCCTGCCAAGAATACCCATCCTGGGCTCTGATAAAACACAGGGATCCCAGGATTGGAAACCTCCTTCCTGGAATATCCAACCTAAGCTCTGCTAAACACAGTTATCCCAGGATTGGAAACTTCCTGCCAGGAATATCCATCCCGAGCTCTGTTAAACATAGGGATCCCAGGACTGGAAACTGCCTGCCAGGAATATCTGACCTGAAGGGATCCCAGGACTGGAAAATCCCTGCCAGGAATACCCATCCTGGGCTCTGATAAAACACAGGGATCCCAGGATTGGAAACTCCCTGCCAGGAATACCCGACCTGAGCTCTGTTAAACCACAGGGATTGCAGGATTGGAAACTCCCTGCCAGGAACCTGAGAACACACTGAAGAGCATCACTTCAGTAGGAAAATGCAGAGGGAGCTCTTCATGTTCTGAAATCATTCCATGATCATGAAGGTCGGCAAAGCCCTCCCAGCCCACCCTGTGCCCGGTCCCACCCTGTCCCCCAGCCCAGAGTGCCACGGCCAGTCCTGCCTTGGGCACCTCCAGGGCTGGGCACTCCAAACCTCCCTGGGAGCCCCTTCCAGTGCCTGCCCACCCTTTCCATGGGGAAATTCCTCCTTCTGTGCCCCCTGCCCTGGCCCAGCCTGAGGCTGTTCCCCCTGTCCCTGTCCCTGGAGCAGATCCCGACCCCATCTTGCCTCACAATTTTTAATTTTCTGACCCTGCTTTGTCATTTCCCCTCCCTCTAGTTAAAAACCCCAAACTAAACTCACATTTAAACACACAATATGACCAATCCCCAGGATTTTCGAGGTGGGCTGGTACCTGTAACACACCTGAGGAGCAGGGACACAAAGGGGCAGCATTCCCAGGGCCAGGAATTCCCTCCTTTAAAACACACGGGCTGATTCTCAGAGGAAAACTTCACCTTCAGGTATTTTTTTCCCTTAAGTGCTCCAAGTCAGGAGTTACAAACAGGAAACAAGATAAAATGATTGTGTTCAACAGACAACATCACAAATTATTTTATTCAAGTCCCAAACGCAAAGGGTGTGATAAAGTTAAACCTTTCATGTATTTTGCACTCCGACAACTGGTGGGGAAAACTCAGCACTTAAAAGCAGATTTAAAGCCTCAAACTGCAAGGGAACAAGTGTTTGATGTGACAGTAAAGATGGTTTATTCCTTTTATTTTTACTTGGGAAAACAAAGATTAGTCTTTAAATGAACATGTTAAAAAAAAACCCAGAAAATAAAAAAAAAAATTACTTCAATTACTGCTAATAAGTTAAGTATGAAGTTTCAAACTAAAGGAAATGAATCTGTGACCAAAATTTTATTGGCAAAGTTTGACATACAAAGAGATTTTGTGGTTCTAATCCTAAACTTTGCTCTGGCTCCTCCTACAAGGGGCTCAATCCCAGCAACTCCAATTCCTGGATTTCTCCAATGCAACAGAGGCAAACCCTCAAGTTCTGACAAAATTAAAACCTGTGTCACTCCTGCACAAATGATGTTTCAGCAGTTTAGGGAAAAGCTCAAGAAAAAGACCAGAGACATCCCAAGTCCTTGCAAAGCTCTTCCTGGAATTCCCAGGGCTCTGAATCTCAGGGACAGCCCCACTCCAATACTCTGGGGGTTATTAATCAATCACCTCTTTAAAACAACCTTAATTAACGCCTGTCCTGGAATCTCCAAACTTACACATGGCTGGGTAATGACAATGAGAAAGCCACTTTCTGTAAAACAGATGATAAATTAAAAAACAAAATGAAAACCTTCTGTTTTCCTCCTCTGAAGGAGAGGGAACGTTTCCCAAATCCAACCTCAACCTTTTTATTCTCTCAATAAATTAACTAATCTTTCTTCCTTCAGTGAAAACTGAACTACTGCCAAGATGTCACTCAATGATGGGAAAAGGTGCTCAGTTTTAGAATCAAACTCCTTATATTCTGGTCCATTTCTACCAACACCTATATATATAAATATAAATACTTTCTAACAGAGGAAAGACACTGTTCCAACAGTCACTTAAATTCAGTGACTATGCTGTGAAATTCAGACATAGGCACTTTTCTGTTTGATATTTTAAAACCTTGATTGAAATATTCAAAATCTGCCATCAACAGGGCACTTCACCTCACCCAGAAGGCAAAAAAGCAGCAAAATCCCCTCTCCAAACTATCATTTTATAACCATTTCAAGCTGCTTCCACTGTAGCAATCTCTCAGTTGCCAATAACCCTTGTTTACTTCAAAAAAATCTTCCCTGGAGAGCTCCAAAAATAAACTGATCCATAAACTATCCATGCCATGGCAGGATAAAATGCCTAAATTTGGAGAAGGACTCAGCTTCCCACCGTGGAAGGATTTAAAAATAAAACAAAACAAAACAAAAAAGAGGCGACACTTGAATTGCAAATAAGGGCAAAGGGACGACCGAGAGTGTGCCGAGAATGCTGGGATGGTTTGGGTTGGAAGGACCTCAAAGCTCCTCTCATTCCACCCCCTGCCATGGGCAGGGACAGCTCCCACTGTCCCAGGGTGCTCCAGCCTGGCCTGGGACACTCCAGGGATGGGCAGTGCCCTGCTGGACATGGGGATGCTTTGAAAGCACCCAGCAAACTGGATTTGGTCTTTTGTCACAGCTGCAAAAGTGTGAAGAGTAATTTCATAGAAGCACAGAATGGTTTGGGTTGGAAGGGACTTGGAAGCTCATCCAGTGCCACCTCCTGCCATGGGCAGGGACACCTTTCACTGTTCCAAGTTGCTCCAAGCCCTGTCCAGCCTGGCCTGGGACACTTCCAGGGATGGAGCAGCCACAGCTTCTCTGGGCAACCTGTGCCAGGGCCTGCCCACCCTCCCAGGGAAGGATTCCTTCCCAGTATCCAATCTGACCCTCCTTTTGTGGGACAGCTCCTTGGTGTGAGCAGGGCACAAAACCAGCCCTGTCCCATCCCACACGAGCACACACCACACTGCTGGAAGGCACTTCTGCTCCTGCTCTCAGAGGGATCCCAGGGCTCTTCCCTGTTCCCAGGGCTGTTCTCTGATCCAGGGCTGTTCCCTGGTCCCAGGGCTGCTCCCTGGACTGTTCCCTATTTCCAGGCCTGTTCCCTGGGCTGTTCCCAGGGCTGTTCCCTGGGCGTGGCCGCTCCAAAGCAGCAGCACCAAGCGCGTCCTGCTCCAGTGGCAGGGATGGAGGGAGCGCTCCCATCCCATCCCATCCCACCCCACCCCATTCCACGGACACCGACCCAGCACTGCAGCCCCCTGTGGGCTGGAAAGACCTTAAAGGTTATCCCGTGCCACAGGCAGGGACACCTTCCACCAGCCCAGGTTGCTCCAAGCCCTGTCCAGCCTGGCCTTGCACACTTCCAGGGATGGGGCAGCCGGTGCCAGGCGCTCACCCCGCGGAGCTTCTCCCCATGTGAGATTACACACGTGGGGCTGAGCAGGGAGCCAGAAGGGGATGGGGAGACATGAGGGGCTGGGG
>VWZD01002252.1:29863-46345 GCA_013396695.1 Sakesphorus luctuosus | reverse complement strand
CATCCACCGCCCCCTCCCCCTCCATCAGTCCTGCCCCTCCATCGCTCCTCTCCCTTCTCCTCCATCCCTCTCTGCCCCTCCATCCCTCCCTGCTCCTCTATCTCTCCCTGCCCCTCCATCCCTCCTCTCCCTTCCCCTCCATCCCTCCCTTGCCCCTCCATCCCTCCCGCTGCTTCCACTCTCTGTGGAGGGTCGCCGAGTTCAGCCTGCCTTTGTCCCTGCCTTTGTCCCTGCCTTTGTCCCTGCCTTTGTCCCTGCTTCGTCCCTGCCTTTGTCCCTGCCCTCCGCCTCAGGAAGTGACCGTGTATTTTGAATATCCAGAGGATTTTTGCGCCGCCTTCCCTGCGGGAGGTGACCTGATACAGCCCGACAAAGTTTGCCTCTGGCTAAGGGGAAGGAAGGAAAGTTGTTTGGCCTCCCCTCTTACGAGGGGTTTGGTAACAGATTTAATTTATTTTCCATTCCTCCTTGCAGCCCTGTCTGGGGCTCAGGGCACAAACACCCCTATGTGTCAGTGCTGGGCACAAATGCTCCCCCGTGCACATCCACCTGTCTGGCTTTAAACGCAATTAACACAATTAACTCCCGTGCAGACTCTATGTGTGCATGTCCCTGTTATCCTCAGCCTGGTGCAGTCCCAGGGCAGCTGATGGGGTGGCGTCCAAGGAAAGCTGAAGGGGGAAAGCTCAGCTGGTTAAAACTTGGCTGTAATAATGCCAAGGCCATGGGTTCAATCCCCTGTGTGGGCCATTGATTAAGAGTTGGACTCGATGATCCCTGTGGGTCCTTCCAACTCAGAATAGTCTGGGATTCTGTGAGCTCATAATGGGGTGCTGAGCCTCTGACAGAGCTGGAAAGCAGAACCCACCTTAAAATCAACTGGCAAAAAAAGGAAAATATTCTTTTCTCTGGGATACAGGTGGACAGAGTTTCTCTGTAGGGCCTTTTGCAGATGCAGAAAGGTATTGACACAGTTCTAAGTCAAATTGCTCTGTGGTTTGAGTCATGCCACTGGAATGCAATATTTTTGTTGTACTTTCCTGCTCATCAGCTGACTCAAATTAGCCTTTGGTGACAAAGCCAGAACGTTCTGAAGGGCTCAGTTGTGTCTCTGCAGCACAGCCTGACTCTGCTCTCCCCTCCCAGTGCATCCCCTGTGGCAGAGCCCGCTGACCATTCCCGGGGGCACCCGCCAGTCCCCCATCAACATCCAGTGGAGGGACAGTGTCTACGACCCCTTTCTGAAGCCCCTGACCATCAGCTACGACCCCACCACGTGTCTGCACATCTGGAACAATGGATATTCCTTCCTCGTGGAGTTTGATGATTCTACTGACAGATCAAGTAAGCAAAGCTCAGAAAAATGGAGTTCCTGTCTCAGTGATGCTTAGAGAGGAGAAATAGTGTGGGGGGCGGATCTCAGGACAAGTGTTGGAAATGAATGGACAGTAAAAAATGCTGTAGCTAAACATGGATTTCCAGTGGTGGGAATTGGAATGAGGAAAGTCTGTATAGGCTTTATTTCACTCTGTTGCACAAACCCCCTGTTGCATGTTGAAATTTATTTCCCAAACCTCAATGCCCTGTCTTTTAGGTCTTGTCCTATCACAGCTTTGCCTCCCTGAGTTAATCTTCAGTCACATGTGTGTGTATTTACCTCTTTTAAATCAGATTCCATGGTGCCCTTTATTGAAGTAATCTGCCACTTATCTCTCTGTGGTGCTAATGGATATATTTAATGCCTTTGAAATAATCAAATATTAAATAATAATGAGTTGCAGTTGGAAAGCACACATGTTTATCTCCCTGGGCTTTGGGGAATTCAGGGATCCTGAGCTGCTGCCCAGGGAGCAGGGGGTGTGTCCCTGTTGGTTTAGGGTAAGAGGAGCTGTGCATGCACAATCCAGTCCTGCATTCCAGCAGTTTCCTGGGAATCAGTCTCTGACTGAGCTGCTCCAGCATTTGAAGTGCTCAGAAGGGTCAAGGAACTTAAAATCAAGACATTGCTCCCAAATTCCAGATTTTCTCTTCCTTTTAAAAGTTACCTTTACCAAAGGTTATTGCAGGTGTGTGTAAGAGTATTTCCTGAAGTCAGGTGAACTGGCAGCAACTGGTCAGGGATGTTGTGAAACACGTGGTTAATCAGCTTGGCCTGGAGGGAAAACTGAGGGACCCTGAGCAAGTTAGAACCTGTTGGATGAGAGTCACTGATGTTTAAGGTGTCTGTGCACTGTGGGAGATCCTCCAGCTTCCTGAGGGGGTTGGCAATGCCTTGGGGAAGGGAGATTTCAGCACACAAATATCCACTTGGTCTTCACAATACCGGTATTTTTGGTTGATGTTTGGAGAGAGGCTGAATAAACAGTGCAGCAAAAATGGTAGTTTTGGGTTGCAGGAGGTTGTGGGATGTTTGGGGGCTGCTTCTGGTTTTGTTGTTTCCAGCTCTTCACTCAGAATATCAGAATTCCAGGAGGGAATATTCTTGGCCCTGCTTATTTGAGAGCTGTTGTGTGTACTGAAGGAGCCAAGTCCTGCCCTGCTGTTTGTACAGCACCAACTGCTGTTGCATTATCCGGGTGGGATCAGGGCAGAGACATCCCTTGTCAGCTCCCCAGTGATTTTAACTCACTGACTTTAGGTTGGGTTTGCTTTTAATTTAACAATCTTTTGCATTATAAAGCCACACTCCACTCTCTGTTGGGGGATATGATCCTGAAAAGTGTTTGCTGGATAACAAAGTTGGTTTTCCCTGCAAGAATTGATATAATGGAGGGGAGTTGCCTGTAGGAGGCTCAGAAATGTGCAATATTTCACCACACAGGCAGTTTTTGTGGCACAGAGGCAAGTGTGGAACCACCAGGGCCGAGCCCTTTGGCACAGCCAGGCCTGCCCAGTTAGAGTTTCAGGCTCTCAGGGAAAAAAAAAAACCCACATGAAAAGCTCTTAATGCCTCTCATTTCTTTCTCCTTAGCATGAAAGTGATTAACTTATTTTCCAAATAGTGCTGGGATTAGGTACTTCAGAGCATGGTTGGCTGTAGAACTTCCCTGTGTCCTGCAGTGGAGTGAAAATCAGCACCTGCTGCTGGGTGAGAGCAGCTGGACCCAGGGACCTTAAGGCAAAAAAAAGAGGGAAGGGCCATTATTTTCCAACCTAACTCCATGATTCTCTGTGTGTTATTATCCCTTTGGCAGTAATTATGGTTCCTCATGTACCAGATGCTCTGATATAATAACTAACAAGATGAATTTGCAGGATGTTCCTGGTTCAATTAGGAGGAAATGAGTGAAACCAGAAAGCTGGGGGTAGACTTTTTCATTCATAGCTTTGCAAATGGGGAGAGGCCTTCTGAAATCAGGAGAGCAGACTGAAGGTTTGCCTTTATTCATGGCTAAAAAGTGCATTAAAGATTCCAGAAACTCGGAGTCTTGCCCAGAGGCAAGTTTAGATCCTTCATGAAGTGCAGCTTGACTAGTTTGCAGGTACAACATTTGCATCTTTTGGCTGTGCAGGAAATCTTTTCCCCTTAGTTCTGGAGCCTGAAAGGTGTGTTGAAGCAGAATAGTGTGTTTGGAGGTTTGTAACTTGAAGTAGAATTGAATATTTGACACAATACACTGATTTTTTTTTTTGGCAAAATTTGATTTTTGAAGTCTTGTATTGTCATGGGAAATATCAGTATTTTTTCACAGCTATTGAGGCTTTGCTGGGAGGTCATTGAATAGATGTGTCATTGCTGTGCCATCATACAAGTCTCTTGGGTCAGGCAGTTCTTGTTCCTGCTCTGAGAGGGGTGTCAACATACCATGGAATCACCGTGAGTGCCAAGCTGGCTGTGAGCTGGAAAACATTCCCTTGAGGGGAGAAAGATGAGGAGACTCTTGAGCTTATCCTCAGCTTGATGCAGGGAAAACCAGGGATGTGTTTGCTTGAATAACTTTGTGCCAAGTAGCCAAGGAAGAGGACACCGTTTCAGTGTGAATTGTTGCTCTACCTGTTTGATTTGGTTTTTTTTTCTGGGCAAATTTTTGTCAAGTATTTATTTGTCTGGACAATTCCAAGTCGTGTTTATTAATTAATGAGTGTCTCGTTGTGTTTTTCAGTAATCATTGGAGGTCCCTTGGCAAACCAGTACAGGCTCAAGCAGTTCCACTTCCACTGGGGAGCCATCAACGACTGGGGCTCTGAGCACACAGTGGACAGTAAATTCTACCCAGCAGAGGTAGGAGCTGCCATGCTGAGCAGTGCCAGTGCTTGGGCAGGGGGCTCTGGGGCTGTGCCACCTGCTAGAAAGCTCCCAGATTCAAGGACTGCATCTTCTGTCCAAGGTCAGACCTGGTGGTGCCACAGCTCATGGGCTGTTCTATTCTGAGTTCATCTCCACTGTGTTTCCTGGAGCAGAACAGTCTGAAAGTTGCACATTGGCCCCATTACTGAAAGTTAAAAATCACTTTGTTGGTTGTTACTAAATTCTCACAGAGAAACAAAGCCCATAATAAGTACTCTAAAAAATATTTAAAGAGAAAATGGATTATTTAATTTTCCCAGCCACAGCTGTAACTCAAGAGGCCTCACCCTCCTCACCTGGTATACAATAACTGTCTGTGTATGTGACCCCACAGCCTTGGCTACTGTTGAAAAGTTTATTCCAATTATGGGCAGGGTTTTTTGGTGTTTCTTAAGTTGTTGGAATGATGTACAGCAGAGTTCTGTGGCAATGTAGTGGTTATATCATTTTCTCTTCTGTTTGCAACTCTTAAGCAGTTACTAAACAAACCAAAACTTCTGTGCTTAAGTAACTGCCAAGGAAGAAAGAGTCAACAAAAAGGATGGAGTCAAGCGGGAAAAACAGGACAGTGTGCTCTGTTCTTCCTCTTAGCTGAGGACAGTCCCTCCAGTTCCAGGAATGCTTTATCTGTGCCTTACCTGGCATTCCTGTAGCCATCCTCCCACAGACTAAACCCCACTCATAAATGTCTCTTGGGCTGTTGTTTGAGGCAAAAAACAAAGAGGGAAGGGCCATTATCTTCCAGTAACACTTTGTTCCTCACTTGAGTGGTGTGTGGGTTCTCAGGCACTCCCTGAGTGGCTCAGATTGCCAAGGACAAAGGTGGCAAAGATGGGAAGTGGTTCCTGTGCAGGTGTTGATCTCTCCCCCTTGTGTTGCAGCTGCATCTGGTGCACTGGAATGCTGTGGAGTACCCGAGTTTTGAAGAAGCTGTGATGGAAGGGAACGGCCTGGCTGTCATTGGGGTGTTTTTAAAGGTGATTTCATAAGTTGCAGTGAGGCCTTTTTTGCTTTCACTCTGTTAAAACCAGTTTAGGGCAAAATAGCTCTGGATTCAGCAAAGGCAAGTGCAGGGTCTGCTCCTGGGGAGGAATAACCCCAAGGATCAGCACAGGCTGGGGACTGACCAGGAGAGAGCAGCTCTCAGAAGGACCTGGGGGTCCTGCTGGGTGCCAAGGTGACCATGCAGCGTGTCCAGGGGGTCAGGAGGGCAGTGGGATCCTGGAGTCTGGCCAGCAGGTCAGGGAGTGTCCTGCTCCTCTGCTCAGCCCTGGAGAGGCACATCTGGAGTGGTGTGTCCAGTCTGATCTCCACAGTTCAGGAAAGACAAGGAGCTACTGGAGAGGGTCCTGCAGAGGCCACAGGGGTGGTGAGGGATCTGGAGCATCTCTCTGCTGAGGTGAGACCGTGGGAGCTGGGCCTGGTCAGTCTGGAGGAGAGGAGACAGAGGGGATCTCATCAATCCATACAAATGTCTCCAAGGGGTGTCAGAGGACACTCCCAGACTCTTCTCAGTGGGGCCCAGTGACAGGACAAGGAGCAATGGCCACAAACTAAACCACAAACAGTTCCACCTCAGCCTGAGGAAGAACTTTCCATGGAGGTGGCAGAGCACTGGAACAGCTGCCCAGGGAGGCTGGGGGGTCTGGAGACATCCCAAACCCACCTGGACACATTCCTGTGTCACCTCTGCAGGTGACCCTGCCTGGGCAAGGGGGTTGGACTGGGGGGTCCCCAGAGGGCCCTTCCATCCCTAAATATTCTGTGATTCAGTGATTGTTGTTCTCATAAAATATAGAGGAAGATGGATAAGTAGAAAGTCACTTACCAATTGCCACCTCCCCCTGTCCCCTGCATGTGGGATTGTTGTTCTCATGAAATTTATGTTAATACAGATAAGTAGAATGCCACCTAACAGTTCCCACCCCCCTGTCCCTGCAGCTGGGAGCACGGCACGAGGGGCTGCAGACCCTGGTGGATGCCCTGCCCGCAGTCAAACACAAGGTCAGTGCTTCCAGGTGTCCCCTGGAGGTGGGAGGGGAAGCTCAGTTCGAAGGAGCAATTGAAGACTTGAATCTTTCCAAACCCCTTGGAGAAATGGTGCTCCTGAGGTTGTATCCCTTTAAAAGGGCACACACATGTTTAAAGCCTGAAGTGGTGGTTGATTTACTGGGCAATTAAGGCTTTTTGGTGTTTGTCTTATCTTCGAGGAGGAGATTATTTGCTTTTTGATAAACACTAAATTTCTCCTGGGGGAATGGGATTCTCTCCCAGTTGATTCCTGACTCCTGCCAGGAGAGGGAGTGCTGGATCTCTGATCGTGCTCAGGAGCAGCTCCTGCTCTTCCAGTCCCCAATCCCTTCTGGAAGTGCACGAAAAATACACCTGGACAATTGTAACTTGTGAGCACATCCAGTTGAAGTGGCTGTGCCACTATTTCTCACAGGAAGGATATTTAAAACTCAGATAAAACAAATATTTATGGCAGTGCAGTGACAAAATGCCAACCAGGTCGATTCAGTGCCAGAAGACCTCCAAAATCTGTGAATATACATCCATTATGGGTGGAGAATATTTTACAGCATTTGAATTTGAAACAAAATAAAGTCAAGCTCAAAAAGAAAAACGTCAGGCTCACCAAGCTGCTTGTGGGCTTTGACAGGGATCTCATTTCCAAAGTGTCACCCACAGCTCATCAGCACTTGGTTTAAAATGGTTGTAAACCTTTCCTGCCTTTGCAACGTTGTCACTGACTTAAGGACCAAACCCCGAGAAACATCCCCCTGGGCAGGAGGAGGAGAGTCAGATAATGCCCATTCTCTTGTCCTTCCTCCCAGCTAAATCTCCTGTCCAACCTTCTATTTTTGAACAGTTCTCTACTGTAATATTCTCAGTGGGGAATGGATAAAGCCTGTCTAAGGAAAAATGAGTTCTTCCTTTCCTGCCTTGCCAGCGTGTCCTGGAAATCCCCCAGGAGCAACGTTTGGGTAGGAAATCCCAGGCTCTGGAGTTCCCTGGGGAGTCTGATCCCTCACTTGTGGGATTGCACATCCTGGAGAGAGGAATATTTGTTATTATTTAAATAAATCTCCAGTCCTCTCTCCCCCTTGCCTAAAATCATGGGGTGAAAAGTAAAACACTGTTGTTTGCAGACTTTTAAGTATGTCTGGCAGAAATACCTGAATTTATTCCACTCCTTATTCCTCCTTTTTCCTATTTGCATCCAGCTCCCACAAAGCCACAGGCAGTTGCTCCTCCACACTCCTTGTTTCTTCTACGCTGAATCCCTAATGGCTTGTGGGGACAACAGAAACATTCCAATTTTGTCTGCTCAGTACCTGCCTTATGCCTCAAACCCCAGATTTTGTACAAAACTGTGTGACTATTATAATTTTATGTACATCTGTATTAATATTCACAACAAATTTCCCATAAGATACATAACATGTATAATATTTCATCTCATGGTGAAGATTTTTTTAACATTCTGTTGGTTTTTCCCTCAAAATACAATCCTTAAAACTCTTTTTTCCTGGTGTTTAGGACACTGTTATTGAGTTTGATGTCTTTGATCCCTCCTGTTTGATCCCTTCCTGCCCTGACTACTGGACCTACGCAGGCTCCTTGACCACTCCCCCCCTGACCGAGTCTGTCACGTGGATCATCAAGAAGAAGCCCATCGAGGTTGATGAGGATCAGGTAACTCTCAGGCTTCCCTCTCACATCATTCCTGTTGCTGCCACGGAGGGGAAGACACAGGGAAGTGGTTGCTTCCCAGCAGTTCTCTCCGAATACACAGAGAATTCAGGGTTGGAGGAGGAATCCTGATATTGAAGGACTTAGAATCATAGAATAGAATCATAGAATGGATTGGGTTGGAAAAGATCTCCGAGATCATCAAGTCCAACCCTTGGGCCAACTCCAGCCCCTTTACCAGATCATGGCACTCAGTGCCACGGCCAAGCTCAGTTGAAAAACCTCCGGGGATGGGGAATCCACCCCCTCTCTGGGCAGCCCATTCCAATCCCTGAGCACTCTCTCTGCAAAGAAGTTTTTTCTGCTCTCCAACTTCAATTTCCCCTGGCAGAGCTTGAGCCCCCCGTGCCCCCTTGTCCTATTGCTGAGTGCCTGGGAGAAGAGACCAACCCCCACCTGGCCAGAACTTCCCTTCAGGGAGTTCCAGACAGTGCTGAGGTCACCTCTCAGCCTCCTCTTCTCCAGCACAAACACCCCCAGCTCCCTCAGCCTCTCCCCACAGCACTTGTGCTCCACTCCCTTCTCCAGCCTCGTTGCTCTTCTCTTCTCAGTTGGGTTGGAAGAGACCTCTGAGACCATCAAGTCCAACCCTTGATCCAACCCCACCGTGATCACCAGCCCAGGGCATGGAGTGTGTTGTCCCAAACTCCATAAAAGTTGCTCAGGTGGCCTGTTCTGTCCCCTCAGCTGGAGGCGTTCCGGAGGCTGCTCTTCACGTCGGACGGGGAGGAGGAGAAGCGCATGGTGGACAATTTCCGGCCGCTGCAGCCGCTGATGGACCGCACGGTGCGCGCGTCCTTCCAGGTCAGGCAGCGCCTGCCGGCCCGGGGGCAGCCCCAGGAGCGGGGGCTGAGAGCTGCCCCTCCTGAGAGCTGCCCCACCTGAGAGCTGCCCTTCCTGAGAGCTGCCCCCAGAGCTGCACCTCCTGAGAGCTGCCTGTCCTCTGAGCTGCCCTGAGAGCTGCCCCCAGAGCTTCCCCTCCTCTGAGCTTCCCTCAGAGCTGCCCCCAGATCTGCCCCTCCTCCAAACTGCCCCTCCTCTGAGCTGCCCCTCGGAGCTGCAGCCTCTGCAAACAGTTGTTTTGTCCCTGTCTCCCTCCCCTGTCCCTGCCCTGTGTCCCTGCCCTGCCACAGCCTGCTGAGTGCCCTTTGGCCTTCAGCAGAGAAGCTGTGGGGATTTTAGTCTGGCTTTTCTTAACAAGTAAATATTTAGTCTGGCTTTTCTTGAGAAGTAAATATTAACCCTTAACAAAGTGAGCTGCTTTGAGGCAGGGATCAGTAAGGAGTTATTCTGACAGCTAAAGCTGAAATAAGGACAGGAGAGCTCTCCCTCTGCCTGTTCTCTGAACTGTTCTGTTTAAATGCTCTTTCAGTGCCTTGCATAAATTAATAATCCTGGCTAAGAACTCGTTAGCAAGGAGGGAGTGTGAGGAAGTACAAAGTATTAATACTGATCAGGTCCTTTTGTGGAATTGTTTGAGGTCTGGGAAGAGAACTGGAAGAGAAGGAGCTGCTCTAGACACACATACAGAGACATTTTGCCTTCCCTTTCCCTGGGTTGACAAGAGGAGAGGACAAAAAATGGCTTGTAGAATAAAAGCTCTTTCCATTCTCTTGGCTGCACCATCCACGTTGTTTGATGTGGATGCCCCACAGTGGCCACTCTAAATACATCACAAGCCAGAAGACCTTTCCTTAAACCTTTTAACAGATGTAGAAGCTTTTGGCTTTGGCAGCTTTTACACTTGTGTGTTAATAATGTATCAGAAGAGAGCAGAGAATTCACCAGTACCTCAGGATTGGCAGGAGCAGCAAATTAGGTGAAAATGTCCAATTGATCCCAGAAAACTGATCACATCAAAGGAAAGCAAGATTAGATAAAGGGCCAGCTGACCCTCCCAGTGGGATTTGGGAGGATTAAAAAAAAGCCAAAACCACTTTCTGAAACCAGTGCTAGGACAAAATGCAGCACTCGGAAAGGGTTTGGATTTCAGTGACTCAGAGCACTCTCTTCAGAGTTTTGCCTTAAGATGTATTTTTCTACAAAAACCCTTGTCCAGCTTCAGGACAACTGGGGACCAGTTTGCATGTCCAGCACCTTCTGGTAAGGATGTCCAGTGGTGGCTGACACTGCTCTGTGGGCCAAGCCAAGCTGCCACCTGCAGAGCCTTGCCCAGAGCTGTGCCCCAGTGCCACAGCTGTCACTACCTCTGCACAGCCTTCTTCTATGGGCCTCACTTTCTCTCAAGCACCTTTTGCACTGGCTCTCTGTGCTTTGGTCAGGTTTCTGCTGAGGAGCAGGGCTGCAAACCGTGGTGTGACCTCGGTTGTGTTTGGTCCTTGAGGATGGTACTCAACCTGCTTCTCATTGCTGTGTGTTCATGACAATGCCAAACCCAGAGGTTCAGAATTGATACTTTCATTTTTTAAAGTCCCAGTGTCCAGCTGAAAAGCACTTTAACACTTTTTTTAGTGTGACCCTGATGATTTTAAGGGTTTGCAATAATCTGGTTTAACCAGTTAAGTGCCCAGATCCTGCCTTTGCTTCCTCCATGGCTCTACCTCAGGCTGTTGTTGTGGTGCAACAGCTGTGCCTTTGTCCCCTGGCAATCTGGAATGTGGCCACTTAGCTCTGGAGTGGCTCTACATGGGAAATGTGAGAAAATCTCCCTTCTGCCCCAGTGCAGGGTGTTTTTCCTGTGCAGTGAATTCAACATGGCAACATTTCTCTTTAATTTCATTACTTCTCCCAAGCCCTCAGTGCCTGGGGGAATCTTTCCATCTTGGTTGTGCCATCCCCCTTTGGATGGGGCTTGGGCTGGTGGGAGGTGTCCCTGCCCATGGCAGGGGGTGGAACTGGATGATTTTTAAGGTCCCTTCCCACCCACACCATTCCATGATTCTGTGATTGATGATCCCAGCTGAACTCTCCATCCTCTGGCCTCATCACACTGACTTTTCACCACACACACAAACACCCCAGTGATGATTTTTGCTAGAGAATGAGATGTTCCAGAAGAAATTTTGAAGGAATATCTGCCAATAGCAAAAGAATTATTTCACTTTTTGCCCGAATGTAGATGATCTGGTCATTAAATTGGAGATTCTTGCCCAGTGCTGTTCTTGAGGAGGACCCTGGAGAAGGGTGGCAGCAGCTCAGATGTTGTGCTGCTCAGTATTGATGGGAAAATTGGGAATATAAAGCCATTTTGCCCTATATTTCCCAGCAGAGCTGCCTCAGCAGCACTGGGCTGTGGGTGACCTGCATCACTAATAAATATCATTACCATACATGAGTGGATCCTTTCAAAAGCTTCGTGCAATTGCTCAGATTTTCAGTTGCCTTGGTGATTTCACTGAGGTTTTGGGTGTCTCTGCTCCACTGAGGTTGTTTCACTCCTGGAAATACAAAGCAGAGATCTGGGGAACCCCCAGGCTGTAAATGTTTCCCCTCCAGCTGCTCTGGAGGGCTGTGGTGCCTCACCCCCACCTTGGGTTTGCTCCTTTTCCTCCTGGCTCTGGAAATCCTTTTCCATCATCCATCAGGGGTGATGTTGAATATTCCCTTATTTACTTGGTTATTGTCATTTATTGCCATGGAATGGGTGAATTACCCAGTAATAGTTAGTAAGCAATAATCATATGGAGATAAAATCCCATCTATTTTTACTGCCATAAAAGGAATAAATTTCAATTTCAGCACTGATCACTTCAAATATACGGAAACAGGGTCAATGTAGGAAAAAAAATCTACTGTGCTACAAAAAGGAGTTTTCTGCTACAGTTATTTTGCTGTTTCCTGCACTTCTGTGTAGTGTTTTAGCATCCCTGGCTGGGGCAGGGCAGAGTGTTGTTGGAATTAGCCTGGAAAGGAACAGAAAGGGAATTTTGGAGTTTTGTTTTTGTTTTAACTTCTGTGTTACAATGACTGTGTTGGCCTTGTGGGTGGTGACTTCAAGGAAATAATTGTGTGGCTGCACATGTGTAAAACAGGAGATGGAATTCTCTTGCCTCATTTTCTGTTGTATGTGTCTACAAATGATTTATTGTTGGATAAGAGCTGATATTTGTATTAATTTTGCACAATTGAGTTGAACTCTGTTTGAAAGAGGAATCTTTGGGGTGGTACAATACAAAAGGGTCCAAGCACATATTTGTGTTTTCCTTGCATAATGGTCACTTTTGGTACTGAACGGTGCCCTAGGAGTCACTGCTGTGGCAATAAATCCTGGGAATTACAGACTGATGGAAATAACTGTGGGACCACTGGCTGAAAAGGGAGTGAAAGGTTTCTGAGCACAGACCTGAGTCTGTGTTGGCCTGACTTCCAATATTGCTGTTAAATGCTGCTCTTACCTCACTCTGGGTCCCTTCATGGTTGGACCAACCTCCTTTGGCACTTGGATGTTTGATCCATATTCCTGCATTCCAGACCTTCCCACCTGAGGTGCATCCCTGAGCATCCCTGAGCATCCCTGAGCACTCCTGTGCTGTCCTGCCAGGAGTGACCCCAGAGCTGCCAGGAGTGCCTCCCTTGGCTTTGGCAGCTCAGGTGACAGAGCTTGCTGTGATCTCTGCAGGGTTTTACAGGCCTGGACTTGTACTTTGGGGGAAGGTCCCTTTGGGCCCCAGTTCTGGATGGTTTGATTTGTGTTTCTTGGCCCACCTTTGCTGTTTTCTTTGTGCCTCATGTTTTCATGGCCATCATTGCACTCTGTATTAATGTGTGTTACCTGCCTGACCATAATTGCCTGAAATCACTGTCTTTGCAGACAAATCTGTTCCAGGGAATGCCTTTTGTTCCCCTGGGATACAGGCCTTTTTCCTCAGTTTTACCTGATGTCCAGACCCTTCTAGCTGCTGGATTTGACACTGTTACATTAGTGTGCAACTGCAATAAAGGACCAGAGAAACCTGTGCCTGGATCTCCTTGTGTAATTAAGCCCCTCAAGTTAAAAACTAGATTTTCTGTCAAGACTACAATACAATTCCTCTTTGGGACTGACCCAGTTCATTAGGAGGGGAGTCTAATCAGCTGTCAGATGTGCTGAGCCACTTCCAGGCTCTGAAAGACTCTGCTGAACTGTGTTAGGATGGGAATGAAAGCACAATGACCTCTCTGTTGCTGCTGTGCTGATGGAAGGGGAGCTCATTATTTATGACATCCAGCCAGATGCAACGTGCCATGTCCAAGGGGATTCCAGATTTTGAGGATCTTTGCTAAACTCCTTCATTGGACACTGATCAATAAGCTGAGCCCCTTTCCCTGTTGTGTAAAACTGAGCCATGTGTGGTGTAAGCCAAGGTTCACAGTGAGTGGTTGTGGCTGCAAGAATCTTATCAAATAACTCTAAAAAACCCTTTGCATAAAATAAATTACTTATCACAATTAAAATTGATATAAGAAAGTGGGTTTAGATGGGATGTTAGGAAGGAATCCTTCCCTGTGAGGGTGGGCAGGCCCTGGCACAGGTTGGGCAGAGAAGCTGTGGCTGCCCCATCCCTGGGAGTGTCCAAGGCCAGGTTGGATGGGGCTTGGAGCAGCCTGGGCTGGTGGGAGGTGTCTCTGCCCATGGCAGGGGGGGGAACTGGATGATTTCTAAGGTCCCTTCCCACCCAAACCATCCTGTGATTCTATGAAAAATGGCTAATTACCTGAAATAGGCATTAATTTCTGTCTCACTGCTGAGCCACGCTTGGGGTTTGGCCATCAGAGAGAGAGGAGTTGCATAGCTGAGTTAATTCAAACAAGTTTCTACTTCTTTTGATGGGAAAAACAGGAGGTTACATTCTTGGTTAAGGAATCCCCCTTAAAATAATAGTAGATAATATTTACAGGAGGCCTTCCCAGTGGTGCTCTTTGGTTGGCAGCACATTTTGGAACGAAGAGCGAGTGGCACAGGTGAGCAGTGAGATCAAGAGCGAGGCCAGCCCTGCTGGTTTTCCTATTTAAGGTTCTAGAAGCTGCCACCACTTCCATTTAGCCAAGAAAACAAACTTTGCAAGCTGTTTCTTAGCAGTGCTGAGGTGTTTGCTGAGGAAAGGGCTGGTTTGGGTCCAGGTTGGTGTGATCAAGGCAGCCCCGCCGGGAACTGGTCAAGAACACCCACATTACTCCTGACAAATGGCCAATTTGCTCCTGCTCCTGGTAATTATTTGTCCTTCTGACAAATCCTTCCTTCCTGCTCCTGTTTGATGTGACAAACTCCGAGTGCCTGAGTATTAGCACATGGAGAACTGATTGGATAATCAAATAGTCTTCAAAGATCCTGCGGAATAACTTGGGGGCCTGAGGAGAGTTAATGTTCGAGGGCAGGGCTGATAATAACACTTGGCATTTGGGAAGTGCTTTGAAGATGGAAAGCACTCTGGGAACACACCAGCAAGGCTGGGATTTGCTCAGGAATACAAATGGAGTTGCAGAATCAGCTCCAATGGATTAATTTGCAAGAGAGTCAAGCGTGTGGTTGACTTGAAATAGGGCAGTGCAGTGGCTGCTCCACTGGCTCTGGATCCCAGGATTTCCACATGCATAGCTGTGAGTCTTTTGGAAGAGTTAGAGAGAAGAGAACTCCATCCCACTCCTGTGACAGTCAATGGAAAAGTCAGTGGATTAGGTCAATGCCAGGTGTAAATCCCACAGTCATCCAGCAGGTCATGGTGGGATCCCTGGGCTTGTCCTGTGCAGGGCCAGGAGCAGGACTCGATCCCAGGGGGTCCCTCCCAGCTCAGATTCCCATTCCAGTGGATTGATTGAGGTAAGAGCTTGGCTTAGAGAACTGGTGGAGTCAATCCCTGGCTGAATGGTTCTGTTCACCCAAACACAGAACTGAACTGGAGCATTCACCTGCAAACACCCCAAGCATGTATTTCATTTCTAGCCCAGTCCTGTCTGCTGGATCCTCATTTACCAAGGTCAACACAGAGACAATCACACAAGTTGTAAGTACCTGGATTTTATTCTGATTTCACAGTCCTGTGAATGTTCTGCTCAGGATAAAGCATGAAATGCAGAAGCAAGAATTGCTTTAGGTTACAGCCATAGAGCCTATAATGTTAAACTAAAGAAAGGCCTTGGGGGGTTACAGAAAAAATCTGATAAATACCTTTTGCTGTTTAATTAACTGTCACAGTCTTTTCAATCCTTTCAGGTTCCCATTTGTAGCTGAAAACTGGAAGAACATGCTCGGTGCCAAGGTAACTTTTTTCTAAGCTTGCTTTCTAAATCTGGGTGTTTGTATAAAGCCAGCAGCAGAGTTTGGAGCGCTGGGCTGAGCAGCCACTAGATGTCAGGTTGGGATCAGTGCTCCCGGGCTCAGGCTGCTCGGCCTTCCTGCAATGGTGGGAGGTGGTGGTGGTGGCAGTGGGAGATACCTGAGAATGTGACTGAAATGTCACCTCTTTCCCCAGAATTCCCATCTCGTGTTTGCTGAGCTATCTGGGAGCAAACTCTCCAACCAGCCCATTGAACCCATCACGGAGGAGGAGGAGGAGGATGGTCCAGCAGGATGGATGGACAGCCTTGGGCTTTGGAGCTTGGGCACGACTTCTTGTGTGGCACCAACTGACCCCTGCTGAGAAACAGCTCCTGAGGTACCACTTTCCACCTCCCAGTGGGAAGGATTGTTGTTGGGAATCTGAGCTCCTCTCCTGTCCCACCAGGGCGAGAAAGGGTCTGAATTTGCTACAGAATTGATTCCTTAGGCCTTATTGTGCTATCCAAATGAGTCTCCTTGGATGCAAAACCTTTGCCTTCAGTGTGCCAGGAGCCTGTTTTGCCTGCACAGTTGCCAGATGGGTGAATGATTTATTTCCAAATGAGGTTTTTTTGGTGATTTGGGTGATCTTCCAACATGGCAGGCGGATTTCAGGTGGCCCAGTTATTTTTGTTCTGGTGATTTTGGCATCTCACGTGACAGGCCCCAGGTTCCTGCAGCGCCTCTGCAGAGATGCAGGTGGTGCAGCCCCGGGGCCTCGGGGGGAAGGTGGGATGGATGGAAGAGCAGGGCAGGATGGAGCTGGGAGACACAGGATGTGCTGCACTGCAGGGACACACGCAGGGAATGTATCTGTTCTGTTCAGGGAATATGTATATTCTGTTCTCTATAGGAACACACGGCCCTTCTCTGTGGGATCACACCCCCACCGGGGCAGGGGAACGGTGGGGACGGGGTGGTGACAGCGGTGGGGACAGGGATGGGGACAGGGATGGGGACAGGGATGGGGACACACCTCCCCTCCGGGCCGGGGGCAGAGATGTGCGGTGGCTGCTCCGCTCCCTCTGTGCCCTCCTGGGGCAGCGGGGAGGGCAGAGGGGCACGGGATGAGAGAGATGGGCAGGAAGGGAAGGGGGGACTCCTGATACGGACCGGGGACCCTCGGTAAGGGAAGGGGGACCCCGATACGGACCGGGGACCGCCGGGAAGGGAAGGGGGACCC